>VDFB02193867.1:95527931-95810958 GCA_007258455.2 Sequoia sempervirens
AGAGGGAGAGGCGATTAGGAGAGAGAGACTTGAGAGAGAGAGTAGAGGGTAGAGGGTTTAAGGGTTATGGGTTTACAATTAAGGGTAGAGGGGAGAGAGATAAGAGTGATTGAGTGAGAGACTTGGGAGAGAGAGAGATGGAGAGAGAGAGAGGGAAAGAGATAATATTTAAATTTTTTATATATTAGTAATTTATATATATATATTTTAATATTTATACATTAACTTAAATATTGAAATAATATTTAAATATTATACATAATAATATAATATATTATATATATTAAATACATAATTTGGTAAGAGATTATCATAAATTGTATTTTATTTATTACATTATAAACTATATTGTATATTATATATTAAATTATAAACTTTATTGCATTTCTTCAATCATATATTATAAATTGTATAACATTTTTTAAACTCATATCTAAAACATATCATATATCGGATTCAAATCGGATATCTGATATGTCTAACACAAAATTTAATGCCTAGGGATTAGCCTCGGGCTTGCTTTGGAATTTAGTTCAGACCTACCAATCCTAAGAAGTCAACACAAAAAATGTGTTTAACAACTTACCTTGCTTTTCCAGACTTTTCCCATGTGGCCGACGACTTTTTTTTACCCAAAATTGATGAAACGAAAAGGGTTTGTAAAGGAGCTTCTCAGATTTCCACCAATATAAATTATACTTTACTTTGAATCTAATAAACAATTATTATTCATTTTCTATTAGAATTATGATTAAAGTCCTGATTGATAGGCTGATTGAAAAACATCTATAGCTTTCAAACGGTATCACATTTTTTAAATCCAAAACACGCGTCACATTCTATGCTTCACATACTATAGGATTAAAAAAAAATGAATTTCATGAAGTTTTGACCAAGTTAAGGTTGTCAGACATCTGAGTTTTATATTTTTTAAAAATTTGTAATAAAAATTCATAATTAATTATTTACTTGGAAAAAAATTACAAAAAATATGCATCACATTCGGAGATGAGTCCTCTACTTATATCTAAAATCTTATAAAAAAATATTATCATTTTATTATGGTTAGGATGGTTAGATAGACACCTACTTCTTATTTTTTTCCATTAAATTTAAGTACTACTGCATTGAAATTTCAATTTTTCACCAAATACATTTAAAAAATAAAAAATAAACCTAGTAGTTTAGAAACTACATTCAATTTTCCACAGATTCTATTCTTACATATTTTTGAAATAATATAGATAACTTATTCAAATTTTTACATCAAGTTGGCTAACTCTAATTTTTTTGAATTTTCATTGCCACTTAAGGGCCTATTTTTTCCTTGATGATCCTGCACATACCCATGTGTTGATCTATAATCAAGGTTCCTTCACTTTGGATACATTTTGATGTTGATGTGTATAATATCATTTGTTACTTGTAAGGGTCATCTTGGAGTTGACCTAATTAGAAGTTTTGTATTGTTGCAGAGGATATTTATAGAAGGAAAAATCATTTATGAAGAGTGATGGATGTGTTGGATGTTTGTTAAATAAAATGTTAAACATGAAGTGTGCAAAAATTGTGTAAATATGTAAATGTGGGAAAAGGGAACAACAATATCGGGATAAGTTAGATCCATCATTTGTAGCAATTCAAGTCTTAGTTTTCTTATCATAATTTTCATGTACCCTTCTCTAAGATAGTGAGTCTCATCAAGTCCTTTGTATCTTTCCCCTCAAGTTGTCTCTGCTTTAGTTTGTGCAAGTCAATAGGAAATGAGCTTTAAATTACATTGTACAACTTTAAAATTAGTGAGCTTTTATACTATGAGTTAACTCTCACTATTTTTTTTCCCTCATTGGGTTTTCCATGTAAAAATATTAGTGTTGTGGTGCGGTGCATGTTTTCCTTTCTATTGTTCTTTTAGTTCATGTGATGAGATGTGTTATTTATAAATGGGAATGTTTTAATTTTAATTTATGATGATTCACCCCCCTCTCAGTATTGCTTTTTGTTCAACAATTGGTATTAGAACCAAGTGTCTTGAATAAGCCTAACAAATAATGTAGATCATGCACTTTCAGGGTGATCCCACAATAGTGGTTTACAATTTTTGGCCAAAGTGGACACTAAAATTATTATTTTAACTAAATCTTCACATTCAGGCACCTATAGCGGCTAAACCGTGAAGAATTTGAAGATTATGCAAACTAGAGTCTCGTCACATTTTGTCTGTAGATTCTAAAAATATTTTTTTCAATTTTTTTGGAATTAGATTCCACTTCTTTTTCCATCTCCCACGAAAACTCATTTTTTTCAAAAAAAACATTTTAAAAAAGTGACGCACACCATATAACACATAAATTTTTTTCCATGAAGGATAAAATTATAATTATTTTGAATTTAGATTGTAACTCGATATCTAGTGCTTCCACTTGGTTAGACAGTTTTTTATTGAATATTTTTTCTTTAATCAAGTTTCAAAGTCAAACCAATTACAATTTAGAGACCGTATAATGCATAACTTTTTTTGTATATATCAAAATTCATTTTTTTTTCTATTGAATCAAGGACTTCAATATCTGGTGCACTCATATTTTTCAATTTTTTTTTTGATAATCTACTATTTTTCCACATGTGCATAACAGAGACCTTCATTTTCGATGAAAAACCTATGTTTAATAAAACTAAAAAAAAAAATACATAATAAAACTAAAACATATCAAAATTATATTCGTTGGATAGCTCGTTCTGAGGACTACTTGATTCCAGTTGGGTTTGTGAATATTCCTCCATTTTCATCCTCAAACTGAGCTCTGAAGTGCCAAAATTCAAGTTTTTTTCTGTCTCAGGGGGGGTGAGGAATAAAGGGGGTTCGAGCAAACCCCTAGGGGTTCGTTCGAACCCCCCTTCTATAAGGGGTTTTGATGGATTTTTTGGCAGGAAAGTATTAAGATGGTTCGGCCGAACCTAGGTTCTACCGAACCACTAATTGGTTCGGTCAAACCAATAGGTTCGTACGAACCCCTAAAATCAAGTTTTTTGCCATGCATTTGTTTTTTGTGAGTTTTCCTTCCTCACTTCAATTGTAAACCACTATTGTGGCTTCACCCTTGAACAAATGGGGTTTGTAGCAAAGACCAATGACATGTTCGTCACATAACTAGAATCAATGGAACCTAAAGACTAAGATATTGATCCAGAAGAATGTGAAGTTGACTTTGAAGGTGAACTCATGTCTTCTCTTAAGCATTTGGATAAAGAAATGTTACAAAATATCAAATATGAATGTATGTTGGAAAAATCAAAAGAAAAAGAATCAAAAGAACAAGTTAGCAAACTAAAAGCTCAAATAGAAGAAGGAAATAATTTCAACAAAGCAGAAGTTGTGATCTATGGTCCTTGAAAGTTAAGATTGAGGAAGGAAAAAGGATTGAAGATTATTTGAATACCAAGCTTCTAGATAAAACCGCTAAATTCTCAAAACTTCATGAAGAAATTGTTACTCTAAGAAAATGACTTGAAAAGGAAAAGGATCAAATTGATAAAGGCCTAAAACTAAAAGGTGGTTCTAAAATTCTTGATGAATTGATTAATTGTCAAAATCCCTCTAAAGAGAAATTCGGGTTGGGCTTTGAAAAGGGGAAAAGTCCTATGTTCAAGGCATCTACAAATTTGTATGATAACTTCAAGGTAGAAAGAAAATATGAAACAAAGGAGACATCCTCCAAAGATGCAAAGACAAATCAATACAACAAGAAAGAAGGTGATTTCACACCTATCTAGAACAAGAAAGTAAATTTTAGGAAGCCTACCCAAACTACTTCTATCAAGTTCAAAGATAACTGCTATGAATGCAACAAATTTGGTCATAAGGTAGTTGAGTACACAAGCAAGATAAGTCTAATTTTTCTTAGGCCTTCAAGGTATAATGGTATGAACTCTCAATCATTTAATGGTCAGTCCTATGCTTGTAATAAAATTGGCCAAAAGACTAATGAATGTAGAAGTAAGGTGATAAGGAATAATCATGCTATGACCTCTCAATATTTCTATGGTTATTACTACACATGGAACAAGTTTGGTCATAAATCTGTTGAGTGTAGGTTTAATGTGATAAGAAGGAATTATGCTCCACAAGCCATTATCATTTGCTATAATTGCTATAGACAAGGAAACATTACAAGATTCTATAAGGGAAAGAATTCAAGGCCTTCTACTCTTCAAAGGAATCCTGTCATTTGTTAGCAAAAGAAAAATATGGACAAGATTTGGTAGAAGAAAGAGGAATGTGAAGTAAGGAATTAATTTTTACCTTAGCATGGTGTGGATGGGTTTTTCGATAACTAAAGAGAGATTATTAACTTAGGGTGAGTTGTAATTGCATAATTTATCATAACCTTAAAATACTTGAGATGTTGGAACCTTTAGCATATTGGTAAATTGTGATATGAACTTGATTGGTCATGTTTTCGGTGCAAATACTCTTTCTACAAAGGTGTCCTATAGACTTATAGATCATTGCAATGTCATAGACTGTAAAAGTTTCCAAACAAACAAATGCATTTATTATGGAGCTCCTCAAGTTAGTGTGAGGTATATTTAGCTCATCTTGATCAAATTGATTTCATTCAATCTATCTCAAGTGAGGGCATGAGCTAAGTAAGTGGAGAAAGTGTTCAAAAAGTTTTGTACAAACCCTAACAATAGTGTTCAGAGGTATTTCTCTAGTTTTTACTTGTACTTGACCCTAGTTGTAGTTAGATCTATCATGGCTACTCATGTTATCATCGATGTTGTGGATAGACCAAGGCCAAAATTCAAGAAACACCCATATATATCAACTGTGACCGAAAAGGAAGGTGCTTTCTCTTGTGTTCCAATCCATGTGATCCACTCGAAAGATATCAACATCTACATTCATTCATCGCTAAATGAATACAATCATCTGAAGATGATAGAGTTTATGTTCAATGATCTCCTAGGTGATGTCTTTTAGCTCAAACCAAAATATGCGAATATAGAACTGAAAGGATTGGATGTTAGAAGGATTTTCCCTACTTTGGCTATGAAGATGATTTGATTAGATTTTCTCTAATTTGAATTCATGAGGATATTTTTTGGCTTCATCAAACTCATTGAATCACAAAAGAAGCTAACAGGGTTATGATTGGATTATGTTCCACTAGACTAGTACTAAAATTTGTCAAGAATGAAGAAGTTATGAGGCTTATCAAAGCTAAATTTGATAAAAAGGGCTCTCATTGTGAATGATATTTCTAACCCAATTGTTTGGTATGCGAATATGGGATCAACTATAGCCATTTCTATCTACACTACTCTTCAAATGGTAATGGAAGGAAAATATTATGATCTCTATGAACTCCTACAACAATAACTGTTGGAAAATCTACAAAATACCAAGGAATCTTGCTACAACTTCCAATATGGTACCTTGATCATTTGTCTTATGTTCTACTTCATGAAATAAATTCCTAGTTTTAAGAATGTGGTATGGAAAACTTGAATATTCCTATTGCACACCAAATAAAGGATTACATGCATAGTCTTCTGGACATCACTCAATGCAACATAAAGTTTTGGGGTTTCTTTAAAAACTTCCAAAGTGAAATGCAAAAGAGAGATGGAATACCCACACATGTTGTGGAGAAGTGAAAAAATGAAATCACTTTTATGGTGAACAAAGATAACTATTACATGGAAGTAGTCAAAACATGGAATTCATGGATTACAAGGTTGCCTTATGAACTTCCTGGAGAAAATTAGATTGCTTATGCTAAAAATTTTCTCATCAAACCTAGGGATCTTTCTGTTGAAAGGTTTGGTACATATGATGAAATAACCAAAAAATAGATTAAGGAGAGGGTAGAAGAAAAGGTAAAGAAGAATATCTAGGAAAGATGGTGTTTGAGCTGAAAAAGATGTTTAGGACTCCTAAAGGTTCTCTAGAATCATCTCATGCCAACATTTAAAAGGACAAGTAGATCTACTTCTATCACTACCACTTCTTCTAGAAATACGCAAACACCTTCTAGCAGAAAAAGGGTTGTTACTAATGTTATGATAAATACAAAAACTATAGAAAGAAAGATGCCAAGACCTAAACAAAAATAAACAAGAGAAAATATTACTCTAGTAAATATAGTTGATGATGAGGACGTGTAATAAGAAGAGATGAAAGCCTATGTTTTGAAGAGGAGAAAGAAGAATACAAATCAAGAAAAATAAAAAGAAATATCCATGAAAAAGGATATTGATGAAGAAACATTAGAGTCTCCTCTGAACACTTTCAAACATGTGCCTCTATAACTTGATGCTACCATCAATGAACAATTGTGCAACATGATGTTTTAAAGGAATTTGTTTCTCTTTATGATGAATCGTCTCATGATGACAAGAACAAAATTGAAAGGGAAATCATTACATATATGAATAATTTTAACATGGATTTTAATAAAATAATTGATCATCTTTCGATAAGTTTGGCAGATGTTCTCAGCAGCAAAAGGAATGTTGTTGTTGTTGAAGAAGCCAGAATGAGATAGCAAGCACTAGAAAAGGTTGGGGTATCTATCCCCCATGTGAAAGAGTTAAATTGTCCTAATATCAGGCCCAAGAATTTAAAATAATACAAAGAATAAATATTTTGATGGGGAAGGACAAATAAGAAATAAAAAGGATGGAAAAGGAAACAATTGAAAAGATAGAAAAATTGTTGGAAGGATTAGGTGACTCAATACAATTGAAAAGTACCATCAATTAAATTAAGAGTTACAAAACAAAATTTAAAGCTCTTAATGGGTTCTTTCAAAGATTGCATCTCTCTCTTGGAGCAAAAGGAAGAACAAGATGCCTTCAAAAAAGTAAAAGACAAAATAATGACTGAGGCCTCTGATAGGTGTACTGATGCACAAAATAATCAAAATTTCTATGTTTTCCTGCAACTTATTGTGTGCATCAGTACACCTATCAGAGGCCTAAGTCATTATTTTATCTTTTACTTTTCTAAAGGCATCTTGTTCTTCCTTTTGCTCCAAGAGAGAGATGAGATCTTTGAAAGAACCCATTAAGAGCTTTAAATTTTGTACTAATCGGGCTGACATGACTTGTTTTCTTCATTTATAGTTGATCCTAATCAGTTCATATTATTTTGGAGAATGTGTGGAAATACCCGTAGGCCTCAACATAGCATGTGTTGATCCACAATCAAGGTTCTTTCACTTTAGATACGTTTTGATGTCGACCTATGTAATATCATTTGTTACTTCTAAGGGTCATCCTGGAGCCAACCTAATTAGAAGTTTTGTATTGTTGTGGAGGATATTTATAGAAGGACAAATCATTTGTAAAGAGTGATGGATGCGTGTTTAGAAAAATGCTAAACATGAAGTGTGTGAAATCTATATAAAGATGTAAATGTGAAAAAAGGGAATTGCAATATCAAGATAAGTCATATGTCTCATCAATAGCAGTTTAAGTCTTAGTTTTCTTATGATAATTCTTATTTACCCTACTCTGAGATAGTGAGTCTCATCAGGTCCTTTATATCTTTCCCCTTAAGTTGTCTCTACTTTAGTGTGTGCAAGTCAATAGGTAGTGAGCCTTAAATTACATTGTAAAACCTTTTAAGTAGTGATATTTTTTATTGAGTTAACTCTCATCGTGGTTTTCCCTCATTGGGTTTTTCACGTAAAAATCTTGGTGTTATGGTGTGGTGCATGTTTTCCTTTATGTTGTTCTTTTAGTTCATGTGATGAGATGTGTTATTTGCAAATGGGAATGTTTTAATTTTAATATATGTTGATTTCCCCCTCTCAGCATTGCTTTATGTTGAACACTAGGTATGATTGGTAGCAATGACCTTAGGGAAGCCCCTTGGTTTAGTAAAGAAAAAATTCAAATGTCTTACCAACCTTAGTAAATTGGTCCATTGATACCCAACTTGATCATAATTATGAGGTCTTTTCCCTAAGTTTGAAACCCCTAATATTTAGGGAAAGATATAGCTTTAGTTATTTGGAAACTACAACTCTACACACCAAATTCTTTGACCCATCATTTATGGTTTTCCACCTGTGGTGTCCTATATTGGATCTCATTCATATTGGGTGCTTGAATTAGAGCCAAGTATGGATTGTTAATTTATTTGCAAGTATATTTATGCTATTGAGATTTCTCTATATAATATAATTGTTCATGATAGTCATGTAGAGGAATAAGCCTACTATGTATATTGCAACTTCACATTTTCTAATTAATATAGTTATTTTCTTTGGAGAGTGGGTTTTTTCTCTTGAAAGGGTTTTTCCCATGCAAATCATATTACTGTGGTATAATATCATTGTTTATTCTTTTCTATAGGTACAAGATCTTATTTTTGTACATAGCTCCCCACAAAGTTTAGTGTAGGAAGCAAAGTCTACACTATTTCTTCCTTTCATGATTAAGATGTGATATTGTCAATGCCCATCCACTTAGGTGTGTTGCTCATTTGGTCATCATCATCACAAATAATGGTTCTAGTAAAATTAATATAAAACTTATGTGGAAGCGAAGTATGTCTAAAAGAAAATATAATAGGTACTAATGAGATCAATAAAGGAAGGAAAATAATTACATGATAAAGTAATAGTTTCATATACAGAACCCATCCTCACACATAGGATAAAATATCATGAGAGTAACAAGGATGAAACAATCATATATCATAAAAGATAAGCATGTGTCAAAATCATAAATATATGCATGCATATTTGCTAAGAAAAATGATCTATGAAAAGAGATGATGATATCGACCCAAGGGTGGGTAGGTAGGATCAAATGAGTATATTGTAATGTATGGAAAACACTAATCAAAATATGATAAACATAAGAAACAAAGATAGATCCAAACCCTATAAGCTACAAGAACGGGGTTCATCAAAATGTAAGGAGAATTTTTTTTTTTCTAAAATAATTAAAATATCTATTCTATTAAATAAATATAATCAATAAACACATAAATTAACTTAAATTATCTAATAATTAGAGTAATATATACAATTTAAATATGAGTTTAGGGGTGCTAGTGATGTAAGAATGAATGATGAAGAAATGACATGCTCTCAATTTAATACTTGTGCCCAAGTCTATATGTGCCCATTAGCCATGCAATTAAGTCTCAAGTGTCAAGGTTGATCCCAAGTGATAAAATTGACGGGTCTTATACAGATAATTTGATAGAATCCATGTCAAAAAGTTAGATCACCTTCATCTTTTTCATATTTAAAGCTACCAAGACGGTGTGTCATCTAGAAGTTTGTCAACTCGACAAGTAAATGGGTTTCCTTGAATCAAACCTCTTTCATGGGCCAACTTAAAAATCATTGAGAAAAATCAAAGATAGGGGAGAGGGGCTAGTAGTCGTGCAGGCTAACTTTGTCTACATGTAGCCATTGACTGGAATATTGTAGAACCTTTGTTTTTTTTGTTTGAAATGTGTATTGGCCTCTTATCTATCTGTAACTAAGATTTGGAGTTGTGATTCATCATGCAACTCACTACATTAGCACATCTATCATATAGACATGGAGATTGGCCTTGATGAGAAGAAATACAACTGAAACTACAGCCGTCTCATATTCTTAGATTAGGTAAATACAAAAGCTCGACGGCTATTCCGAGTTACGGGTCATGGTTCTACAATGTGTAACCCAGGAAGCAAAAAAGCTTTTGTGTAGGCCCGCGGAAATGAGAGAGCCGCCAGCACCTCTCCACTCCCACCATCTCCTTTCCACCCAGCCGTCATGAGCGCCGTCGGCAGGAATCAAAGCAGTCGCTTTTCTTAGTACAGAGAAAACTATGGGCATTAGTTGGAGGCGGAGGCACGGAAGCATCTCTTCGCCCTCCCATTACTGTTCCTCACGTCATCCTTTCCATAATTGAAACTATTAACAATATATGAGCCCTTAAGCAGGCTATTAGCTAATGTAACAAGCTTCCACTTTCCAGTTTCTTGGTGTCCTAATCATAACCGGCGAGCACTAAAAGTTAGGGCGGCTCTTCACATGCAGCCAATGCAGCGTCGTTGAAAGAGACGTAGACGGTGGTCGGTGAGAATTCTTCTCGGGTAGCTGGGCCATGTTTTCTTATCTGTTTCGGATGGGTTAGTTTTGTCCTTTGCATGCAAAAGATAGAATTGGATTTCCTCAATGAATCAAATGGTGTTTAATTACATTACGTGCTTAGAACTTTCAATAAGAATAACCTCTTCTACCTAAAACGCGCGCTGGTTGATCAATTGCTGTTTATCTGCTCTGAAAGATGACACTACTAGTATTAGTTTTCCACATAATAACAAATTCGATTGCTTCTGTCGAATTCTCTACCAATTTTATGTTTTTGACAAAGAGTGTTTGTTCTCATATTAAATTTAACTACTGGGTATTTCTAATTTTGTCTCCAACGCGACTTTGAGCCTCGCCGTCATGCACAAGGTCCACAGCCTTGTGTTTTCTTTATTGAATCAGACGAGTCTGTTTAATGGTCGTAATCACAATCCCTTCTCGAACATAGCAGATCAAATCCGTTTCAAACAATGCCATACATACGCACCCATAAAAATCTTAAGGTGGGCACTCTAGAATTTAGAACAGATAGATTTTTTTTTAATGATTAATGACTTTCATATAAAAATATAACAAACAATTCACACAAAACATGTGTGGAATGAAGGCATCCCTATAAGTCAAGGTTGAAGTCAAAAAAATAAAAGGAGGCGTGACATCGTTATATAATAAGAGCTATATTGGTGGGAAGAAGAGGAGGGTAATTATTAGGGGCTTTACCCCAACCATCAAGAATGGGCGCTCAATTCACGATGGTGTTATCTTTGTTCTTTTCTTCTTCTTGATCAATGAGAGTTATGTGAATAGTGAAAATAGCAAGTTTAATCCAGGAAAATTTTTCATTATCAGGCAAGCTAGGGAGGCCACAACCATATTGAGAGGAAGAAAACTAACCATGTGATGGGGGAGAGCAATTGTGACATTGACATTGAAGGGATCCATGAGACCAATGAGAGTTGTCTCTTGAACATGCATTGTGGTTATAGCCACTATAATGCTTATGTGGAGGAAAAGCATCCTTACCAGTAGTAGGAGAAGGTAATACATGAGCAATAATAGATGGGGTATTTGACTAGTTCTTAATAAGTGTTCACATATAGGAAATCTCTACAACTACTTTCTTGGCCTAGATTTAGATCTATAGCATAACATTAGATAAATAATAGCTTTAGTATACATATAAAAATGAGCATTCATTATAGTTTCTAAAAATAATGCAATATATTGTCAACGGGGTTGTGCTTAAATGGCAAGGTCATGAGGTTCTGAAAATAGAGATCCATGTTGAAATCCCTAAAAGTGACAATTATAATTGGAACTCTAAGTACTGGTTCTTGGAATTCCATTGTGGCTTCTAAGTCGAATATGTTGAAGAGGAGGAGGTCCCCCTTGCCACCTTTATTGGTGTGGGGCCAATCTAAATAAACCCTCTTTACCAATTAAAAATAAAAATAAAAAAACAATGCAGTATTTTTATCTTTCCATGTGTTGAATAGAATTTTCACTATGAAGACATGTCAAGTTTGTGTAAATATTGTGGACATCTTAGGCTAGTCACCCAAAATAATCAAACGCTAGGAATAAAGTTTTAGCTAGAAAGACTTGAAGGAATTGTGTATCTAATTCCATATAGCTTGGTTCCATGGAAATACTAGAAGATATGCTTGAGAGGTTCCAAATCCATAGAAAGGATAGAGGGGCCCAAATAGAAAAGATGAGATCTAATGAGAATACCTTGGTACAAGACACACTAAGGAAAACTAGTCACTTTGGACTCTAAAATGGAAAACCAAGTTGCTTGAAACTTGTGTTGTCATTAAAAGTGGTAGTGGGCTAGAGATTTCACCTAAAATTTACTTTTAGAACCATGGGTAGGTGATGAGAAAGCCAACAATACTCTTTAAAGGGTTTTTTTTTAATTCCTCAAAGGAGTTTCTAGAGACTAGTTTCAATCCTTTTGAACACCAAGGTTTAGTACATTGATTCCCAACCTTATGGATCATTTCTAGAGGCACACATTGTATAATGGTTTTGAAAGGATTCTAAATCTTGATTTCCAAGCTTATATTTATCTTTAAATTTTGGCCAAGATAACTAGTTCTTAATGGCAATAGAAAAGAGGCTTGAAATAAAATGAACCTCTCCCTTTAAAAAAAAAATACATGAACCTAAGAATATTTGGCAAGAGTTTCATTTAAGTAGGTAATCATGTTAGATCACCAAATTAATTGTTTGCTAATGGATATTTCAATCATAAAATCATCACATCTCAAATAATCCACAGCTTGATGATTCCCCAATCTTTCAATACATAAATTCCTTTAATTTGTATAGGCTCCTTCATGATGAGGATGAAGTGAAACCTTAGGAATTTGTAAGCCTACTTTTCGTAAAAAAAAATAGAAGCAATATGCTTGAGGATAAATTTCCACATGTTTTGACTTTCCAAGGACAAAAAATGCCATTTGGCATACAAGGCCAAGCCCTATATATGTGTATTGATAATGTCAAACCCACCAAAGTCACGTGAAAGGAAACAAAATCCCTAGGCAACTAGATGGAAACCTTTATCTTGCTTTAAGGAGGCCCAAGTTAATCCCTTCAACATTCTCTCTAACTTTTTATGGGAAAATTTTGAGGGAGTCTAGTAGGAAGAATGATACATATGGGTGGCCACAAACACCTCCAAACATTTTTTTTAATTTCCTAGTTAGAGAAAGAGGCCTGTCAATCCAAAAGTATAGTTTCTTCTCAATGCAAGTCAAAATGACTTGCCAAAGAAGCATAGAGGAGGACTAGAGAGAAAAATAAATACCTAAAAATATAAAAACCTCTACATGACTATTCCATTTCCAACCAAAAGAATCAAGCTAGGAGGGTTTGGTTAAGAAGATTAATGATAGCATTGAGTCTTTTGCAACTAAATTATACTAGAGCTAGAAGTAATTCAAAAGGTATTAAAATTAAAGACAAGAAAATGATTTAAAATAATAATGGATCCACTTACCTTGTTTATTCTTTTCTCCTCCAATTGAGTAGAAATGGAGCACATCCATTGCTCGATAGTTGATGTGCTTTTTGTGATGTGTTGAGGGATAGAATGTGGTTGCTTATTTATACCAACAGCATAACTATAGGTTGAAGATGATTAGGAAAATGGACATGTAGTTAAGATATGAAGAGATGATCAAATGGAAGGGAAGGCCTCCAATTTATATATTTTCCATGAGGAAAATCAATGGCCAATATGCATTGTTAATGGAGGGTTAGGATTTGAAGAAGATGATGGCATGGATTAAAGGCTTAGCCTTATAACAAGTGTCACAAGGGGAATGCATGTGTAAGAACTAGGAATTCTCACACATGTGTAAGCACATCACGTGTAAGGAATATGATGTCTTATGAAAGGGAAAAGTCTAAGAAGCAAGGTGACTATGAAGTGACATTTGCATGCTCACACATATGGGAGCATGAGGGGAGTAGGAGCACTTTTCAAGTGATGAAAAGCTTCGATTTTTATGGACATGTGGATGGATTTAATGGATAGGATTAAATTAATAAGGATTAAAGATGGCTTGGATTTAAATATAAGAGGAAATGGCAATGGAGGTTAATTGGCCTAAATCAATTAATTAATTAGGTATTAATTAATTGATTTATTTGGACCATTTGGGGGATAAGGTTAAATTTAATAAAATAAATATATATTTTTTTAATTAAAGGCGAGGGGTAAAGGTTAGGGATAAATCAATTAATTAAATAACTAACATGATTTTTTTAATTAATGGTCGGGATAGGGTAAAGTCAAATATGGTTAGGTATAGAAAAATTGAGGTGTCTAAAAAAACACTTTAAGGCATGGATCATATTATCTTTCTCTTTTAAGAGAGTAAGAAAGGATACATTAAATTTAAATATTCATTAAAAAGATAGGGATTAGAGTTAGAAAGGAAAATGCATTTAACCCTTTGCTAGTAATTGTGTTGCCATACAAATAGCCAAATCCTTTCGCCAAAAGAACATATAAAAGTCAAGAAAGGAAAAATCCTTAGTGTATGAATTATAAAATTCAAAAGAGGATAATTTTCAATGATTAATAGTGAGACAAGATGATTTTGTTCCAGAAGAATGAAGAAGAAACCCTCCAATGTGTTGTCATTGATGCCAACATTATTTGGTGACAATTTTTCTCTATCTGGTAAACAGTGTTTATGCTACTTTGATTCAGTATTTTGGTTTGGAATTGCTCATGTTGAAAGATTGGCATATGCGGTTTTAGTATGTTATTAAGGACTATTAAATGAATCTATGAACAATTTTTTAGCAATTTTGGTTGCATGGGTTGAAAGATAAAAATGATAGAAGTTTGACATTCAATTTTTTGCTTAGAGTTGTGCATAGTGGTATGGGTTATTTGGTACGCATTCCTCCGGTACCTTGATCTGATCTTTATAACTTTGGGAGATGGTTTACAAGTGTCAAATCTACATGTATTCCTAATGGTGCACACTCACATGATCTTATGGTTGATTGATGTTAGTCAAGTTGGTCTATTTTTGTGATCAAGTCCTCTTCTGGCTGACCTTGTACTTGGATAAGTGGTATGAAGATTAATATGCTTTTGTGGATGTCAAAGAGATCTTTCTTAAGTCTGGTCCAACCTAAGTTATGCCTTGCATGTATTGGTTTGAGTGTGAAAGGAGCTTTGTTTCAAGTTTTGAGCCGACAAGCTATTTTTGAATAAAGTATTTGTGCATCCAATTAGGCCAACCTAATTGATGTGTGCGAATGTAATAACATATATATATGGAACATTTTTGTTTTGTAGATGAAATTATATTGTGATAGAAGATGTGTGATAGTGTGATACTATGCGAACTAGTAAATTTGAATGTATGTGATTAGTATCAAGTTGGAATTTCTATGTATGACTCAAGCAAAAATGAGGCAGAGTAGGATTTTTCTTTCAGAGCTTAATTGGAATTGAATTCAACACATGAAAGGTGTATTCTATCAATTCACTTTTTGGCAGTGAGCCACACTCCATTTCGTAATCATTTCAGGCTGTAAGCCTAAAACATAGAAAAAGAGGTTCGCCATCAATACGGTATCAATGATGAACCTAATTTTCATTAGGTTTGTGTTTCATTCAATTATGAGGGCCACAACATGCAAATAACAATCATAAACTTTAACCCTAATTGTTATAGCAACTATGATGGGAGTTTTTAGAGCTCAAAATTTTGTGTACCTTGTAGAAAACTTGTTGTTTTTAGGCCATAGATGACTCATTCTCCTTTAGTGGAAAATGGGTCGCTATTAGGGTTTTATAAATTGACTTCTGGGCTTTATTCCTCTTAGTCTACACTCCCAAATCTTAGGTTTTCATTGCTTTAGGCCTCACTAAGGACTCATTCACATTTAGTGGCGAATGGATACTCTTAGGGTTTTGAAAAGCTAATTTATGGGTCCTATACGTCAATGTCTGCACTCTCAAATCCTTGGTTATCATATTCTAAAAACCCGTAGCAAATTCTATAGCCTTCTTTTCGCGTTCTTGCACTATGAATGACAACTTTGATAATTTTTCTTTAAATTTATTTTCCACTTGATCTTCAACTTGAAAATCTGTAAATACACACTCAAGAGAAGAAAAAATTGTTGATTGTTAGTGAATAGGGGATTTCCTAAGTCAAACCCCATTTAGGTAATTAAACCAAATGATGAAATAATGAAATTGAAGCATGAAACATGCAACTTGAAGTGATGATACCTTGGAAATTGTCTTGGAGTATAAATCTGCAAGCTAACACGAAGTGGCCATGAAGAATGTAGATCTTGATCTCAAAATAAGATGTGAAACTATGCTTGCAAGTGGATCTTCAATGCTACATCAACACACTAGCTCACAAACATGCTTGAATGCACTATGCCTTTGACATGATGATATGATCTTGAATTGCTGCAATAAAGCTTCACTAATCTGCCCTTGAATGTCTTTGAAATTCTCTTTTGAAATCTATAATGCTCTTTCTCTTGATCTCATGAATTCATATAAATTTTGCTACGAGAAACAATGTGAATCAACCCCTTATTTATACTAAATCTAGAGATTAACCTCAAAATTCAAACAATTCAAGCCGACACCAGATCTAGGATAGAAAATCATTAGAATCATGCCAAAATTAAATTAAAAAATGGGTGTCCTACACAAGGAGGACCCATTCGCCACTAAAGGAAAATGGGTCCTGGCACAAGTTTCCAAGACCTTGCTTTGGGAGGGTGAAAGAATGTATCAAAAACCCATGTCAAACATGCAAAGAAAAGGAGGTCCTATGTTGAGAGGACCCATTCGCCACTAAAGGTAAATGGCTTACGGCACCATTTTCTAGGACCTTAATTTTTCCAAATTTAATGCTATGCAATTTAAATATTGGGTGTCAAGATGGATCCTTAGAAGGTGTCATAAATAAGGCTTAAATTTGAATTAAATGGGTTAATTAATGTCAATTAGCCACAATTAATTAATGAGACCCTAGGTAAGTGTGAAAGTGTGTTACAACACTTTACAACACCTAAAATAGGGTACAAATTAAGTGTATATTTTATTGAAAAGGGCCCAAGATTAATGCGAATTACAACACTAAACCTAGGAAAAATTAGGTTAATTCAATGACAATTATTCCCAAATTAAGTAAGGAAAAGGGATACCTTTTCCGTTACTACATTTTTCCCCCACTTTAGTGAGAGTTTTTCCCCATGAAAAACTCACACTAAAGTAGACATTCAAGACACTTTAGTATGTAGTAATAACAAACATACATATCCATACCCTACCAAAGGCCGAGAAAAATAAAGAAAGACAAAGGATCAAGCACAACCATTCCAACATGATGTGGAATAGGGTTATTTTTCCGTAACATGTGTTGCTCACTCTAGGGTAGTGGAACCTCAGTCTGTCCACTAGGTGAGTTGTCCCAAATATGTATCCTCACTCTGGGGTAGTGGAACCTCAGTCTGTCCACTAGGTGAGTTGTCTCAAATATGTATGCTCACTCTGGGGTAGTGGAACCTCAGTCTATCCACTAGATGAGTTGTCCCAATGAGGTGGAAAATGAGAGAATCATATTATCCTCTCATACCATATCAAAGTTATCCTCCTAACAACTTCGATAAGGCACCACAATGCAATGCTTTTTTTTTGTAAATGCTTTTTGAATGTAAGTTTTTGCTAAAGGGGATTTTGCTTTGTTCATGTAAGGTCTTCTTCTTAGGGAGAATTGTGCCTAATTTCTACAAGAGAGGATGATTCAAGGATATCATATCACCACTTATGGGATGCCTCATTTGCATCATACCACAAGGGGAGATTGTATGCTTAAAAATATTGCACTCTTGGAGGACATCAAACCCAATGACACCACCAAAAAAAGAACATTCCACAAGAAAAAATAAAAATCACGCCATGAAATTTTCCGAAAGATGTCATCGAGGTATGCCCCAACTTTAAAGTGGTTGCTAACACCATTACTATGAGCAATTGCTTTAAAGTATCCAATATTTTTCCTAAGACATGAGAGCTTTCCTTGGAAAACCCTATGCCAAGTCATATATTTCTAAAATAATGTTGTGTCATGAAATAGGAAGGGTTTCCCCCAAAAATATAATACTAAAGATGAATCAGTAAGTCACATGCAATCCAACTTAAGGCATGTTAGTCATATCCCAAGCTTGCTCTTACATATACATGGAAGGTGGTCAACTAACCAAAAGAGACAATGACAAGTGACATACAAGGACAAATCTAAAGATTGGCGTAAAGCCTTCATATTTGTCGCAAAGTGTCCCACTACCTAACCCCTTGCCCCAACTAAGTGTAGGACAAGGGTGAGCTGAGATGGTTGATGATAAACATGAAAATCAGTATCAATTAGAGGAACGAGGTACTTCAACACAAGGAAGAGCACCACACTCCTTAAGATGTTGAATTTTGTTACTCAAAGCCTTACATTCAATAGTAGAATGACCATGAACTCTATGATATGCACAAAATGAACTCTTGTAGTAAAATTTCTTTCGTGTTCTTGGAGGGAGAGATATCAAACAATCTTGGAGGAGTCTCGAAAAGATACTCTCTTGATCAATAGTAGAAGATGTTCCTTTATTTTGTGACAAAGATATCGCTTGCTTAGTACAAGACGTCATACTTACACAAGACTCTTTAGATTGCAAGATTTTTTACTCTCCTTGAAAGGAGGGTGTAAAATCTAACAAAATCCAATCATGAGTGTTTTGTGTGATGGCATTGATGTTAAGTGAAGATTTCTCTATTTATTTTGAAGGACAATAACCAGGACCACTAATGTCTAGCAGTTTAGGATGCACTAATGTTAAAGTTGGCTTACAAGAATCTTTTGTAAGAGTTTTGATATTGAGTGAAGTCTTGCTTGTTTCTTTTGATGGGCAATAACCAATACCATGAGTTGTTTCTTGCATGTTAGGTTCTATAGGGACACAAATACCTTGTTCTCTAGCACCACATCCTTTTCCACTATAACCAAGTTGTCTCATAATTTCATAACCTCTTCCATAAAGCTTTTGCATTTCATTAGAATTTTGTGTTTGTTCATAATCAAATTCATTAAATTTTGTTGTGTAATTTGCTTGATCTTCTAAAGTAGTTGAGGTAGATGCTTTTGAAGGTTCATCTGAATTCTATGTTGACATTATTGCTTTATCTTTTCCCTTTTCAAACTCTTTGTTTATGATCTTGTATTCTCCCATGAATGTTGGTGTGAAATCTAAGGAACCTCAATCATCTTCCAATAGCTTAGTGACCTTTTCAATATTTCCCTCCTTTTCTTTCTCTTGCACGGTTCCACTTGTGTAGTTGGTGTCAATGTCTTCAAAGGATTTCATTTTTCTCTCTCAACAATCAAAATTTAAGGTTCATGATCGACCTCGAGTGTGTAAACTTTGTTGTTGTAGATATACTTCATTTTACGATGAAGAGTAGAAGGTACTCCATTCATTTCATGAATCTAAGGTTTTCCTAGGAGGAGATTATAAGAAATATCTTAAGACATAACATAGACCAGAGTTTGTAATGTTACTTTCCCAACCTTAATAGCTTATGTGATAACTTCGAGCGATTGTTTTTCTATATTATAAAATCCATGTATGGATAACAAATCAGGCTTAATGTCACTTTTATTCATGTAAATCTTTTCCAAAAGGTTCACACTACACACATTAAGAGCTGAATCATTTTCAACAAGGGTTCGTTTTATCCCGATTTGATTAACATAGACTATTATGTTGAAATCTTCATGTTTCTTATGAATTTCTAAGGTAGCTCACTTTGGTGAAAAAAAAAACCTAAATTCATATCATTCATTCCTTGGACTAGCCTTGTCACATCATTAGAACTAGTGTTAGGAGGAACCATAACTTGTTAAAAGGTCGTTTGAAGCATGCTATGATAACTAGGTGATGTTTAAAGAAGTTCCCATAGGGATATCTTAGTAGGAGTATTATTGAGTTGTTCAAAAAAATTATATTCCTTTCCATTGATAGCGGGAAAACGAGGACCAGGTAAGATGGGGTTAGGCAATGGGAGAGATGTTTGAGTTGTTTGTCTAGGTTATGGATTATTCCTCATGATATATGTATGAGCAACAGTATTATAACTTGGTTGCTGTGAAACAATATTCTTAGGTGGTTCGAGGATAAGGATGGGTTTGTTTTGAGTTTGTGGTCATTGTGAGGATGGGTAAATAATTAGAGGATTCTTAGGATGTCCCACAAGGTATTTAGGAGGTCCAATAATCAAGGGGGATCAAACGAACACTTGTGCATTCATAACCTTAGTGGTTTTGGTTTGATGTCTTTATAATGAAGGGGAGTCTAGTGTCATCTTTTCACCATCACCTAAGGAAACCATATCACTATTATTAATGTTGTTATATTCTTGCACCATGGTGTCCTCCCTAGTAGGAGATTTTTTAGGAGAACTGCAAACTAGATGTTCATGACACTCCAAGGTTGGTTCTTCTAAAATGACTTTATCACTAGTAGGGGAATGATTAATGGTTGGATATTCTTGTTCAATAAGGGTTTCCCTAGGGGAAGAGGGACAACTAAGATTCTCATTACTTTCATTGATTGTATTTTCTAACCTCAAAGTATCTTCTTCACAACAAGGAGAGATACTAGGAGAAGAATAAATGTGATTGTCAAGATTGTCCATAATTTTGTTTCTTTGTCCCATAGTGTCTTCCAAAATAGGATAGGTAGGGGAAGAAAAATAAAGAGGGTTATCATATATCTTAAAGGTTTGATCATCTAACACCAACCTATCATCCTCAATTACAATATGATTGTCATGATTCCTTACAATTGCATCCTCTTTCACTAAAAAATTCTCACAAGCAAGAGATGAATGGAGATTAGGTAAGGTGATGTTTAGAAATGTGTCTATGATATCATTCTATTGTGCTATAATATCTTCCAATGTAGGAGAGTTTATAGAAGAGGAGCTTTCAACATTTTCATGATTCTCAATGAGTGCATCTTCTAACACCAAAATACCTTTTTCACATATAGGAGAGCTATTAGGAGAAGAGAAACTATGATTATCATGATTTTCTACACTTTCATCTTCTTCTATCACATCATCCCCACAAATAGGAGAGATAAAAGGGGGTGTAGGTTTAAGTCAAGCATCAACATTTTCCCTCTCTTGCACTAAGAGACTCTCATAACTAGGAAATGTATTGAATGAATGACTAACATGCTTATTGACTAAATTTTTCTTTGCAAACTTGGAAAAGACGAATACTAACATTAGTGAAAATTAATCTATGACATGCAATGCAATGACCTAGAATGAGATGTGTAAATGTAGTTTTCAACTTCTAAACAAGGTAATTTATTGATTACACCATGCAATAGATTCAAAATTAAATGTTGTAAATGAAATTTTGAATTTTGACAATGCACTAAATGAAGCAAATTAAGCTAGATATAATTAATTTGATGAAACAAAAAATCAGAAAACTGAAACAGAAAAGTAATAGAAGCAAAAAGATTCCTAAAATTGGGATTTCAACTTCCAGAAAATGTGGTTCAAATCTTGATTAGGGACTCATTCGCTAGTAGGGGCGAATGGGTCCTAGATAAGGATTTTTGAGATGTTTTTACTGATTTGTAGGTGTTTTCAGTGAGCTTCAGATGGAAAAAGTTCAAGTCTAGCCTAATCAAGGACTCATTCACTAGTAGGGCGAATGGGTCCCAGATTAGGGTTTTAAAGAGGTAAAAACTACAATTTTTAAGTTATTTTGTGTGCTTTTTGTGCCCAATTTCAAATTGTAACTCTTATGACAAAAATTTCCAGAATTTCCAAGTGAAATGAAGGGTAAATGATGACCTATATGACACTTTTTGAAATGCAATTTTGACTCAATTTTTGAATATGAATGATGAAAAGTACACTAATATGCAAACACTATGCAAAATCAATGTAATATGCATGCCAATTTTTGAATTTTTTAGATTTATACAATGCAAGAATGTAAATTTAAACCCCTATATGCAATGTTACTTATCCACAATGAAGAAACCCTAAATGATATATAAATCTAATGCAAACTAGGTGTTGGAACTGTAAAATTCTGATATTTTCACATATTGTTCATACCCATGCATTTCCAAATGAGTCCTACTATGAGCACATTTCCCTTTCTTCATGATATTTTTTACCCACATTTGGCCCATATAACCCCATAAATTCCATCGAGTCTTGAATAATTCGCATCATGGTATGTATTGGCATGAGAATACCAGGGTCTCCCCGATCCATTTTGTGTTTTCTGTTGATATACGTCTGAGTTGCCTATCAGCAAGATGTTTTTTTGTGTCATAGTGATTGGAGTTCACATACAAGCACCATTCAACTGGACATTTTCATTGTTTTAGCAACTAAAGGTTTCCCATCGGCAGGAGGAGTCTTCTTCGGAGTGTGGTCTTGGCGAGTTCTTATTGTCTCACCGACCAGTGACGAAAGGAGCTCATTGGTGAGAGATTTTCTTCGGGGTGAAGTTTCGGCTAAACTCATTATGTCTCATCGAATAGCACACATGGACGCACTTCGGCCAAGCTAAGAGTATTCGAGATAAGGTCTTGGTGAAGTTTTATTGTCTTACTAACTATCAGGGTCCAAGCAAACATGTCAGCCAGACTAAAGGAATGCGATATGAGGTCATAGCGAAGTATATATGTCTTGCCAACCAAAACACAAAAAGATTCTATCAGAGTGAGGTTATATAGTCTTGCCGAGCTGAGTGTCACACCGATTTACTATTGTCTCATTGGCGAGAGAACCCATATGTCTCAGCGAAATGAATGTATCACGGGGTGTTTCTGTATGACTCAATGATTTCTTTGGGATCTCTCCCCGATTATGAATTATCTCAGTGACACATGATGAAAGGATAACTTTTGGTAAGACTAATGGGAATCGATGTAATATCTTGGTGAAAACTTCATGTCTTGCTGACAAATGGGTTCTATTAAAAGGTTATGGGCAAAGGGTCTTGCAGTCTAGCTAATCTATTTTCTCACGCCGAGATGCAGTTGCATCGGCGTGAGGATGTTTATGTCTAGGCGATCAAAGGTGAACGTAAGAATATTTTTGATAAGAGACAAGGTATTCTATGAAATTTCTTCCTGACATCACAGAGGTCACAACGAAACATAATGATCAGAGGATACCTGTCGGCAGGACTTGGGGCTTCGATATAACTACAGGAAGTGACGGCGAAGCAAATGAGATGAAAGGATATTCCTCGGTGGGACATCAAACTGTCGATAGGATGACATGACTTCACAACAATGGACAAGAGGATGATTTTCGGCGATACATTTGCCTTCGACATAACTACAGGACGTCTAGGTGATTGTCTCAGAGATGATTAACAAAAGTTTGAATGTGAACATTTGGTTGCCGAAAAATGAATGTGAAGTGTTGTGTCTCTTCTGTGGCTAATGTATTAATGTTCATTCTCAATTGTAAAGATGATCAGAGGAGATAGATTAGAGTAGATAGGGTAGATAATATACAGTTGGATAAATTTTTTTCCACAGAACAGAGACCATGATGCATGTTTCCAAAATGGAGTTTTTTAATGAGAATCAGTTGATGTTGCAGCTCATTTCTGGTGTCAATTGTCTGTTGAATTTATTGAAAGTATTACTAAGTTGTCTCCAAGATTGATGCTTTTTGGTTGTTTAAATTGATATAACAAGTTTATTTTTAGTTTATTAGTGCACATTTGTTGTATCTGTGTGGTAAATTAAATGGTTCTTTCAAGGAGAGATTAAATCCTTTTGGTTGACCACAATAATCAGGGAAATTCATCTGGATTATTAAAGAAGAACTTAGTAGTCACATTCTTGCATGTTTATACAAGTTATAAACAAAACATATGCCAAACAATTTGAGTTTTCTCCAGAAATAAGTTGCCCATTTCTATTTCATTTGACTCCGCACACCCAAATAAGGCACTAGTCTCTGCATTTCACCATTTAGATTCATTCATTTTCTTTACATCTGTTAACTAAACATATTAGGATTTAGTCTTGAATATTGGTATACAATATATACCAAATTTAATTTTATTTGTCCACTCTCATTTGCCATCGTGGACAAATCACTGCAAGAGAGAAGATCATAAGTAAAGTCTGCTTCATTCATATAGGTACACCCACCTAGGTCTAGCCGCACCTAAAGAGTAGAAGGTCTAAAGCATTTGACCTTGTCTGTTACCCTAAAATGTATCAAGAGTTTGGCAGCCTCTTGAGGCATTCTGCCTACGTTTTTGAGAGCTAACAAATTGGTGACTCTACTGGGAATTAACTCAGAATCTGCGCCTTAATCATAGAGTTGGAAATCCTAAATAGACTCCGCTGGGAATAACAATTACAAGTAACAATCTTTTCACTTTCAAAAAAGTGAGTGGCGACTCTGATAACAACATTGCATTTGTTCAAACATGAATGAAAGAAGGTCTTTATACAAGGGAGGTCATACTGGAGCTCTTGCTGGCAGCAGTAAGTGGACTCACAAGGATGATAAGGTTGACAAGGGTAAAGGGATAAGTGAGGACATGTGCATGACAAACAATTACAAATCATCAATACCACATGGTGAAAAATATGGTTGTTATGATACATGGAAAGATAATTCAAGTGTAGAACCTTGTACCCCGAAAGATCAAAGGAATCCTTTTTACGATCCTCAGAAATAGGCTGAGTTTAAAGTTGAACTCGAGGTTGAAAGAATCATAATTCAACATGAATATGATAAAAAAATGGAGGGTAATCAGAATGAACCCACTGATCAAGAAATTCCTCAAGAAGATTATGAATCTTTAACATATGAAGAAGTAAAAGCACGGTTTGAATCTCAAAGAAAGGATAGGGAGGAACAGGAAAAAGCCCAGATGATACAAGCAATGAAAGAATTCAAATTGAAGAAAGCTCAAACCACTGTTCAGACAATCGATTGCCCCCCAAAGTATGTGCCACCTCATAAACAGGGTAATCATGGTGTAGGGCCTTCTAAGCCACCAATGGTTCCTCACCATCAAGTTGGGAATCAATACAGACAGCCAAATCATCCACCTCACATTCCTACTCAGTGTACAAATGTTTAGCCACCTTGTAATCAACATTATATGCCACATCATAATACACAATACAATAACCCAATGTATCAGTACCCACCTAACCCTCCTCCTCATCATTATACAACAATGATCAAGCAGTTTGATTTAGTAGGATTTCAGTTATACCCTTACCCCATGGATGGCAGTTGGAGAGGTCTAGTGCCTAAATTTATAGGGAGTAGTGCAATTTTTGCTTAAGACCATTTAAGGAGTTTCAATGCCTTCATTCAAGATTTGGATGTACCCTATGAAGACTTACACATGAGGTTATTCATGATGTTGCTTACTGAAGAAGCCAGAGATTGGTTCAACAGCCTAACAACAGCCTCTATTGATTCCCTCCAAATATTTCAGGATCGATTCCTTGAGCAATATGGGAATCAAAGTGCACTTGATGCTGCTCTTCATGAATTGATGCGAATTCAAAAAAATCATAATGATTCAATTTATGATTTCAACCAAAGATTCAATAAACTACAGAACAAAATTCCTCCTGGATCAAAATTACCAGACTCTGTGGCATTGAGTGTATATTTGAATGTGTTCGATCCTAAAACAGGGTATGAACTAAGAAATAGGTTCCCAAGAGACTTGGTTAAAGCTCAGAAGACAACATTAACAATTGAAAACAATAGGAGGGCTGCTGGGATAATTGATAAAAGAGAAAATCGTAGGGCTCCTCAACAAACAAATAATTATCAATACAAATAGGAAAACACATACAGGAATGAAAGGCCGAGGTTACATGACATGCCCTATAATACTAACTAGAAGGATGGAAAACCTATAATAGATAGCCCTAGAAATAAAGAAACTCCTGATCCATTGAGGAAGAAGGGAACCTATATGGTGAATAACAATTATTTCTATGAAGTCTGTGATAAGCCACATTCCCCATATTATTGTGTTGTAGCCCAAAGAATGCAAGAAGAAGGAATGTTGATAAATAGTGGGGAAGATCACAAAGTGTATTTGACTTCGAACACTTTTTACCATGTGGAAGAGAGGTACTCATCTTCAAAGGATGAAGGTTATGAGTATGATTTTTCAAATCAGAAGTACAATGTCCACATGGCTGAACAACAGATTCTTTCTGACTCTGAGGATGATTATGTAGAACCACATTCTGATGAGGTGCCAACTCAGGGCAATATGAGGAAACTCACTAAAGAGGAAATAGAGAGACTAACTGTTGCTGTAGTTGAAGAGGCAAAGAGTAAGTACTGGTCAAGAAATAGGACTGTAAATGAGAAGGAAGGTGTCCCCAGGGGTATTTTTATGAAAGAAAAGGAAACACAAGGAACTGTGAAAAGGGTTGAAAATAAACAACATAATGAAAGCAAACACAAGCCTGTCCAAAAGAAGGAAGTAAAATAATTACACAGAAATTCAAAAACCTGATTAGCCAAGTAAAAGAGAAAAGGAAGAAAGCAAAGGAGAAATTCCAAAGCAAAAGAAAATGGTTAAAGTAGAGAGTTCTTCTTTTGACTTCACTCAAGCTTTATCTCAGGTAAAGATGTATGTTCCACTACTTGAGATGATGAAGATTAAGGAGTACAGAGACAGTGTTGTCCAATTGATAACAAATGAAAAGCATGTAAATTCTGAAAACAAGGTAGCTACTAAAGCAATTAGTAAGCCCGATAAAGTAAATATCCCAGAAATCTGCTTGAGAAATGTATTGACAAGTCCTCCACAAGTTGATCCTTTTTTCACTACATTACTCATAAATAACAAATTGTTGAGGAATTGCATGATAGATTCTGGTGCTGCCATGAATATTATGCCAGTAGGTGTGATGAAACAACTAGGCATGTGGGTGGATACATATGAAGGGAAATGTTATGCAATGGATAACCGACCTATTCCTGTGGTGGGTATAATGAAAGATGTTGAAGTCAAGCTAGCTGCTTATCCTCAAGTGGCTTACAATATTGATATAACAGTAATAGACACCCCTCCTCAGTTCAGTATGCTTTTGTCAAGACAGTGGATGGTAGCTATTGGTGGAAATGTCCAGTTTGATCTATCTTATGCAACAATTCTGGTAAATGGCCAAGAGGTGAAGTTGTAGAGGGAGCTGAGGATGAACCAACTTATTGAATGTGTACCACAAAATCAAATCAATTGTTTTTGTGATGTTGATCTTGGGAGTTTCAATAAAGAACCAGCTCAACCAGAATTAACCAATAGTGATCCAATTGAGAAGCATGCTACACAAAACTATAACGGTGTGTGGAAGATGTATTTTGATGGAGCCTGCAGCCAAGAAGGTAATGGAGCAGGGATAGTATTTGTTTCACCTGAAGGTATTACATTTAAGTATTCATTCCTATTAACATTTGAATGTACAAACAATGTGGCAGAATATGAAGCTTTATTAATAGGACTGAATATAGCTGTGAAACATAAAATCAAGTTGCTAGCTGTTCTTGGGGATTCAGAGTTGGTTGTTTCACAAATTAAGTCAAAATATGGAGCAAAGCACAAAAGACTAAAGCAATACAGAAATGTTGTATGGGATACAATTGAGTTTTTGATGCCTTCTCAATTGAGTGGATAGATAGATCAAAGAACATAATGGCTGATTTTCTAGCAAATGTAGCACTGAAAAGAGATGATATTACATTGGATGGGGTATCACAAATTGAATTCAAGACAAGGCTTGTTGTGCCTAATAACGTATATAGTTGGCAAGTCTTTAATGATGATACTGATCTTTTGAAATTCCTCCACTGTATAGACCAGTATGAAGCCCAAGAAATTGACTTCAACGCCTTGGTTGAAGAAGTGGATGGGAACCAAATGGTATTTGGGAAAGAAATCTTACAACTCAAAACAAATAAGCTTCCTAAAGGCTTAGTGGTATTGGAGAGGTTGTATGATGGAAACAATCAGTCTCTCATGAAACAAACACTAGTAAATAGGGAGGATATTGAAGAGATTAACTTGGGGATTGAGATGACACCTAGAAAGGTGTACATAGGGAAGAAGATAAACCCTACAATTAGAAGGATGTTGATAGAGTTGCTAAGAAAATATAAACATGTGTTTGCTTGGTCTTATAAAGATCTAAAAGCGTACAGGGAAGATTTGTTTCAGCATGAAATACCATTGAAGCCAGATGCTAAGCCATTAAGACAAAAGCAAAGATCCATAAATCCAACATTGGAACCTAAAATGCAGGAAGAATTGGCAAAGCTCAGAGATGGAGGAATCATTAAACCAATCAGGCATTCAACGTGGGTCTCAAACTTGGTCCCTGTGAGAAAGAAAAATGGAGATATCAGGCTCTGTGTAGATTTCAGAAATCTAAACATGGCATCCCTCAAAGATAATTATCCTCTACCCAATATGGAGGCTATATTGCATAAGGTGACAGGGTGTGAACTGTTATCTATGATGGATGGATTCTCAAGCTATAATTAGGTCAAGGTCAAAGAAGCTGAGCAATATAAGACGACATTTACAACTCCTTGGGGGACGTATGTTTACATGAGAATGCCATTTGGTCTTACAAATGTAGGAGAAACTTTCCAAAGAGCTATGGATGTAGCATTTGTAGATTTGATCAATGCTATCATGGTGGTCTATCAGGGTGATCTGACTACTTATTCAAAGAAGGATGAAGATCATGTTCACCATCTGGAGAAGGTATTTATTAAAGCCTTAGAATATGGTATCAGTTTGAACCCTAAGAAGTGTCATTTTGTAGTTATAGAGGGTAAGCTCTTGGGACATATTGTTTCAAAAGAAGGGATTAAGATAAATCCTAAGAGGGTTGAAGCCATTGATAAAATTCTTGTTCCTAAAACTGTCAAGGCTATACAGTCATTCTTTGGACATATTAATTTTGTTAGGAGATTTGTTTCTAACTTTGCTGAGATTATTAAACCCATATCAAAAATGTTGAAGAAGGGACAAAAGGTAGAGTGGACTGCAGAAGCCTTGGAAGCTTTTGTATCCATAAAAAGGGCCATTAAGGAGGCTCTTGTCCTCAAATCTCAGGATTTTGCAAGGCCTTTTCAGATTTTTTCATTCGCCTCAATGCATACTATTGTTGTTGTTATGTTACAAAATAATGAGAATGGTCATGAACAGCCTATGTCTTTCTTCAGTAAGTCATTACAGGGGTCTAAATTAAAGTATGATATAATGGAAAAATAGGCATTTGCACTAGTGAAAGCTGTAAAAGCTTTCAGGCCATATCTTGTTGGAGCAAAGGTGGTTGCTTATGTTCCTCATGCAGCTATCAAGGATATTCTGACACAGTCT
Organism: Sequoia sempervirens; assembly: GCA_007258455.2. NCBI lineage: Eukaryota > Viridiplantae > Streptophyta > Pinopsida > Cupressales > Cupressaceae > Sequoia > Sequoia sempervirens. The sequence continues at coordinate 95,557,048 of VDFB02193867.1, forward strand.
AAAGTAACAAGAAAAAGATGCAAATGGATTAACAAAATCCAAGAATTTGACATGGAGATACAAATTACTAAACTGGTAAGAGGTCAGGGCTTGGAAAAGTTGATGATAGAAGCGAATATTGAAGCAAACCAAATTTGCAATATCGAAGAAGAGAATGCAATTGCAAGCATTGAGCATACTCAATGGTATACAAATATCATGCATTACCTTAAGTACACAAATTGTTTAGAAGGATTGAGTGACAGCCAGAAAAGAACTCTAAAGTTGTAGGCATCTAAATATGTTTTCATGGATGGAGATCTATTTTGGAAGAATAGGGATGGTATACTGTTGTTATGTCTAGATGAGTCACAAGCCAAGCATGTTTTAAGTGAAATGCATGAAGGGGTTTGTGGAGGACATTATTCAGCAAAAACAACTACACACAAAATTCTCAGGGCAGGTTACTACTATCCTAGGGTTTTTAATGATTCTTTCACACGTGTAAGAAAATGTGAGGCCTACCAGAAGTTCTCTGGAAAACTGAAGTATCAGGGAGCTTTTCCACTTCGACCCTTGTAGGCTGATGCCCCTTTTTATCAATGGGGAATTGATTTCATTGGAGAAATACAAGAAAAATCAAGTGGAGGACACAAGTGGATACTGGCTGCCACTGATTATTTTACCAAATGGGTAGAAGCAATCCCAACTAAATAGGCTACAAGTAGAGTTGTGAAAATTTTTCTAATGGACCACATCATTACCAGATTTGGTACACCAATAAGATTGATCACTGACAATGGGATGTGTTTCACGTCAGATGAATTCAAAAGCTTCTGTAGCACATATGGTAGTACCATTTCTTATGCAGCTCCTTATCATCCACAAGCTAATGGTCAAGCAAAGTCTATCAATAAAAGTCTTCTGAAGATTATAAGAAGGATGCTAGGTCAGAACAAGAAGGCTTGGGATTTGAAATTAAAATTGGCTGTTTGGGCTGACAGAATCACTGTTAAAAAGGCAATTGGGAAGTCCCCATTTGAGTTAGTATATGGAACACAAACTAGGATGCCTTTACAGAATTTGTTACCAGTCTACAAGTTTGTCCTTTAGGAAGATTTGGATATTCCAGAACCAATGGAGGAAAGAATGGAGCAGCTAGCTGAACTTGATGAAATAAGGAGAGTTGCCCAAAATCAAAACATGAGGTTACAGACATAGATGAAGTATCTATTTGATAAAATGGCAAAGGATAGAAAATTTGGAGAAAGTGACTTGGTACTAATGTGGAACGCAAGGTGTCAGGAGAAGGGAAAGCATGGAAAGTATGAAGCCTCGTGGCTAGGACCTTTTGTAGTTGTTGGAAAAAGAGGTGAAGATTCATACTATCTACAAAAATATGGCTGGTAAAGATCAAGAATTTCTTGTACATGGGCAATTTCTGCAGCATTTCTTCTCTTGAACAACATAGAGGATTAAGGGTTGCTAGTGCATGGACAACTCTTGATGATCCTCTTTAAAATTCTTTTCCATGCAAAATAGTCTAGGAAATAAAGGAGCAGGACTTGCCAGTACATGGACAATCCTGATTTTCCTTCTTTCAAAATATTTTTTCCATGTACAGTAGTTTAGGGTTCTGTTCATCTCCATCTCCATTTTGCATTCACTTTCCTTTCCTTCTATCATGCTACATGTCCTTTTCCATTTTGCTCACTAATTCATCATTTTGTGTCTGGTCTGCTCACCCAAATATCTGGATCCTTGCAATGATCTCATAATCATTCATCCCCAGATGGAGCCATTGTTGGAACTGTAAAATTCTGATATTTTCACATATTCTTCATACCCATGCATTTCCAAATGAGTCCTACTATGAGAACATTTTCCTCTCTTCATGATATTTTTACCCACATTTGGCCCATATAACCCCATAAATTCCATCGAGTCTTGAATAATTCGCATCATGGTCTGTATCGGCGTGAGAATACCAGGGTCTCCCTGATCCATTTTGTGTTTTATGTTGATATATGTCTGAGTTGCCTATCGGCAACACATTTTTTGTGTCACAACGATTGGAATTCACATACAGGCACCATTCGACTGGACATTTTCATTTTTTTGGTGACTAAAGGTTTCCCATCAGTAGGAGGAGTCTTCTTCAGAGTGTGGTCTTGGTGAGTTCTTATTGTCTCACCGACCGGCGATGGAAGGAGCTCATTGGGGAGAGATTTTCTTCAGGGTGAAGTTTCGGCGAAACTCATTATATCTCATCGACTAGTACACATGGACGCACTTCGGCCAAGCTAAGAGTATTCGGGATAAGGTCTTGGTGAAGTTTTATTGTCTTACCAACTATCGGGGTCCAAGCAAACATGTCGGCCAGACTAAAGGAATGAGATATGAGATCATAGCGAAGTATATATGTCTTATTGACTGAAACACAAAAAGATTCTATCAGAGTGAGGTTATATAGTCTTGCCGAGCTGAGTGTCACACCGATTTACTATTGTCTCATCGGCGAGAGAACCCATATGTCTCAGCAAAATGAATGTATCACAGGGTGTTTCAGTATGAATCAATGATTTCTTTGGGACCTCTCCCCGATTATGAATTGTCTCAGTGACACATGATGAAAGGATAACTTCGGTAAGACTAATGGGCATCGATGTAATATCTTGGTGAACGCTTCATGTCTTGCCAACAAATGGGTTCTATTAAAGGGTTATCGGCAAAGGGTCTTGCAGTCCAGCCGATCTATTTTCTCACACTGAGATGTAGTTGCATTAGTGTGAGGATGTTTATGTCTAGGCGATCAAAGGTGAATGTAAGAAGATTTTTGATAAGAGACAAGGTATTCTATGAAACGTCTTCCTAACATCATAGAGGTCATAGCGAAACATAATGATTAGAGGATACCTGTCAGCAGGAATTGGGGCTTCGATATAACTACAGGAAGTGACGGCGAAGCAAATGAGATGAAAGGATATTCCTTGATGGGACATCAAACTGTCGATAGGATGACATGACTTCACAACAATGGATAGGAGGATGATTATCGGCGATACATTTTCCTTTGGCATAACTACGGGATGTCTTGGCGATTGTCTTAGAGATGATTAACAAAAGTCCGAATGCGAACAATTCGTTGCCAATAAATGAATGTGAAGCATTGTGTCTCTTCGGTGGCCAATGTATTAATGTTCATTCTCAATTATAAAGATGATCAGAGGAGATAGATTAGAGTAGATAGGGTAGATAATATACAGTTGGATAAATTTTTTTCCACAGAACAAAGACCATGATGCATGTTTCCAAAATGGAGTTTTTTAATGAGAATTAGTTGATGTTGCAACTCATTTCTGGTGTCAATTGTCTGTTGAATTTATTGAAAATATTACTAAGTTGTCTCCAAGATTGATGGTTTCTAGTTGTTTAAATTGATATAACAAGTTTATTTTCAGTTTATTAGTGCACATTTGTTGTATCTGTGTGGTAAATTAAATCTTTCTTTCAAGGAGAGATTAAATCCTTTTGGTTGATCATAGTAATCAAGGAAATTCATCTGGATTATTAAAGAACTTAGTAGTCACATTCTTGCATGTTTATACAAGTTATAAACAAAAAATATGCCAAAAAATTTGAGTTTTCTCCAAAAATAATTTGCCCATTTCTATTTCATTTGACTCCGCACACCCAAATAAGGCACTAGTCTCTGCATTTCACCATTTAGATTCATTCATTTTCTTTACATCTGTTAACTGAACATATTAGGATTTAGTCTTGAATATTGGTATACAATATATACCAAATTTAATTTTATTTGTCCACTCTCATTTGCCATAGTGGACAAATCACTGCAAGAGAGAAGATCATAAGTCAAGTCTGCTTCATTCATATAGGTACACTCGCCTAGGTCTAGCAGCACCTAAAGAGAAGAAGGTCTAATGCATCTGACCTTGTCTGTTACCCTAAAATGTATCAAGAGTTTGGCAGCCTCTTGAGGCATTCCTCCTGCATTTTTGAGAGCTAACACTAGGATGTAGGGTTTTAATGCACTCCAAATCAGAAATTAAGATGTTCAAAGGGATTGGGTTCACCAAAATGAAACATAGAAAAAGATGTTCACCATCAATAGGGTATCAATGATGAACCTAATTTTCATTAGGTGTGTGTTTCAATCAATTATGAGGGACACAACATCCAAATAACAATTAGAAACTAGCCCTAATTGTTATAGCAATTACAAGGGGAGTTTTCAAAGCTCAAAACGATGTGTATCTTGTAGAAAACTTGTTTGTTTAAGGCCACAGAGGACTCATTCTCCTTTAGTGGCAAATGGGTCCCTATTAGAGTTTTGAAAACTAACTTCTAGGTTTTATTCCTCTCAGTCTACACTCCCAGATCCCAATTTTTCATTGCTTCAGACCTCCCTGAGGACTCATTCACCTTTAGTGGCGAATGGGTCCTTTTAGGGTTTTAGAAAACTGATTTTTGGGTCTTGTACTTCAATGTTTGTACTCTCAAATCCTTGGTTGTTATCTTCTAAAAAACCTATAGCAAATTTTGTAGCCTTCTTTCCATGTTCTTGCACTATGAATGACAACTTTGCAACTTGACAACTTTGACAATTTTGCTTTAAATTTGTTTTCCGCTTGATCTTCAACCTGTAAATCTGCAAATACACATTCAAGAGAAGAAAAAATTGTTGATTGTTAGTGAATAGGGATTTTCCTAACTCAAACCCCATTTAGGTAATTAAACCAAATGATGAAATAATGAAATTGAAGCATGAAACATGAAACTTGAAGTGATGATACCTTGGAAGTTGTCTTGGAGTATAAATCTGCAAACTAACATGAAGTTGACATGAAAAATGTAGATCTTGATCTCAAAATAAGATGTGAAACTATGCTTGCAAGTGGATATTCAATGCTACATCAACACACTATCTCAACAACATGCTTGAATGTACTATGCCTTTGACATGATGATATGATCTTGAATTGCTACAATAAAACTTCACTAATCTACCATTGAATGTCTTTAAAATGCTCTTGTGAACTCTATAATGATCTTGATTTTGATCTCATGAAGTCACATAATTTTTTCTAGGAGAAACAATGTGAATTAACCCCTTATTTATACTAAATCTAGAGATTAACCCTGAAATTCAAACAATTCAAGCTAACACCAGATCTAGGATAGAAAATAATTAGAATCCTGCCAAAATTAAATTCAAAAATGGGTGTCCTACTCAAGGAGGATCCATTCACCACTAAAGGAAAATGGATCCTAGCACAAGTTTCTAGGACCTTGCTTCAGAAGGGTGAAAGAACATCAAAAACCCATGTCAAATATGCAAAGAAAGGGGGGTTCTATGTGGAGAGGACCCATTCACCACTAAAGGTGAATGGGTCCTGAAACCATTTTCTAGGACCTTAATTTTTCCAAATTTAAAGTTATGTAATTTGAATACTGGGCGTCAGGATGGATTCTTGAAAGGTGTCATAAATAAGGCTTAAATTTGAATTAAAGGGGTTAATTAAGCTCAATTAACAATAATTAATTAATAAGACCCTAGGTAAGTGTGAAGGTGTGCTACAACACTTTACAACACCTAAAACAAGGTACAAATTAAGTACATTTTTATTAAAAAGGGCCCAAGATTAATGTGTTCATGTATACAACACATTACAACAATAAACCTAGGCAAAATTAGGTTAATTTAATGATAATTATTCCCAAATTAAGGAAAAGGGATACTTTTTCCATTATTACAGAGCCTTTCAAGGATAGTGTGTCCTAGCAGTGTGCCTTGTAATATAGATTATAACTGGTTATAATATATTGTGAGCTAATCCTCACCGTGGTTTTTCCCTTTTTGGGTTTTCCATGTAAAAATCTTGGTGTTTATGTGTCATATGGTGTTATGATTCCTTTCATGTGTCTTCTTTACAGTTGCAGTTAGATATGTTTTAAATATTGGATGGTTAACAACTAAATGGTTTAATAGAATACTAATTCACCCCCCCTCTCAGTATTTTAGGTAGTCAACAATTGGTATTAGAGCTTGGTTCCTTTAAAAAATCCTAATAGCTTGAGGAAGATCTCGACGTTTGAACACATGGCTGACAAAAGGTGTCCTATTCCTCTAGAAGAAGTCTCTATAACTGAATGCACAAAAGGTGACTACAAAATTGACAAAGAAGAACTCAATGTTGCTCTTGAAGATCTGGATAGAGTTGAAAGTGAGAAAGAAATTGTGAAGGAGAACCTAAAAGAAGCAAATGGATGCATCAAAAAATTAAGAGAGCAAATCAAGAAGTTCAAAGAAAGGCATAGAGAAGTCGATGATCAGTTGAAAAAAGCAAATGAGGACAACATCGGACTAAAAGTGCAAGTGGAAGAAAATAAGAAAATTGAGGACTGCCATAATGTCGAGATTCAAAGCAAGATTGTTGAATGCATCAAGCTTGAACAAGCAATGGTAACCCTAAGATAAAATCTAGAGAAAGCAAGAGCCCATGAGGACAAATTCAAAACAAGTACTACAATGTTGGATGAACTAATTGTGGGACAAAAACCTTCTAAGGACAAAAGTGGTTTGGGACTTGAAGAAGGACAAAGTTCAAAAGCAAATCAATCCCCTAACAAGGTTGACAATCAAGGGAAGACTCAAGGCAATGGTAGATAGATCAAGAACCAAAGAAGCAATACTGTAAGGACTTCTATTAGACAACCTAATGCTCAAAGGTACCCATCTTTTAATGGTGTTTGTTTCTCATGTAATAAATTTGGACATAAGGCTATAGAATGTAGAAGTAGAATGGATCAGAATGTTGGATCCTTTTCCAAACAATTTTTTTCTTGCAAGAAATTTGGACATAAAGTTACTGAGAGTAGAAGTCAGATGATGAATAGATTCAATACTGGCAGGATGTTCCAATCCTTCAATGGCTATTGTTATACATGCAATATATTTGGACACAAGGCTAATCAATGTAGATCAAGAAATAATAGAAGTCAATTTGATCAGAGAAATGTTGTGTGCTACAATTGTAATATGCCTAGACACATTTCAAGATTGTGCAGAAGAAAGACTAGAAGGCATACTAATCCAGAATAGAGGAATAATCTAGTAAAGAAAATTTATACTATTGAAGTTAAGAAAGAAATGTAGAAGATTTGGAAGAAAAAGGAAGAACCTGAAAACAAGGATGAACCTAAAACATTGGTACCTCCATTTGGTGCAGATAATCCTTCTAAAAACCAAATCCAATATTGGGTTTAGGGGGAACAATTATAGAGAGATCTAATAAACCCTTGATGTATAAGGTTTCAAGCAGTGACACAAAGATATGTGATGTAAAATGACATTTTGAAGATGTTGAAAAAGATTCTAGAAAAAAAAATGCAAATTTGAAGATTTGTGGAGCCTTTTAGGGTTTATAATGTATTCATGAGGTGTTTATCAGCTTTTTGGAGATCGAATGCAATAAATGTGAAATAGAGCATATCGGTAAGGTATAAAGTAGAAATATAAGTCGTGTTAAATAAATTTTACACATTTGGAATAAAGTGGAGTGTGTTTAAGGAGATTTGAAGGCAATTCAAAGCATCTGTCATCAAACCCTAGTTTTTGTCGAAGCGTGAAAAAGGTATTTACAACTATCTATACTTTGTGGGCTTGCATTAGAAGCAATTTCCATAAGCATCTATAAAATAATTAAGGGAGAAATGGCCACACCAACCGTGGTCGAGACTTCTGAAAGACCTGGACCGAAATTCAAAAGGTTTTCATGGAAGGTTTTTTATATTGACCCTGTTGATGTGTTTTCACAAATTCCAAATAATGTCTTTGCCATCAAAGATATGGAGAATACAACCAGAGAGGATATCAAAGATCAATATTAGAATGATACCAATGATAATAAAAAAGATCACTATGAGAATACCAAAAACAGTGGTGAAGAAGATAAAAAAGAAGGAGAAGAAAGAAAAGATAAAAAGATTAATGATGGAAAAGATGATGAGGACAAGAAGGAGGAAGAAAATAAAGATAAACCATCAAAAAATCCCTTCGGAGAGGAAGAAGAGGAAAAGAAAGAAGAAAATACTTGGAAGAATTAGAGGTTGGAAGAAGTGAAGAAGAATCTCTAAAGACCATTGAGCTATTAGAGACATTTGGAGAGTCATCCAGAAGTACTCTTAAGGTTCTTTTATCAAGGAAAATAAGGATTCAGCCTGTGATTCCACCTTAGCTGCTTAAGCTCTCATTACATCAAGGCTATGTGGATCTGAGTAAGATCTCACTAGTTCAAAGGATTGATCTTAGTGGTACCTTTCTTGACTCTGGTGAAAAGGAAATTATTGAAACCCATCAGAAAGGGACTGAACTGATAAATGATGCCATCAAGGCTTTGCAAGATATAGCTCCTGGTGCCACAATTGATGACTCCTTAGCTCCCATTGAGAATTTAAAGTTCTTGGTTGATTCACTCAAAGAATATACCTCTAGCCTAAAGGAGCAAATTGAAAAAGAGGTAGAGTCAAGGCTTTTGGATAAAAAGTAATTGATACTGCAGGACAAATGTGCAACCACACATAGCAAGGTGATGCAATGTCTAAAAGAGGTAAAAGAATGTGAAGAAGAAGCTCAAATATTGTTTGTGTATTGCATGTGGTGGTTGGATGCCACTTGAGGCATTAGAGACTTAATGGACTCAATAGAGTCACAACTTGCCAATGCCTTCAGAGCCTACAACATTGCAAATGATAGAGATTATGCTTCATGGACTTGCATTTCATACCTGCATAACAAATTTTTCACACTTCAAAGGAAAAAAGAGGATGCAATAAGATGGTTTGGACAGCTTGGAGATCTGGTGAAGCCTAAACACATTCCAGTAGCAAGTGCCTTAGCAGATGCAGATAAACTTGAAAAGATAAATCTTAACCCATCCACTCTGAAAGAAGGAGAAGAGAACTTAGTAGAGCTGGAATCATTGCATAAAGCACTTGTCAGAGAAAAGGGGATCAAGGAAGATGGAAAACCTGCTTGGGAATTCATTCTCAAGGAATTAGAAGGTGCCCCCAGTTCTAGTTAAATATTCCATTGCAGTTTTTTTTGTTATTTCAGTTTCTTTTCTTTTTGTAAGTTTATAACTGGCACACCCTTTGTCCTTGATGTAAAAGGGGGAGATGTTTTGGGAGAAATTTTGGAGAAGCTTTGGAACCCTAAGGGAGAGAAGTTTTAAATTTTTGAATTTTTGGAGAAGTTGTGATGTATATTTGAAAGGGGGAGTTCACATAGTTTGAGTGAAGAAAATTTTGAAGATTCATTTTTAGCACATGTTGCCATCAATGACAAAGGGGGAGATTGTTGGAAGAATGAAGAAGAAACCCTTCGATGTGTTGTCATTGATGCCAACATTGTTTGGTGACAATTTTGGTCTATCTGGTAAATAATGTTTGTGCTACTTTGATTTGATATTTTGGTTTGGAATTGCTCATGTTGAAAGATTGACCTATGTGGTTTTAGTATGTTATTCAAGACTATTAAATGAATCTATGAACAAGTTTTTAGAAATTTTGGTTGAATGGGCTAAAAGATACAAATGACAAAAGTTCAACATATAGTTTTATGCTCAGAGTTGTGCACAGTGGTATGAGTTATTTGGTCTGCATTCCTCTGGTACCTTGATCCGGTCTTTACAAATTTGGGAGATGGTTTATAGGTGTTAGATCTACATGTAAATTCCTAATGGTACACACTCACATGATCTTACAAATGGTTGATTGATGTTAATGAGGTTGGTTTATTTTTGTTATCAAGTCCTCTTCTAGCTGACCTTATACTTGGATAAGTGGTATGAAGATTAATATGTTTCTGTGGATGTCAAAGAGATCTTTCTTAGGTCTGATCCAACCTGAGTTATGCCTTGTACATTTTTGTTTGAGCACGAAAGGAGCTTTGTTTGAAGTTTTGAGTCGACAAGCTATTTTTGAATTAAGTATATGTACATCTAATTAGGCCAACCTAATTGATGTGTGCGGATGTATTAGCATATATATGGAACATTTTTGTTTTTTAGATGAAATACGATTGTGATAGAAGATGCATGATAGTGTGATACTATGCGAACTAGTAAATTTGAATGCATGAGATCAGTATTAAGGCGTAATTTCTTTGTATGTTGAGTGATAGCAAGGCAGAGCAGGATTTTTCTTTTAGAGCTTAATTGGAACTAAATTCAGCACATGAAAGGTGTATTCTATTAGTTCACTTTTTGGCAATGAGCCACACTCCATTTTGTAATCATTTCAAGCTATGAACCTTTTAAGGACAGTGTGTCCTGGAAGTGTGCCCTATAATATCTTATAACTGGTTATAATATACTGTGAGCTAATCCTCATCATGTTTTTTTCCTTTTAGGGTTTTCCACATAAAAATCATGGTGTTTATGTGTTCGTGTGGTGTTATGATTTCTTTCATGTCTTTTTTTATAGTTGCAGTTAGATATGTTTTAAATATTGGATGGTTAATAGTTAAATGGTTTAATAGAATATTGATTCACCCCCCCTCCCTCTCAGTATTTTGGGTGTTCAATAGAGTTATCCAAAAAATAAAAATTGAGTTGACCAAAGTAAATTAGAGCCAAATCAAAGAGCTTGAAGCATGGATAACATAAATAACTATTCAATGTGGTCATATGCTTTAGCAATGTTGATTGTGATGAAAATATCTATTGCTAAGAATGATGGGCCAATTTCATACCCTCACAAATAGAAATAATATAGTTCATAATATATTTTTTGTGAAGCCTAATAGTTTAGGTCGAACAATAAGTGAAAGTAAGTGGTAGATGTGAAGTACAAGGGCTTTGGGTATGGTATTTTAGGAAGTATATAATAAAGTTATCAACCACCAATTATAATATTTTAAAGATTAAAAATAATTTAGGTGAGAATTTAATATTTCATTTATTTATGGTAGCACTTGGAGAACTTACAAAATATATTCCAAGTAAACATGGAGGAGATTAGGTCAAGAAATTTCCCATAGGGCTTTATAGAACTCACAAAAGAAATCATCACAACTACATGGTTTTTCATTAACCATAGAAAAATGTTTTTTTGTATTGAATGAAGCTAAAAGAAAAGGTACAAATAGAATAAAAAATCAATCCAACAAAGGGACTAAGAAGGAAAGAAGAACTATGAACAATTCAAAAAATAACATACAAACCTAGCTATACTTTTACAAACACAATAACCTAGCTATGAGTATGCAACCAGTAGAACAATGTATAACTCAAGTAATAATAGCAACAACACAAAATAAAAAATACAAATCTAGATATGACTTACAAACACAATGACCTAGTTGAGACAACCAATAGTATAGTATTGGGATCAAGTAACAAAATCAAATTATGCTTTAAATTTAAAGAAGTTATGAAACTGTTTGGCACCATGAAACTCCCCCTCGTGTAGCTATAAAAACTAACATTTAATCTTTTCTAGCTTCTTGTTGAAATTGCCATCTTTGATCCCCCTCTTTCATTGCAAACATAAAATTATGAATTGGAACATGATGTCAGAGTAAAACATTAGAATGTCTATTTCTTGATGCAAAATCTAGTTAGAAAACATTGCTAAACATCTACTTTTTCATAAATGCAACAAAATACATCATCTCATAGTATCAAAAACTAAATTATTATGAAATATATAACCAAATATTGCTCCTTTCTATCATAAGGCATGATAAAAAAATTGTAGGAAACTACCCAAAAATTATGTTCTACTTTTTTCGCTTTTGAAATAGTCCAAAAAAATATGTTTTATGTTTTCACTTCACTTACAAAATAGGAATTTGTTTGTTTGGATCATCAAATGATTTAATATATCCCCCATATGCAACTTATGATGTAAGACTTTCCAAGCCAAAATTTGAGCATTAGCCTCAGCCTTGGACTTCCAAATTTGGGCACTAAGACTTCTCTATTTCTTTTCTTAAAAGTTGCAATTCTATTTTTTGTTAAGTCTCAAGTTCAAATTCATTTCTGGAAGAATCTTAAAGTAGATCTTCTTCAACAGGAACCATAAGAAAGGATATTTGTCAAATCACAACCAATCCTTGAAGAAGCTATAGTGTAAGGATGTGAAAATTTCATAAGGAGCTTTATAGGAACCAACAATTTCACAAAAACCATGAACCCTTTAAACCTATTATTTAGAGTAAAGACATTCTTGGTATCATGCCAACTGGCCCAATCTAGGAAATCAATTTCCAAATATCATTAAATTGCTTCACTCCTTTTTTGAAGAAATAGAAAGATTGTTTAGGAAAGTTGATAACAATTGGTTGTCCATGATATTGAACAAGCTTGTTGTACCAAATAGAAGAAGTAGCAAAGTTGCAACCATGTAAATGATTCTTTTTCCTATTTAGAAAGTTACAAAATTGTTGCCAATCCTTCCATGTAGATTGGAATGGGAAAGAAGCTTTAACACAAAAAAATGAGTGAGTAGAATTTTATCCAACCATCCCACATTTTGCCACTTGTTATTCATAGTAGCTAGTTAAATATGATACCGAACCAAAATTTTCTATTGCTCTTCTCCCAAAAAAAATCTTATTATCTTCTTGGAATATAAGAAAATCTCTTGAGTCTTGAGATCCAAAAGGCCCAACCCCCCTATGCATTTAGGTTGTATATAATGCAACCAAGAGGAGGCCCTAAAACCCATTTTTCCATCCCACCTTGACCACAAGAATTAGAGAATAAGTTTATTTAAGTCTTCATAACCTTTTTTGGAGGGAATCCAACAAGAGGAATAATAAACATGAGAGGCCATAAATATTTGATTTATCACTTGTATTTTGCTAGCTAAAGATAAGAATTTATTTCCCCAATTAAAGATTTAATTTTTCCATTTGTTGATAAATCAATTCCACATATCATGAAGTGTGGCCCCTAATCCAAAAGGTATACCAAGATACCTTGTAATTTTCCCACGTTTTATTTGTTTCCATTCCTTAGGAATCTAGTCTAGAACCATATTAGACTGGATCATTATGAATTTAGATTTATGGTGAGCCTATTTCAAGCCTGAAACCTCATAATAAACATTTAAAACTTGTTGAACATTCCTGATTTTTATTTAGAATTTTGAATAAAAAGAATACTATCATCAGCAAAGTGTGAATTGAACACAAATGCATTGTTAGGGGAATTCCCTTAATCAAATTCATTTGATTGTATTTTCTAGCAGATAACCAAGAGCATCAACAACTGGAACATAAAGAAATGGTGATAGAGGCTAGCCCTGTCTAATTGACTAGACTATAAAGGGAAAGTAATAGACAGAGAATTATTGATCACCAGTTGATAATTTTCCTCATTAAATAGCATTTGAACATGCTTACATAATTTGGGGCAAAATCCCAACCACTGTAGCATCTTGATAATAAATCTCCATTGCATCCTATCATAGGTTTTATCAAAATCAAGCTTTAACAACAATACATTTTACCCTATTTGTTGGGCCCATTCACTATTTTCCCAAGCCAAAATTAAATTATCAAGTATAAATTTTCCACTAAGGAACCATGTTTTCTCTAGTCTCACAATCCCTTTAGCCACCAATTCAATCCTAGTGGCTGAGGCTTTAGAAATATTTTTATAAGAGGTGTTGAGCAATGTAATAGGCCTCCATCTAGAGATAAGGTTAGAATTTTTCCCTTTTGGTAGAAACTTGATAAGAACTTTGTTAATATTTGGCCCCAATGACACTTTATTTATAACTTCCAAATACACTAGATAAAAATATTCTTTAATATGTTGCCACAAGGTTTGGTAAAATTCAACTGATAACCCATCAATCCCTAGGCTTTTGTTAGGAGCCATAGAAAAAACATGTTCCAACTCTTCAATAGAGACGTCACGATCAAGAAAGTGACTGTACTCTTGGTCCACCTTTCTAGGAATGATTCCTTTAAGGATGTCTTCTAATATAATTTGAGCATCATTCTGATGAGATTCTTCTCTAAAATGTTTCTCATAAAAATCTTGGAATATGTTTTTGATCTCTTGAGCCAGGTTCGTATAAATTTTTCCATTCTCATCTTGTATTGATCCAATATACTCATTTTTTATGCCTATAGTTTAATTAGTTAAATAAAACTTAGATCCTTTGTTACCCTCTTTAAACCAATGCAATCTAGCCCTAATTTTAGCTCCCTGTCCCCTATACATATCAAGTTTACAAAATTGTGTTTCAATAGTGGCTATGGAAGTTTGGATATTAATGTTATCTGGATTAAGGTTAAGTAACTTCCTATTCATCTCTAGCTTTCCTTGTGGATTTTTTCTTTACATCTTCACTACCAAGCCACTCTCTTACCAAAAGCACATGTAATAAATTTGCACATTAGGAAATAACAACCTACCACCAAATGTTCCTTATAAGATTCACCTTCTTTTGGCTTAGGGATGAAGTTCCAAATGTTGAAAGCAACATCAACACAAAAGATGAGAAGTATAAAGTTTAAAGGGTAGTTGAGAATCCACATTAATAGAACTTTCTCTAGTAAACTCTCAAATAATAGGGAAATGGTCTAAGAGAGTAGTGGAGTAATCAAATTTCACAAGATTCACCATGGAGTCTTGGATTAATTGTAGGTTGGGGAGATATAAAACCTATCTAAATGGCTAAGCTTCCTATCAAAACCCAACCTACAATTGGTCCAAGTGAACGAATTGAATTTATGACTTGACATTTTTTTATTAATAGGCTCTATAACCCCAAGATAATTATGACAAAAAATCCATTTGTCAAACTCCTTATTACTTAATTTAGTATGATTATCTCAACTATGATTAGAATGATGTTCCACCATATTAAGTCCCCTATAATAACCAAATCAACATGAGGAAGTTGTTTGGTCTTCCATTCCCATAACTCACATCTTTCTTTGGAAATGTTAAGAGAATAAATTTTTAGCCCTAGGAGCATCCATCTTGGTATTGTAAATCTATAACACATTATTGGCATTGTAATCACACTACATATAAAGTGCCAAACATATTATTGGGTGGATTATTGATTGATTAGTGGGGTCTCTTGGTGCATTGTTTTGATGTATTTTCTTGTGCTCTTTCATTTGCATGGATCATTCTAAGGTTCCTTTGTTAACATCATATAACTATTCAACATGTAATCAACATGCATGGAGTATACTAATGAATGAAGCTCACTCTCTATATGTTGAAAATAAGATACATGTACCTACAGATGATGAGAAAAAGATAAAATGGATTATTGAACATACCAAAGTTCTTGTATGTCTTCACAAACTAGTTTCTCAAGATTTAATATTCAAAATTTACGCATCCAAGAATTCTCATGAGGCTTGGGACAAATTGAAAACATTATATGGTTTTATAGATGAAGTAAGAGGCTATTAAATTGATGATGAATTAATGAGCCTTGATCCTAAGAAATTTGACAACATCCAATACTACATCACTAAGGTTAATAATCTAAAAGAGCAATTTAAAGCATGTGGAATTGATAAGGACATTCAATTGGTCTACAATTCATTGAATGAACTTGGTCCTAATTATGTTGCTTTTTTTTCTAGCTTTCATACTCATAGGTTGACTATAGGGTATGCAAATACTACATCTTCATTTGCATCATTTTCTGAGATGTTGATACATGAGTAACACAAGCTTATCTCGATGGGTCTCATCAAGTCTTCTAAATCTCATGTATTATTGGCTAGTCAAGTAAAAGAATTGGGTAATACTAATAATAAGTAGGAGAAAAAAAAGAACAATCCACATTCAAAACAACCAAAGAATATATCCTCTTCCATAGATAAATCATCTAAGAAGGAGAAATCTACTTGTCCATATTGCAAGAATTTTGGGCATGATGAACATTCCTATTATAAGAAGGATATTGATGAGTTGAAACATCTTCTCAAAAAGAATAAAATTTATTTTCATTCTAGAATGTTTGAGTCACCTTATTCTATTTCTTGTAAATAGTCTATAAAGGACAAACATCAAACTATAGGTAAAGCTCTTTATTTTTTTCAGGTCATGGATCAGGGAGATGGCTTCTAAATTCAGGAGCATCTCATCATATGTTGCATCTTTATAGTCTATATTATCTTCTTTTGAGCCTTGTACTATGTCTCCTATTTTATTGGGAAACAATACATACATGAGTGTACTTGGGAAGGAGTCTATTAGTTTTAGGGAAAATACTTTCCACAATTATTTTGTATATTCCTCATTTGACAAACAATATTATTTCCATGTATCAGATTACACATGGTGGAGATGGGAGGACTAATATGGAGTACACTCTTGATTCAGTCATTGTTTGAGACTTGTAGAGTAGAGAGATTATTTATAAGGGGATGGTTGATCATTCATCTCAGTCATATACCTTTACAAATTTTACTTCTAATGGTGGCATTATTCCTTCAATTGTTGATCACACTTCTAATGTAAATCACAAATTAGTGGAGACATTAAAACTTGGGTGTTCTCACATCCAACCCTGTTCTTGAGCCTTGTATTTCATCTCCTCCATCATCTGTTGCATTTGATGATGCTCATATTGGCACAAGTTTGACCTCTTATGATTTAGTGCAGTAGGATCTACATCATCTTCTAGCTACATCTTCTTGGGATGAGTGCTTGACAAACATTGGTGGATTGTTTATTGAGTCCCACATTTCAGATCTAGGAGACACTATTGATTGCATACATCCTCTCTTTGATGGAGATGATTCTTCTTCAGTTGTTATGAGGGAATACTCTGAGGTCCTCTTGTTCATTCTATGCATGATCACTCTTTGCAGCTAGATATGAATGTGGACATTTTTGGACAACATTTGGAGGATGATTCTTGAGAGGAGACATATTTGTCTAAATGGAGTGTGTTCTACATCTATCTCTAGGAGGTTCTAGATTGACATCTTTAGTTGTGTGGCCTAGAATGCTTGTTTGGAGTTTGTTAGCTTTCAACATCGACATGGAGACACTTGAGTGTAGTTTAGAGACATCATATATCATTCTTCTTCCCACATGTTCCTTTTTAGAATGGGAAGACATCCTACATATCATCTTGGTTTTTTTCTTCCTAAGGGGAGGAATATTGTTCAATGAGATTAGATCATCTTTAGAATTCAATGTTGATCTTCTACCATTGCAAGAAACTCACCATTGAGGGGGGGTTGCATGGTTTCTCTTCTCTCTTATGGGGGGGTCATTTTCCTCAGATGGGGTTTTTCCCCTCTCATGCATCATTAAGAGTATTTTTATATTTCATCTCTTTTGGGGGGGGGGGTTTGTCCCACTAGGTTTTCTCTTTTTCTCTATTTGTGAGAGATTATATTTCATATGTACATGGGTACCTGAACATGGCCTCATATTTGGGACCCATCTTTGTGTCTTTGCATAATAATTAATCGACTCCCTAAGTTGTACTTAAGGGTGATGTTGGTGTAAATAGGTGTTTTCCTTATCTAGTCTAAGTATCTAGGCCATATTTACATTGTTAAGTCCACTTAGGTCCTAGGAGGGAATCTTTCTAGTTAACATTAATTAGGGGGAATCTTTCTAGTTAAGCATTAGTTGTCACTTACCCTATTTTGTTGGCTTTTATTTAATGCTTGTGTCCTAGTTCATTTACTACTAGCTCATATCATTTAATTTTATGACACAACCATTTAATGATAGTACATCATCACCCTTTCCTATATAAAAAAAGGCTTCGTATGTATATTGTAGTCAATTGAGATAGTTTATTCATTTTAAGTCCAATATATCATTGCAATCTTGAGTATTGCATATTGGCCATATCTTGCATTCATTGTTACAATTTCATGTTCTTGATTTTCCCTCTTATAGAAGGTTTCTTTTTGGTTTTTGTAGGTGATCTTGGAGGCTTGAGTGACTCCAACACTTATGACACTGAAAACCATTGCAAAATACCGTACATCTTCTAATCAAATATTATTCATGGCTCACTACACACTGAAACAACAAAATTAGAACCAAAATCTTGAAACAAATAAGATATAACACATTATGTAACTGCATAAATCTCCCACTAGAAGTAATACTGAGTTATACATGGCATCATTACCAATATAATTCCAAGACTTTACTCAAAGTGAACAAATCTTCTCATGCACCATAAACAACTGCTATAAATTTAAATGAACAACTATATCAAGTAATCTTAATAACCATCTCTCACTATAATAAGCATACTAATGTAATAATGGTGAGCATCAATATGGCCTACTAAACAAAATCCACATTAGATAATTTACAAGTTTCGCACATATGGAACATCTCAAAGGAGAAATACATAATCAATGCTCTAATCTCAAATAGCTAAAAAATAGATTCAACCCCACATTAGTATCATGCCAAATAGAGATATTCAGGTATAACATATGGATTTCCAAGATTCAAACACCAAAATCAATACTAGATCTGATTTTCCAAACAAACCCACATAGGAGTAAACATATAGATCAATAAGAACCCTCCAAGTAGCCATGCAAACCTATAACTGTCTTGATCCACAACACCTTGGATATAGTCTCATCATAGATCTACATACCACATATTTTAGTTAGCATGTAAAACATCCAAAACCATCTCTGTAAATCTGAAATCTATTTAAACATCTAGACATTCACATTAAACATGTCATCTGAATAATAGAATAAGTATAGATCTACAAACCCACAGCTGAAAACAAGAGTAAACTACAACCTAATAGGAAAACCAAGTTATCTAGGAGATTATAACATATGAAATATATTATCTCCACAACTCACAAAGAGTTTAGTGCCTTATCTTCTAGTGCTTTCATGTAACAAAGGGCTAAAACCATGAAGCCAATATAAACACTCCATTTTGTAGTCCAAATTGAGGATGTTTCTCTATGTGACTAGGATGTCTCTACCCATCCAACATGAACACCTTCTCACTACACATGATCAAGGTAAAGGAATAAAACCACCAAACAAGAGGATAGGCACATTTTTTCAAACAAGAGCTCCAAGTTACCAAAAACATAACCAACTCCATAAAGATCCATAATCATGAGCTCCCAATGCCCAATATAGATCACATTGACAATATCCATGGATTCCAATCTCACAAATCTAAAAAAAAAAAGTTAACTCACAAAACACTCATTGCAACCTAACAAGCCTTCCAACAACCTTCAATTCCTTCTAAAAATTCCCACTAGCTTTCCAAGATAAGAAATCAAAAAGAAGGAATACCCAAAACCTAGTTAACCTTTAGCTCTAATACCAAATGATGAGAAATAAGCATGTTTAATACCAATTGTTGAGAAATTCAATCTCTATCCAAATATGACTTCAATGGATGAGATTCAAGGCTTGGACTACATCAACATGAAAATTTGAAACCTATATGTAAATCTAAAAATTAAGTTTCCTTAATATGGAATTACCTTGATTAGATCCATTTTCTTTATGATGTCAAAAAATAGCCAATATAACATGCTTATAAACATCATATTATGAGAACTTATAACAAAAATATATAAAGGATAACATCACAATAAGATAGCAACATTGATACACAAATAAACAACATAAGAGCGTCACATAACATAGAATTTATGTGGAGAAACCCTTGCAGGAAAAAACTCCACTAAGAAGAGAGGCCAAGTATGCATTATCTTCAAATAAATGAGATTGTAATACAATCACTTATTCTCTCCTCTTTTCCTTCACCATGGCTTCACTTGTGTATCTTGAACAACCTCTTTATACATCAACCTATCCTTGTTCCTACAAAGTAATAGTGCATTGAATTGTTGCTCATGTTTTCTAGATCCAAAGATCTAATTTTATTTATGTGTAAAGAGATATTAAGCTCGAAACAAGAATTCCAAAGATGACTCTTCAATCCAAACAACCCAACCCTTGTAAATCCTCTATAGAATATGAAAGGACACAGGTTTTGGATCCAATAATTTCCCTCCAACTTGGGCACACAACCATGGAAGGTAAACATTACATTGAATGCAATAAATAATCAAAAACCAAGACACACATGTTACCTCTTTCTAAGCACCCACTTGGAGAATCCCAACAGTCAATCATTTTCCCTTTCCCTTATCTTTTATTAAAATTGCATTCTAGGTTTCCACATGTGGAGAAAATAATATTAAATATTTATTTTCACAAGTCATCTTTACCACTGCTAGTGGAACCCCTCACACCTTATGAATATATTAGAATCAACAGTGAGAATTAATATTATAAAATATTTTCCCAACACACCCTAAGTGCCTAGAGACACTTTCTGAGGATGTTGGCACCATGACATAGGATTTACAAAGTGGATGACACCTTAATCCTAACATACAAGTGGTTTGAAAAGTTATGTGTGAAGATGAAGGGTCTTGATTTTCTCCTTAATTTTAAAATGAATGATGGAGATTAAAAAAAAAAATCTTTGGCCTTTAGTAGTGTGAGGTGGAATTTTAAATTAGAAAAAATGTTAAAAGCTAAATAATTTATCTAATCAATTTAATGATCATATATTATTTAATTGATTAATTGAAAGAATTTTGGACTAAGGTTAATTAATTAACATCA
Organism: Sequoia sempervirens; assembly: GCA_007258455.2. NCBI lineage: Eukaryota > Viridiplantae > Streptophyta > Pinopsida > Cupressales > Cupressaceae > Sequoia > Sequoia sempervirens. Next base: position 95,577,713 of record VDFB02193867.1, read on the forward strand.
AGGATGTGATAGGGGATTAATTACAATTGGTTAGAAAGTTGGTCAAATTAGTTAATTTAAATAAATTAATCCATAAAGAAGAAAAGATAGTTTTGGGAGTAATTAGTCAAATTAATTTTATTACTTTGCAAGAAATATAAATGGAGAAGTGGAAGCGGAATTATTCCATCAATAATTTTTATTTAACAATCATGTGGGTCTCATATGGGGAAATGAGACATCTCACTTTGTGTTGGCATTATTTTTCGTGTTAGATACTTGTAGAGGTGTGTAAGAGGTTGTAAGAGCATATAATGTTATTATACTATTCTAAGATAAGAGTTACTTATGACATGTAAGAGCATGATTATAGGGGAGTTACATTGTAATCTTGACCAATATTATGGAAAATCATAAGAAATCTTTGAATAGGTTTAAATATGCTAAAGTGTAGCATCCACATTGAGGATTCAACTATAATAGACATTATGAGAGGTTATGGTATTAGTAAGACCATCTTTTATTTTTAACAGACCATTTTTGGGTTATTATTTTTATTCATGGTTTTAGTAAATCACTTGCAGTTTATGGTTTCAATTTTTCTTTTTTATTTATGCTTGAGGATGGAGTATTTTATGAGTTGTATGATTGACTTACAAGTATTGATATGCTATTAAAATTGCTCCACGATATGAATGTTTGTGACACTCTTATAAAGCAACAACTTAAGATTTGTATTGTAACCTCTTAGTTGTTAAATATTATTATTGGTTTTTCTTTGGAGTGAGTTTTTTCTCCGAAAAGTGTTTTCCCTGTGTAAATCATCTTGTTGTGGTATAATTTTCTTTGTGTATTATTTTCTAATATATTTGTACATAACTCCCCTTAAAGGTTACTATAGGAAGTGTTTCCACACCATTGCTTCCTTCATTTAATCTATCTATAGCCTAAAGGTGCTTTTAGTACCACTAATTTCTCATTTTTAAAAGTATAGACACTTGTGGATAATTTTAGAGGTTGATAGACACATAGAATAGATATGAACTAACAATATATAATCACCCCAAAATAACTATATCATAAAATTGAACTAATCATAAATACTAAACATATCAATATTAACATATCTCTATTATCTAATTTGTATTGAATATCATATTTAAATTTGGTGATGTTTTTTTTTTTAAAGAGGGGAAAATGCTTTTGACTCAGAGCTATGAACCGGTGAGGTCACAAACAGGGGACCTCATCCCCAACATAAACACTTAACAATTACACCCCAATGGGATTTGAACCTTGATGACAAGAACAACAACACAACTTAACCATCACACCATGCCATTATTCACTAAATCTGATAATGTCAATCACATCATATCAAAAAAAATTTTAAGCAATTATATTAAAATAACTTAAAATTTCTAACCGCTATCATTTTCATATTCTTTTACACTAATCGCTTTCAAATTCATCAATTATTAAATTTGATTTATTAAAAATTGAACTTCTAAACTAATCATAAGGTCCGTTTATTTCGCTAAGAAACACAAACGGTTTGTCATGTAGGACTGGTACCTATCGAGACAAGCTAAAAACCAACATCTTTTGTTCTTGTTTGCACAAATACAAGACTCGGTATTTACCTAGATGCCCTTCGACGAAAAAAGAAAAGAAAAAATTACCTAAACCGGGCAGTATCAGATTCTGTGGGTAGCCAAATGCAAAAATATTCACCATTTACGGCGCGGTTAATCCAGCACGGAAGAATTGCAAATTACTGCGCATAGAGCCCTTTGTCTGTGCCCGGGCTTGAGCGTGACGGAGGAAGTGTAAAGGAACGTACGCAGGTAAACGGCAATGGCGTAGACCAGTAAGGATACAACAACAAAGCACAAAGGACCGTTCCCGGAACGTCCTTACATACGGCCGCCCCTGCGGCAGGAATCAAACCAGTCGCTTTTCCCGCTATCGCATTTCTTTGCCTTCCCATTCGTTTACCTCACGTCTCCGTTCCTTCCTCTCAATAAATAAATACTAGGCACGCTGTCACTTTGGCATAAGCTACTCCGCCTATTTTCAGCTTTTGAGTGCTTCGTAGGTCATGGCTTGGAGGAAGGATGGCTTAGAAGTTCACTACAGGGGAGTGAGAAAGAGGCCCTGGGGTCGATACGCCGCAGAGATCAGAGATCCTGTCAGGAAACGCAGGGTTTGGCTCGGCACTTTCCAAACCGCAGTGGAAGCCGCCGCGGCTTACGATTCTGCCGCTATTTTCTTCAGAGGTTCAAAGGCCAAGACTAATTTCGCATATTCTTCCACCAAACAGAGCACAGGCCAAAACAGCACTGTAAAGATCGTCTCCTGCTCTGTAAATGAGCACGTCAGGCACCGTAAGGATCCCGTTTCTGGTCTCAAAGCGTCCAAAGCAGCTGCTAATAGGCAGCTTTTCTTGTTCCATAATGGCGAACAAGATCTCGTTTCTTCCGTCTGTAGGGAGAGATTTTGTGAGAAGGAGGGAGCCCGAACGCGAAGCTTTCGGAGCGACTGTGATTCCTCGTCAGTTGTCGTAGATTCGGAGACGAAAGCAGAGGGTCCTCGCGGCAGGATGTTGTCGGCCTTGGATCTCAATCTCCCGCCTCCTCTTGACGACGAAGATGAGCGGCACTTGCTCTAGATCGGCTCATAAGATGCAATTTTGTGTCTTTTGACGTAACTTTTATGAATGGTTCGTTATATGTAATTTTTGGTGTTTCAGAAACACAATGAAAATTCTTATAATTGAAAGAATGCGTATACAAAACCCCCGCTATGTCGAAGAGGGATCCTTGCTTTTGGGTTTTTTCAGTAATTTTCAATAATATTTTAGGCTTTAACTCCAGAGTTTTTGAGATAATATCGACTTAGTTCAATTTTTCTTAAAATGTTATATAACGATATATTGTAAAAATAACATCCATTTGAAAATATTAGGGATTCGAGAATGATTCATTCTTGGAAGAAATTATCAGGTAATTTGCCTAAGGAGCTCGAGCAAAATGTTAGCTAGCCTATTTTGGGTGACAATTCCATTTTGAGGATAACATAAATAAATAAATAATAATAAAAAAAAAAAAGTGTTTAGATAATGTTCCAAAAGATATATGAGAGAAATGAAGTGTACCTAGGTTAGAATGAAGCAAAGCCAAGGACTAAGCATAATTGATAAGCTCGAGTGTGGTCTAAGCAAGGCTTGCTATCAACATGAGGAGGAATGACCTAGTATATGAAGAGAAGAAATCTTGTGTACGGTCTAAGTGGGATTAAGTCTTGAGGAAAATAGAGGAGGATATATCTAACGTATTTTGAGGAGCATCATTTGGCGGATAATAGGTTAGCCCCCCCGATAATAGGTCTTCCTTTCAACCATCCATCCTTCCTTGAAATCTACTTCATTCCCTTCCCTAGGGCCTATGGGATGGTGGGGTTGTAGAAATCTACTTTGGCTAGAACTCCCTACCTTCCAACTTCGTTAATTAGAGAATTCTCCCATCCTTCCTGTTGATTGAACCTTCCTTATAAGTCATTGGGTTCCAATTTGGCATGAAGAGATATAGTCTCTAGAGTGATTCGAGAATGAGAAGTATTGGAACCAACCTTGGGTAAGACTATTGTAGTTGCATCTTAGAGAATTGTTGGGTATTGGGTGGTGTTTCTTATAAGTCATTTTGGGCATTATTGGTGGAGCCTAACTCGATGTGCTTGGGATAGTATCATACTTAAATCTTTATTGTAATTCAACCAAAGACCAAAAACATTCGTATGAATCAATAAAAGGTATATCTTTATTCTCAAAACATATTATAGTTGTATTGTTGTATATGTTGATGTTCCACTACTAATTTATTTGCATGATTCAACTCAAGAATCTCTAAAAATATACTCAATCCTTCTAAAAACAACTTAATCCTCTTAAACAAACTTTGAACTCTACCTCATCTTTTATAAAAATATTTACTATTCTAAATCTACTCAACATTTGCACCCCACTAACGTCTTATAAAAATATCTTCTACCAAAACTCATTTCAAACTTAAACTCAACTTCATCTTCATATTATTACGTAAACCTTCGCACTCAACGAAAAGTAATAACTACTATATTATAATTAACCAAACATTTCAAAAAGATCCAAAAATTTACACTCAACAAAAACTAATACCTGAAAGATTCTGATAAACCAAACATTTCACAGATAATCCAACAATTCTCACAAAAAAATAATACATAACGAGTGCTTGGACAGCTTTTCCTCTTTTTCGGCGTAAACGAAGCGGCAAGGAAAGTTGTGAAGCAACAAATGAGCGGGTATGATTAGGTAGCCGCATGGTTGGCAAGCGGCAGGGGGCCCACATACTAGACTGCAAAATATCAGCAGCGTATCATAATCACCCCCTGCCGGAGGTAGGTCAGAAAGTTCCCCTTGCCACTGCCACCCGTGCATCTCTGGTGTCTCATTCATAACCGGTGACTCGACACCTGTAATTAACGGTGGGGCAGCTTAGCGTGTATAAAAGAAATGAACGATGTTCGGTGAGCGTTCCACGGTCCGCCCGACCGGTAAATTTCGGTAGCTGTTTTCGGACTTTTTTGGATAAGTTTGTTTTGGGCTTAAGTAAAGGGCAAGGAAATGCCGACACGTTGTAACTTAAAATGCAAAAAATCCGTTGATAAAATGCGATGTTATACAGCAGTACGTAGAGGGTGGACAATTAATATAGATATTTTTAAATATTTCAATGTCATAGAGGTCACAAGGTCCACTATTCCTCATTCTTGTGGTATCAAAGGGTGGTGTCGTGCCAGTATTATCGGTCATGTGAAAAAAGTTTACCAGGCGCATTGTAATTTATAGGGGGAGCTACCTGATTCTTATAGTCTAAAAAAGAGGTACATCCCCTGAAGCACCCCTAGATGTTGTTCTTCCTATACCTTAATTTGATAATGCTTGTTCATGGCTTAAAAAAACTTCCTTGATAAGGTATTTAATTGGAAGGGTCTCCCTAAAAGCATGTTCAATCTACCAACATGGCTTAGGTCCCACATGGGATTCGCTTTAATACCATGCAAAACCTTACTAAAAGATTTTTCTTTTTTCATTTTGTTGAAGCCAACCATATTCGGTTCATTCTCATGCGTGGTCCTTAGCTTGCTCATTTCTCTTTGTTAGTTTTTAAACCCTAGTTTGGGGACTTTGGTTACCCTTGCTATGCTATATTTTTTCAAGACAAATAGCCTCTACCAAGTGGCATTATGGCTTGTGTTGAGCTTGAACAATACTATTTGGCTCATCCTCAACAACGAGTTTGTGTTAAGGTAGACCATTCCAAAGATTTAAAGGACACTATAGATATCCAAATTGGACAAATGAGATACACTAAACATGTTTTTAACATGAATTTTTCAAACACGTGTTATTGTTGTTAGTCCTTTGAACATAAGATTCAAGACTACCCTTTGGTTTCTCCCAATCCAAAACTCTCCTCTCAACCTTATGTTAGCTTATAGTGTGTAGCAAAAAAAAGAGGAAGGGTGGCATACAATTACAAATTGCAAGGCCAAGAATTCAGGTAATAATGCTTTTTCCTCCCCCAAGCCGTCTTCAAGCTTTGGGGGCTACGACCCAAAAAGTGTTTTAAAACTTTGAAAGTCTCAAAAATATGTGCAATCCCCTCCTAGAAAAATAATTTAATCTTCTCTTGAAGAGAACTTTGAGAAGAAGTATGTGAGAGTCTTGCTAGTGACATCCTTTTTATCTTAGTCACCAACTAACACTACCCGACATGCTTACCCTTCAATTGGGCAACATAGGTCCCACAACACCATAGGAATGTGCCAAAAAAATAAAGATGTGTCCATCCATCTTAACTTTCACATAGGATGTTATGAATCAAGTTATGCTCTTTTATAAAAAAAGTTTTTCTATTATGAATGAGCTAGATAGCAAGGATATGACTCTCAACACTCATTTATGAATTGTATCTCTTGGAATGTTTAAGGTATGGGTATGTACAGGGAAATGGGGGATCAAAAGGGGGTTCTTAAGTGGTCATTTTTTTAAAATCAAGAAAGATTGAACTTAGATGTGAAATTGAAGATAGTTACAATCAACATTTGAAGACACAACAAGAACATGAGTCATAGTGCTCTGAATTTACTTTCTCAACTACTATTTTTTATAGAAATAATGGAGATTAAGGGGTTCAAATAGGGGGCACACAAATTTCTCTAATTGTTATAAAAAAGAATAACATAGCATCTGATGTGGCCTCCCTCAAATGTTTTATTTTATTTTTTATTTTTATTTTTTTTAGTATTTCAAAAATTGTTTCAATGAAAAGTTAGCTAACACCATGGATTTTATGCTTTATTTTTTGCTATTTTTTTAATGAACATATATATATTTATTAATTTTCAAAGTGACACATCTTGAAACATAAAAAATTGAGTGTGACCCCCTAATTTTTTTCTGAAACTAATCAAAAATCATTTTTTTCTTTTGATTGTGTATAGAATAAAGTCTAGTTTTTTAAAATGTAATTTATTTTAAATTTTAATGAATGGCTAAAAAATGAAACCAAAAATACCATACATAGCTTTTTGACAAAAAATGGAGACACTAGCAAAATAAATTAAAGATAAAAAAACTTAACATATTCAAAATAGGAAAAAAATATGACATGGTTAGAAAGCTAAGAGACAACTTAACATTATTGTGGTATTTTTTAATTCAACATAGAAAGATGTGAAAACTTGATGGAGAGCATGCTTAAGATTATATCATTTTTTGAAAAACTTTGAAAAAACACATTTGTGGATGTTGACATGTAAGTCCAACCCTAAGGGTTGGAAATTCCCAAAACAAAAAATAACATGAGTGTGTTATATAGCACGCTTGTGTTATAATGTGCTCGCACTATAATGCACTCATATTTTTGTGAAGTAGAAAAATATCTCATTCACCTTTCCTTCATTTCTCTTCATCTCTCTCTCTCTCTCTCTCTACCTCTCCCTCCCTCCTTCCCTCTCTACTTCTTTCTATCTCCACTCTCTGTCACTCTTTCTCTACCTATGCCTCCCTCCCTACCCCTCTCTCTCTACCTACCTCTCCCTCACTCCACTCCCTCTCTCACTCTCCCTCTCTCCTTCCCTCTCTACTTCTCTATATTTCACTTCTCTCTCTCTCTCTCTCCATCTCTACTCTTTATTTCACCTCCCCCCTCTCTCTCTATTTGTCTCTACTTATCTCTCTCTGTCTCTACTTATCTCTATCTCACCTCTCTCTCTCCCCCTTCTTCCCTCTTCACCTCTCTCTCCATCCATCCCTCTCTACTTCTCTCTATCTCCACTCTCCCTTTCTCTATCTACCTTTCCCTCCCTCTCTCCCTCTCCCTCCCTCTATCATTCCCTCTCTACTAGTCTCTATCTCCCATCTCTCTCCCATCTCTCTCTCTCTCCATACCTATCCCTCCCTCCCTCCTGTTGTGCCTATAGCACACACACCCCATTCAGATTGGGGACCCCTCTTTCTTTTCAGCCTCGCTGGGTCATTTTTCCTTTTCCTCATTTTGTGTGCCCCTAATTCTGAGCTTAAGATAGTCACATGATGTAAAGTCATCACATTTCAATTGGCCAAATTCACCACCCAAAAATTAGCTAAGTTATTTGCCTTTGCGGGTTTAGACTTGTGGGTTTCCTTTGGCCTTTTGCCCCGACATCCTTCGAGCTCTACAGACCTGCATTTGTGGGTCTCCCTTTGTGGATCACTGTTAACGTCCCATCGCTAGCTAGTGGCTAACTCCTGACATCCACTTGCATTGCGCGACCCACAATCTCTTTTGTCATTTGAGCCTTTTGCTAAGCATCCAGTAGGGCTCAGGTTTTTGCAAAACCACCAACCCGACTTGCTGTCATACCAAGCATTTAATGCATATCATTAATGTCATTTTTTCTATAAATAGAGGCACCAACCTGTCATTTTCACCCTGACAATTTAAATTTATGAAGAGGAAAATGATGAACAAGTTGCTCCTACATGGACAAAGTCCTGTTGCAAATTTAGGTCAATTCTTCATCGAATTTTTTGCGTTGTTCCAGGTAAGTTCACATTCAAGCCTTTATGTAACGTTTATTTTCACAGGTTGGGGTTTTGGTAAATGGTAAAATCTTTGGAATTTAAACCCTTCTTTACTGCGACAGTCCCATTCAAGTCTCCCAGAGCCATTGTACCACATTAGGTATTCATTTAGCGCCTTGAAATCCATCGACCTCTGTTAAACAACGTCTTCATATTCATTCAAAACACCTCTCTTCTTTCACCCTTCATCATGCGGCAAGGAACCCACTATGGCTCATGCCATAACTCTCACTATTCCCTTTAACTTTGAAAAACCTCCAAGAAGTGGCTAAGTCTTCAGGTGGATGTAGAAACCCTCTTGTGGGATTCCACTTGTGGGTGGCACCCTCCCTTTCATTGTCTTTTAGAGGATAAGGCTTAATGCCTTTCTGCATGGCCTACCCCACACCAAACCTAGGGCCTTCGACAAACTGCTAAGTAAATCCATGTGGGCCCATCCATGTGGGTTTCTGCCATCGAATTGTTGCCTCCTTCTTGCCGCTATCCTAAGTGCTAACTCCTGATGCCTTCTAGCACCGTGGGATGCACTTTTGTCTAGGCTATCGAATGGACCTAAACCTGGCTATTGTTAAAAAATTGACTAAGTCTAAAGCCCTTGTGAAACCTCACTGCAGGTGGACGTTGTCAGAGCTCTGTCCGCCTATTGCTGCTATCTAGCATCCAAGTGCCCACGTCCCCCCACATTGCGGACTTTGCAGGTTGGTCGTCCCTTGTCCAAGATTTCAAAGGTTGTTGAAGTAAAACCCAAGTCAACAAGCTTGTTGTGAACCTTCCTATGTGGACCGCTGCATGTGGACTGCCATCCCTTTAAGGCCGTTCTTTAATGATGAACACCTCATGCAACCCGATAATCTCCCTCTGCACTTTCCAAGGTGATCAAACTATAAGGTATAACTTACTATGTCTGAGGTGCCCACGGGTTCCGCAATGAAGAATTTTGTGTGTGGGTCACCATCTGCTGAATGTCGTTACTTAGCAGTTGAGTCTAAGCGTCTTTCCACCTCACAACACCCGCACAACCCAAACCCGCAAAAGCATCAAGGCATAGTTTAATGATTCAAGGTGTCTCATAACTTGTTTCCGTATGTGCTTAACTATTCATTAAGGGATTTTCCCTCCAAACCTACAAGGTGGAAATCTCAATGCAAGTAGTCACCTGCAGGTCCTCGTGGCCCCTTAGATGTTATTTAACTTCTTTCACTTTGACAACTTCCGCCTAGGGGAAACCCACATCCCTAGGCCCGCATTTGCCTAAATGGTCCAAATGAGCTACAAATTCTGAACAATGATGAATTTTATGAACTTTTGATGATATATATAAATGGATCTAACACTTGATTTGTAGGATCTAATTGAAATTCACCCAAATTCACATGTAAACTCACTTACTGCATCTCTTGTATGCAGGATTTATGGAACCTATTGTGGGGCCTTCCAAGAAGCCTATGCAAAAACCTGACAAGGGAAAGAATCCTGCTCGCACTCCTAGAGGAAAAGAAGAGAAAGAAAAAATGAAGTATGAGTTTCATGCGGTGGAGCACACATCAAATATTACCTCCAACTACAAGACAATCTCAGATACCAACTTTAGGCATGTCAGTATAGATGAATGTAGGGAGAGGGTTATGCTAAACCCTAAAAAAGACAGGGCCTTGAAAATGAAGAAGAGTGGTCGAGCTAAAGCAACTAGTTTACCTCCTACACTTATAGTCCTAGAGTTGGTAATGGCCTATTGGGAGTTCTATCACTCTAATAGAAAGATAATCGATCATGATGGTAGAGTATTGGCGGATTTTTCTGCCAAGTCAATTGGCAAGACCTTTGGCATCCCAGTCTTTGATAAGATACATGAAGTTGAGAAATAATTCAGCAACCAGGTATGGCAGTTGGATCCCATTGGGTGCAAACAAAAAATCAACCAGAATTAGTTGAAGGAAAAGAGAGCAAGTGCTACCAAAGTCCCTCAAACGCTATACAGGAGTGACTTCTTTGAGGAGCATCATGATCTGGTCACACTCTTAAGTAGGGTAATGGGTTTTCCCACAACCAAATTCTTTGAGAACTGGATGTTTTATTTTATAGAAGAGATCTTTGGGGGAAAGACCCGGTTCCATTGGGAAAAAATGATTAGTGAAAACATGCATCAACAATTAATGGAGGTAAAGAGGACCTCTCATTTCTATATGACTTCGTATTTGGTCTACCTCCTGGCGGTCAAGTTCCCATATAAAGGACTGTTTTGCACTGGAGAATTGGGAACCAAGCAAGGACAATTGAAAGTATATGATTGCTACCCTCAACTACAATATAAGAACTTTAAGAAGCAGTACTGAAGAGTAACTGATGCCTTCACTGGGCATATAATCAGACTCCTGGGAGGAGATTTTGAGAGAAGGGTAAAACACAGTACAAAATCCTTTGTGAAGGGTTTTGGATATTTGTTCATCCAATTCTCGAAGTTCACTTACATCAGGGACAAGGGATTCTCAGGAAGACCTTACAGGTTACCATGTTACCCCAATGACAATATTATCATGTTGGAGGTAACTCAACAACTACAAAATTCTCACACCTTGTTAAGCAATAAACATAGAGCAGGGATTCCATATCCCTTCACTCTTGGACAAGGAATGTATGCTTGCCCCATCGCCCAATGCATAGAATACTTAGAGAAGGAGTTGGCCAAGTATAATGTTGACCTTCATATAGATATAGGAGGAATAGACCCCAAGGGTAAGTTGAAGAAATGGGTTGGGAGAGAATATTACCATCGACCTCACATCAAAGACTTTTGGGTGAATTGCAAGGATGACAAGGAGGTGTGGATGCACCACTATATGAGAATGACCCTCATATTCATGAAATCAATCAATTTTTTTAAAGTGTCAAACAAAGTTGTTGATGATGACAACATGATAGATGAAAGATATCGTGCCTTGATGAATGTGCCTTTGTCGGTGATAGACTGGACCAAAGAGGTTGCTAACCTGGATGTTCTCACTTGCCTTGTGGAGAATAGAACAAAATAATGGCTGGAAGAACATATTGCCAAATTGAAGGAACAAGGTGTCGAGCTTACATATGGGGAGCTCAAGGATGAAGTGAGCAATGAGGCTGATAGTAGTGCTACTATAGAATCCTTTGGTGAAGCACCAAAATCCCCACTTGTTACAAGATCTGAAAGGAGGAAGGAGGTGACTGAGTGTAAGCCTAAGCACAAATTATATACTAGAAATACAACAGAAAGGCCACCTCCACTAAAGAAAGGAAGAACAAGAACCTTTTGTGCTAGAGATGACAACCATCCAAGAGGAAGAGCCCCAGCTCGAAGAAGAAGAATCCGAGCGACCTCGCTCTCCACCACCCACCGCCTTCACTTCCATCGCCACTGCTGTTACCACCACTCAACCTCCTCCTATGTAATCTTGGTCTATCTCATCTCCACATGCAGTGGATATCTCTATCCACCTTGCATCCACCTTTCCAATGGCTCCTGTGGTAGTGTTGGACTCTTCTTCCTCCACTACTTCCATGCTATCGACTCTTCGCTCCTACCTCCCTTGCCTACTCTATCTACTTTTCCTCCTTCTCTAATGACAACCAATATGGAATTAGCCACTCTATCACACGTCTTCACGAATTATATGCCGAATGTACCCACTGAACTATTTGGGGTAATGCTCAACCCCAAAGTCTAGGCATTTATTTCCCAACTTCCTGTTGCTTTTCTACTTCCTCCACCAACAACCGAGCCACCAAAGATGGAGCCAGAATTGCTTATCTCCAAAGAAATGGAATGGCTCAGTGCAAGGAAACCTTAGGGAGCTTTAAAAGATATTTCTGATGAACTTGAAGATTCTAACAGAGATGAATACTTTGAGCACCCGGAGGGAGGACTGAACGTAAATATTGATAAGGTGGCCTTTGATGAAGAAGTGCAACAAAGCTCTGAGGATGAAGGAAATGGCAAGATCTATGAGCCTTATGAGCCTTATGAGGTTGAAACCTTAGATCAAGAGGAGGAGATGCTCTAGGAACATAAAGATGTAAGTGAAGAGGCTATCCTAGAAGGACATCGCCCCGAAGGAGTAAAAATTGACACTAATACAAATGTGGAGATCCTGAGGGAACCTTTACAAACCAACCAAGATGAAGGCCTCAGGAAAGAAGAAACACAACCAAAAGTGGAAGTGCCTCTTTAGAAAGAGCTAGAAAAGAAAGAAGAAGAAAGCATTAAAGGGAAAGATGTTGAGCCTAAGAAAAATGTAGAGGCCGGACATGAAGAGGATAAAGGGAATTCCCTACAACAACAAGATCTCACTGAGGAAAACATAGCCTCCACTAAGCAAGATAAAGGAAAGGCCACACGAAATGAAGGCTTGAATGGAGAGGAATAGGATGATGGAAAGATTCCTAGTGATGATGAGGATGAGCCTTAAAAGGAACAAGGAGAAGAGGGAGGTGATCATGAATCACCCAAGGGTCAAACTGAGATGCTTGAGTGGCTAGAGTGACAACTGAAGAAGAGGGCTCTTGTAGCTGTGGATCCTAAAGCAAGGCTAGAGGAAATACTAGCCAGGGCATAAAGCATAACTAGAAAGGAGAAAAGGCCCAAAATCTGCTCTCACATTACAGTGGATGCCTTTGGTTCCTGGACAATACAAATTTCCACCCCTATGACGGACAAAGATATAGGTACCGTGCATGGTCAAGGCTACACCATATCCACCACTAGCTTGGGCCCAACGACCCATGAGAAAAATATTAGTGACTTACAAGGGTCAGTAGCCACCATTGTGCAACAAATGAATAAGGACTAATCCATGAAAGAGGAGTTGAAAGCACAAGTGGCGGATCTTACCACCTACATCCAATAGTGGACGTCAACAGAAGAAGAAGCTCCAATAGAATCATCAACACCGCCCTCATTTCTTTTTAAAGAAGATATCAATAAAATGGTGAAAAGGAAGAATTGGACCAAGTCCATGACCAACTAGTTCAACAAAGTGATATCTACTGGCGACAAGGGGATCGACCATGTGGTCGCCATGTATAATAGGTATCGAAGCTTGGGAAAAGATATAGAAGACATAATGAACACCTATAAAGAATTCCCAGAGACGTATAGGATCACTTGCCCCAAGTTGGAGTGCATCCTTAAGCTTCCATGAGATATCTGGGAAAAGGAGCTGGAAATGGCGAAGGAAGACCATTGGCTAGTAGAAACTTGGTTGATGAACGTCGAGTACAAGAAAGAAGATATGGAGAAAGTTTTGCATGACCTTTAGGTTGATCATGAGTGGGTTGTTGAACATCAGACGGATAGTGAAAAATATTTAAAGTTGATGACTGATTTTGAGGTGCCTTCCCTAGAATTAGATTAAGAGAAAGTCAACCCTTTGTTCCACCAAAAAATGGAGCAAGGAGCTAGTGACACCTTGTCACCAAAATTTATGGATTTTGTTGTGAGGGCCTTCATCTGGACAGAGCAAATGATTGAAGCTACCTCAAACTTTATGGAGAATCGAAAAGAAATTATTGAGAGAATTAAGAGGATTTCCTTCCAGATCCTCAAGTTCGAGCTCTCCGAGGAAAAGAAGCTCATAGTTGTGTTTGGAAAGTTCGTGGAGTATGCCAATGCTCAAAAAATGACAAGAAAGCCCATCATAAATGATGAATACTTTTCAAAATAACTACAAGGGATGACAACCACTAAAAGACAAAAATACTACAGTGTCAAGGCCACTAAATGACAAAATAGGGAAAAAGACAAGCATGTATTTTATATTGCTATATATTTGGGGGTAGGTGAAACCCTAATGTAAAATGAATCTGAGCCACACAATGTAAATGAATCTTGTCCATTCATTTTTCTTTTAGAGAACTATAAATAGGGGTATCCTCTCATTTTCAAAGAGAGAGTTGAGTTGTGTAAAGGCATGCTATAGAAAATTAATGAGAATGGCATTTTTTGATGGATTCTTGTGTTCTCTCTTCATTTGTGCATGATTCATTCTCCAATCTTATATTTTAGCTTTGTTGTTCTAGTTTTAAGTTTCTTTTATTTGTTACTTCATGCCACACTTTAATGGTGAAGAATGCTATGGTGTTGATATCTTCCTTGTTCATACTTTTTGTTGTCTATTGATGATAAACAATAGTGTAAAGTTAGTCAAAGCATTGTTTATATTGTTGCACTTAAGTTCATCTATTGTTCATGCTGGATGGTTGAAAATCTGTAAACCTTAGAAGATTGCACTAGTTTCATGAGATTGAAGGCTACCCTTGGTTAAGTGAAACTCAGTTTTAGGAAGGTTGTCCACTATAGCATCTTCCATTGTTATTGTTCAACATTATTTGCAGGTCTAGGAAACTTCTTATCCCTTTTCCCTTTTGACCTTTCTTTGAAAACTGAAGTGAAAATGAAGTTCTAGAATCCCAATAAAGCCAAATTTGATGAGCAAAGAGGATTTTTAGATTGTTTTCCTAAACTTGTAGCAACTGTTCTTCATTTTCATAATTTAACAAAACTCCTTTCCACAGATCCAATTCCCTCAAAAATTAGTGACCATAAATTTCCCTTTGTGATTACTAGCAAATCACATCAACCTACTGAACAATTCCAAGCTTAGTCATGACCTGAAACTCGAGAGACCTTGGGGTGATTTCTAAAACTTAGTTGCATAAATTACCTTTCAAGAGAGGCATTGCACTTCTGCATTGTTTGTGTTGAGAAAGTGCAAAAACACCCATCAACACCTCCTTCCCTCTCTACTCTCTATATCCACTCTCCCCATCTCTCTCTAACTACATCTCCTTCCCTCCCCCTCTCTCTAACTCTCCTCCTCTCCCTATTAGAATTCTAAATCCAGGTTATAATGCAAACACGTTTCCTTGAATCACACAAAAGGTAAAGAGGCATGGGAATCCCATGATTTAGGACCCACATGCTCTATTTTTTCTACAATATACACTTTACCTAGAAGAGAGAAACACACTTTTTATGTTGTTGAAAAATATCAATTATTGTTTAACAATTTTGTACCACCCTTTTTTGTTTTGTCATTGAAAAAGAATTGAATTGCATGTTTTTAAGTTGAATTTGATTCTATGAACTAAAATTTTCACATTCCATGTGTTGGGATATTAATTATCATACTTTTGATTGAATTTGATAATATACAATCATTATTTTCATAATTTTTAGTAATTCTATTTGATTGATATAAATTAAACATTGAATACCAAGGAAGTTGGAAAAAAACTCAAATTTTGGAGTGTGAAGCAACAAACAAACTAGACAACATTGTACAATTGGTGAAATTGAATCTTGGATTATAAGGTACATTCTCTTTGTCTTTCTACCTTTTGTGCATGCCACCTTGTTAACATAGTTCATGTGCTACATATCATGGTGTTAATTCAATTAATTTTGTTGAGTAGGCTATACCTCTTTCTCCACAACTTCTTTCCTAACTATGTATAAGGTTAGCCTTTTCATATTGGTTGTGTTTTATTTGCATGTCATTTTCCTCTACTAAATTCACAGCTACCTTTTTCCTTCCCTTTTAGCCTCCTTGCTAGATATAAAGAACCTTCTAATTTGTGTGCAATAATTTGACTTCATGATTAATAATTGAGACCTAAAATACATATGACAATTATCGAGGCTTTGAGATCCCCATAATAGACTCCTAATATTTCTTATGGTAGTCCTTAATAGTATTTAATGAAGGAGAGATCATCTTAAACCTAATATGTATAGCCACTCAAATGATCATAACTCCCTTTCCAATATGATTGCTAATAAAATTTATACTAAGCACCATACTAAGGAACATGAAGAAGAATACGACTAACCAAAGTCTTTCCTTCATAGGTTCTAATTACATATTGATTCACTTATTCATACTAGATCTTGCATGGTTTATTAGTGTGTACATTTTAAGGCATGTACATTATCCATAATATTGACAATCCCTCTCAACCTATGGAATAAACCACACACCCTTCAGGTCATCTTCTAATCCCTTTCCCTATCATTCCTAACTCTAGTGTCACTACCAAATTTCTCTCCACTAGTGTTCTACTTTCCTATCATCCTTTCATATCTACTCATACCCATATGAAAACTAATATTATTCCCCCACACCTATGTTTTTTATACATTTCTTCCTCATCTTAGGACCACCTTACTTTATAGTGTGGGTATTCCTTCCATTTCCTTATCATTACTTCTAGTCTTTTAACCTCTCTACACATTCCTCATTGTATCCCATACTACTCCTATCACTTCTATTTCCTATCCTAAATTTAAATTGTATTATGTAAAAGGAGATTTCACCTTTATTTACAAGATTTAATGTTACAAAACTAGATTTTTCATATGAAGATAAATTATTAACTAAATTGTTTCCATAAATGTTAAGGGACTATTTAATTCAATGGTTTACTCTTTAGCTCATCAAATACCTTAAGGGTTTATTGACTACTACCTGTGCTGTAGAAAAATGATCCCTTGACATTTTCATGGTCTTTTAGGCCTTTCTTCATGATGCTTGGTCTATTTTGCTCTGATTTAATGTTGCAATATGGCTTGAACATTCACATTAGGTCCTTAAAATTTAAATTATGACATCTTGTGAAGGTGTTGTGAAGTGTTGTAAAACATGTCTACACTTTTCTAGACTCTATTCATTATAATTCACCTAAAAAACAATTTTTCATCACTTATCAAGTCCTATTTTGAAGTGTTGTGAAGTCCTGTAACAATATTTCATGATTTTCTAGGCTTGATTTCACTATTTACACCTTTCTTATGCTTTATTTGACCCCTTTATGCCCTTATAAGGCTTAATTAAGTGTGTTTTTGAATGCAAACCTGAAAAACAACATTAAATGCAACTTAATTCCTAACACCCACTTTCAAGTCCAAGGTGGAACCCATTTTCCATGGATGGCAAATGAATTCCTCTTGGCTCAAAATTTAAAATATTTCAAATTTTCTTTCGGGTTTTTATTTAAAATCACCTTATGTTGACCTGTGATGAGGTATCTTCACGTTACTAAGACAAAAGTGTGTATAAATAAGTGTTTTTACATCCATTTTAACCCCCATTCAATTCACCCATTCATCAAGTTCACTAATTCACTCATTCATTCAAGCATTCAAGCACTTTGCATCATTCAATCTGGCATTAATCAAGTATTTTGGAGCAACCATTATTATATCTTCAGATTTATTCAACAAGGTTGGTGAGTTTAGGACATTTGCATGTTGTTTATTCATATTTCCTTGTTAATTTCATTTCATTTATTCATTAAGGGTTTGATTACCAAAGTGGGATTTGACCAAGGAAAATACCTATATCCTAACTCTTAACCATTTTCCCCCTTTTGTATGTGTGTTTGTAGACTTGTGTATGCATATTTGAAAAGCTCTTAGGTGTTGAAAAGTGGACAAGAAGTCAAAAAAGTGTTTCAAGTCAACTACAACCTATTTCAAGCTTGAAGAAGACACTCTGTCTGTTTTCTACATATTTGACTCTATCAACCCGACAAGCAGACAATCTCAGATCTGGTGCTACAGGATTGGTCCCTAATTTCATAAAATTTTGGGAGAGGAATAAATCGCCATTAGTGGTGAATGAGTCCCACCTTAAGGCTGGAAATCCAATTTTTTTCAGATTCTGGATCCTGACACTTAGAAACCAGTTTCCAGAAGTTTTCATCAGAAGTAGGACTGATTCACCATTAGTGGCGAATGAGTCCCACTGGTGATTTTTAGTGATCTCTACCAACATTCAGGACACTCTAGATTCTCCATTCTCTACCTAGGTGCACTCTGATTCAATCTTCTTCTTTTCTATTTTGCATTTGTTCATGTTTAGTTCATGCTTGCATATCACATTGTGTTTTCCAACATTGCATAATTCTTAAGTTTTGCATTCATAATCAGTCTAAAATTTCATTTAATTGCATTAAGATCATTTCATTTAGTCTAAATAACACCATACATATCTTAATTTGAGTGAACCACCTAGACTTTTGAGTGGGGTTTATCTCTCTCCTTTTGGGTGAAACATCCTAAGAGTGCAAGAGTAGTCTATAAATCCTACCCAAAAATCTATAGTTCATTTTGGTGAACCTACATATTGACCACTTTATCTTTCTGATTTCATTTGCATCTTGCATCTTAGACTTCATTTTCATCAACATTCAATTAGGTTTTGTTTTGTTTTTGCATCCTAGGGTTTCTCAAATTGCATTAGTGAAAGACTCATTTAGATTTCATTTTTGCATATCATTTAAAAAAATGAAAAACTACATCTGTATCCTTCATTAGTATCTGAAAAGCATTAGAATCACTTTAAATTTTCTGAAAAACATAAAAAAATATCATAACTGAACTCATTCGCCATCTTGGGTGAATCAGTCCACCTGCACATTTCATACAACATTTTCAGGCATTTTCTGGGTATTTCCTACATTTTTGTTTTCTGTAGTTTATTTTTGTTTTACTTTCCAGGATCTTTGTTTTCTACTATTTCTTGCATCTTAGTTCACTTGCATCATGGAATTTTCTTTTAATAAGTTTTGGAATTCATTAAAATCCTTGGTAGACATGTCTAATTGTGCCTTTGGCTGTGACCCTAATGACCTTGAGTTTCCTCATGCTCCTTCAACTCCTCATGATTTTCCTCCTCATGATGTAGACATAATTAGAGAAGACGATGATGGCGTGAACAAGTTCTTCAATGAATGTCTTGATAACCTTGAATCCAATGCAACCTTTTACCCATCCATGAACCCACAAAATCTTCCTACTATTGCACCTCCTGATCACTTTGGATACTTACATCCTGAAACTCAAGTAGGACCTAAGATCCCTCCATCAAGTGGACTTAGTCCCTCTCAACAAACACATCCTCAACCATTTTATGATAACAAAGTCACAAATACTCCCATAAACCTTGAAGAAACATATGGAAAAGGCTTTACTATCCTAAGTAAACAAGGTTGTGACACAACACATGAGCATAATATTCACCAACTTCTTGAACAAAAACCAACAAAAGAAAACACAATAGGATTAGGATATCAAGATCCTCCTCATATTGATAAACCTTCTTTTGAATTTTGGAGACTTTGAGATGATGGTACAGTCATCTTCGATTCTCCTCATGACTTGAACATTCTCCTTCCACATGAACAACCATTACCTAATTCTCATGACAAGGATGATAGGATCTCCATGGGTCCTCCTCCTCCTTCCATTCATGAAAAAGGAGAATTTAGCAAATGAAAACAACCTTAGAAATTGAAATAACTCAAGTTTCCTACTCATCCTCCACTTGAATGTGAAAGGAGACATTAATTTCTTTTAAAAAAAGGCCTTATACTCTTACCACCTATGAATAGGTTGGTCATCCATCCTAAAGATTCTAACATACCATTTTGCAAATATCATCGTGTTCTTGGACATCAAACAGAAGAATGTCAGACATTGAATGACATATTGAAGAAGTATCACTTCACTGATATTGACTGCTTTCTAATTATCCCTTAAAACAAACTCCGTTCATCATGTCATAGTTGTAGAATTTTCTATTCTCACTATTGCATGATCCTTTCCCATCACTCACCTTGACTCACTCTTCCCTTACATTGGGGGGGAAAGAATTTGTTAGCATTGTCCTTGTAATGCATTTGTATTTGTCTCTTAACTACGCTATTCATTTTCCACTTAAACTACTTAAGATTGAGAAACCAATAACTTGGTTAATGGTTGACTTACACTTGCATTACTAGCTCCTTTTACATTTTTTAGTTTCATGTGCGTATTGTGTTCCCCCGTAACCTGTGTTTGATGTTCTCTCTCTTTGTACACTTCTTCTATTTGTACCTGTATTCTTCTATATTTCATACATTTCCTTTCTTTTTCACTTTTGCTTTTGTGTTTTCCTTTTGGGGATGATGCAAAGTGTAGAGACACCCTATGTCTCTTCCATGTTGACCCAAAAGGTCCTTTTCTTTTATTCCTTTTGTTTTTTGTTTTCCTTTTCGGGATGACGCAAAGCATTGGGATGCCCTATGTCTCTTCCATGTTGACCCAATCAGTCCCTTTTCCTTTTTACTTTTTCTTTTTCTTGTGGGGATGACACAAGGTATTGAGACCGAAATGTCTCCTTCATGTTGACCCAAAAGATTTTCCTTTTCCTTTTCTCTTCACTTGTGTTTTCCTTTTGGGGATGATGCAAACGTTGAGACCGCAATGTCTCTTCCATGTTGACCCAATTGGTCCCTTTTTATTTTTACTTTGTATTTTTCTTGTGGGGATGATACAAGGCATTGAGATTGAAATGTCTCCTTCATGTTGACCCAAAAGCTTTTCCTTTTCTTTTTCCTTTCATTTTCTTTTCACTTGTGTTTTCCTTTTGGGGATGATGCAAAGCATAAAGATGCCCTATGTCTCTTCCATGTTGACCCACAACAGACTTTATTTTTCCTTTGTTTTCACTCTCTTTGTGTCATTCTTCCAGTTCTATGTGCTTTGGGGAATGATGACAATTCTGAGCTCTTTCATAAAAAAATTTGCAGCAACGAACATACTGACCCCAAATCCATAGATCCCTTTATGTGTTTGGTGTGTTCCTTTCTAAGGGGAAACCCCACTTTCTTTTGTTTTTCTCTTTTGTTTACATGAAGCAACCTTACTTGGAAACATATGACTTGGCATAGGGATTTCCAAGTTGGCTCTCATGTCTTGCTTTTATTTTTCATTTTTTTTCCCTTTGCTACTTTAAAGTAATTGCTCATAGAACAGTATGTAGCAATTCATTTAAAGTGGGGGGCATACATTGGAATCATTTCATTTGGATTCTTGGTTCTTAGTGCAACCTTGTCACTTCATATGATGTGTTTGTCACTTTGTGGATGACATTGGGTATGATGTCCTTCATAAGTGTGATCTCTCTTAGCATATTACATTCCTCTTGGTGGCCTGATGCGACACACTACATCCCCTAAGTTGTGAATATTTTATTCTTTGATTGGTCCTCTCTTGGAGACATTAGACACAATTTTCCCTAAGTGACGGACCTTGCATGAACTTAACAAGACTCCTTTGAACATCTTTTTCATTTTACACTTTTACACTTTTACATTTTTACATTTTTACATTTTTGCATTTTTTCCACTGTGCATAACGCAACTTGCATGCCTGTGGTACCTTGCTCTTTTTTCATGGGTTCTAAGCATACGAAGCTTTGCTTGTCTCATGAAGTATGAATTGACATTTTTCCTTGTGACACCTTGTTAAAGTTATTAGGAGGTATGGGAAGCCCATTCAACAACACGACTTTCCCCATAGCCACCTTTGTGTTTGTGAGCGCATACCAACTAGTGTATGTACTTTACATTTTTGGGCCTTCTCACTTGGCGGACCATCATGAGTTTTGTCACCCCAAAGTGAGTATGCATTTTATTTTTCTCACAAATAACCTAGATCTAATCCATAACTAGTTGGACAAATGATCAAAGCTTCATCTGACTATTCCCCTCTCTTTCTCTATTTCACACATGTGTTCCTTTGTTCTTATGTTTATTTTTCCATGAGATCTTCATCCTGGGGGCTTGATCATCCCTCTTGATCATTTTCATTCCATCTTGCTAACATAAGTGTATTAGGATCCCTCTCGATATGCATGGCTACTTTAGTATGAGTTTGAATCAAGTTCATCCTCTCACTAAAGTGGGGGCTAAATGTGCCATAGAAAAATGGTCCCTTGACATTTTCATGGTCTTTTAGGCCTTTCTTCATGATGCTTGGTGTATTTTTCTCTAATTTAATGTTGCAATATGGGTTGAACATTCACATTAGGTTCTTAAAATTCAAATTATGTCATCTTGTCAAGGTGTTGTGAAGTGTTGTAACACATTTCTACACTTTTCTAGACTCTATTGATTACAATTCACTTAAAAATCACTTTTTCATCACTTATCAAGTCCTATTTTGAAGTGTTGTAAAGTCTTGTAACAAGATTTCACAAATTTCTAGGCTTGATTTCACTATTTACACCTTTCTTATGCTTTATTTGACCCCTTTATGCCCTTATAAGGCTTAATTAAGTGTGTTTTTGAATGTAAACCCTAAAAAAATATTAAATGCAACTTAATTCTTGACACCCACTTCAATTCCAAGGTGGGACCCATTCACCATGGGTGGCGAATGAGTCCCTCTTGGCTCAAAATTCATAATATTTCAAATTTTCTTTTGGGTTTTTATTTAAAATCACATTATGTCAGCCTATGATGAGGTATCTTCACGTTACTAAGGCAAAAGTGTGTATAAATAAGTGTTTTTACATCCATTTTAACCCCCATTCAATTCAACCATCCATCAAGTTCACTAATTCACTCATTCATTCAAGCATTCAAGCACTTTGCATCATTAAATCTAGCATTAATCAAGTATTTTGGAGCATCCATTTTTATATCTTCAAATTTCTTCAACAAGGTTGGTGAGTTTAGGACATTTGTATGTTGTTTATTCATCTTACCTTGTTCATTTCATTTCATTTCTTCATTAAGGGTTTGATTACCAAAGTGGGATTTGACCAAGGCAAATCCCTATATCCTAACCCTTAACCATTTTCCCCTTTTGCATGTGTGTTTGTAGACTTGTGTATGCATATTTGAAAAGCTCTTAAGTGTTGAAAAGTGGACAAGAATTCAACAGTGTTTGAAGTCAAGTACAACCTATTTCAAGCTTAGAGAAGACATTATGTCCGTTTTCTGTAGATTTGACTCTGTGAACCCAACAAACAAACAATCTCAAATATGGTGCTATAGGATTGGTCCCCGATTTCATAGAATTTTGGGAGAGGATTGATTCACCATCAATGGCGAATGAGTCCCACCTTAAGGTTGGAAATCCAAATTTTGTCAGATTCCGAATCCTGACACTCAAAAACTAGTTTCTAGAAGTTTTCATCAGAAGCAGGACTGATTCGCCATCAGTGGTGAATGAGTCCTAGTGGTGATTTTTAGTGATCTCTACCAGCATCCAGGACACTCCAGATTCTCCATTCTCTTCCTAGGTGCACTTTGATTCAACCTTCTTCTTTTTTGTTTTGCATTTGTTCATGTTTAGTTCATGCTTGCATATTACATTGTATTTTCTTAATTTTTGCATTCATAATCAGTCTAAAAGTTCATTTAATTGCATTAAGATCATTTCATTTAGTCTAAATAACACCATAAATATCTTAATTTGAGTGAACCACCTAGACTTTTGAGTGGGGTTTATCTCTCTCCTTTTAGGTGAAACATCCTAAGAGTGCAAGAGTAGTATATAAATCCCACCCAAAAATCTACATTTCACTACCCTTGGAATATCTACTATCATACTTAGCCATGGTAGCCATATGAGACTATTATCATGTCATTTGGAATCATATTACTCATGAAATCACCATGAAAGGAGGTTGAAAAGTTTATTTAAGGTATATAGAAGATCATTAAAAGAGGTAATTATGGATATCTTCACAAAAAAAAAATTCCACGAGTTTAGGGTTGTCTTAATCCACATAACAATCCATTATCACATTAGGGCAGTCATAACAGCCCACAAGATCATCAAATCATATGAATACATGCTATAAAAATATTTTTTTGTGGTTGAATAAGGTATTATGCACCAATATCTATCTGTGATGTGGCATTATCTCCATACAAATGAGAAAAAAGGTAAATATGATAAAGAGCCATAAAGAGGGGTGTTATAATAGTGATAAATAGGACAACCTTACATTGGTCATGAGAAAATAAGAATCTAGGTGTTTTGAGGGATGAAGTAACTTAACCTAGGTGTCATAATTTTTTCCAAGGATAATAGGATGGTAATGATGGAGAACCAAAGAGAATGAGAAAATGACCATTGAAACAAAAGTTGCTAAATTTAAAAATTGTAAAGTTGTTCTAGTAGCTTTGACAAACTGATTGCACCAACATGTCTGTGTAGATAGGTGAATGCCAGGGAAGGCCTTTGTTTATTCCCTAGTCCACTTGATCATTTCCACACACACCATTATGGAAAATTCTATTAAGAGACCTAAGTAGAAAATACTTCCAAACTATGACAAAGTAGTTATTGGAGCTTGTGGAACATAGGAATGTTTTGTCTAGATCTGCACATGGATATAGGTCCATCCACACTAAATTCTCTCAATTTTCATCAACTCAACACCATTTGACCATATCAGCCACAAATTCATTCTTACAAAATTGTTAGTTGAGAGTAGTGTAAATATGGTAAGAAGCATATTTTGTGTTTTGTGCATCACGAGGAAAAACCAATTGTGCTAACTGTGGATGCTAAAATCTACAAAATGTGGTTAGAAATTTAAAAATAAAATCTACAGAATCGTTAGTATTTCAACAACAAATCAAAATATTTAACATCCTTATGAAATAATACATCATGTTCAAAATGCAAACAAATGACAAAAGATCTAAAGCAAAAGCATAAGAAAACATGGTGCAAACTATCTCATATTGGATTGGTGTTACATGTGCTAGTAACCCTTTCCCATTCCTTGATTGATAAGCTAATGATGAAATTGCTATGGATATGGAGATGCTAAATGGACAAGATCAAATCTTAAAGAGAATGACCTTGCATCAAGTTGTGTAGATGATGGATATGATGAAGTGAAATGGACAAGATGAATTCTCAAATTAAGAGAGTAACCTTGCATAAAATTTGTGGAGGATTTGCTTGAGGATGAAGCCTTCTTTTATAGATTTTCTTGATGAGAGATTGTCCAAGATGGTGAATGTGGGACTAAAGATCCTCTAATGAGAAGATGACACTTGTCAAATGGTGAGTGGTCAATGGTTGTGCAAGATTTGGGAAGAGTGCCCATGAGAGGGAGAATTTGAATTCAAATTTGCAATAAATGCTGATTTTGACTTTGGAAGGGGACATGTAAGAGGCCTCATAAATGCTCTGTTGGGTGTACATGTCCACTTGGGGGGAGATTCAAACTTGGAGAATATTCTCCCTTTATGCCAAGTTGAAAATAAAGATTTTGATAAATCAATTAAATGTAATTTCATGTGCAAGTGGCCAAATCTAGAGAATGCAAGTGGGTGAGATTAGCATTAGATTTAATCAGGATTAATTAGCTAGGATGATGATTAGGATGCTTTGACTTTTATGACTTAAATATTTGATTTATTTAAATCAGAAAAGGATGAAATATGGATTGGATTTAATTAAATAAATGTTTGATCTATTTAATTAAAGGGATGATGTTTGATTTATTAAAAAGCTGATGATAATGTTTATTTGATAAATGACCTTAGAAAATGAGATTATTTATTGAATGGATGAAAGTGAACCTGATTAACTGAATGAGTGGATGCATGTGAAGCCTGATTTACTTGATGAATGCATAATGCTAATTTTGCGTGTCTACATTTTGCCCCTCTTTGAAGCAATGTACTTGTTGCATTGGTTCAAAGAATAAATTGCCGCAATCGAAATTAAAAAATTTCATGATTTTTCGAATGCCCCAGCGGAAAGAAGTACACTGGTACATTGCCCCCTTGAGAGATCGAGTGAAAAGATTCGATTTGAGGGTCGATCTCACAATAAAGAGGTTCAAAATGGATGGTTATGGATGATGATGCAAATGAGATGATTTTAAGATGCTTAGAATAACAAATCTATATTATCCTAAACAACTTAAATGATGATATGAGATGGATGAGATTGATGGGATTGATGATGTGATATGTTGTGATTATGCAATGGCTGAGATATGAGATGCTTAGACTAACAGATCTATATTATGATGATGATGCATGTGAGATGATATGCAAAATTCTGATGATTTATGGATGCAAGATAAATGCATAATGGATGTATGATGGATGTATTGGTGATGATGATTAACTATTCATGCTGTGATATTAGTGCAAAAAATGAAGAAATTAGATGATGACAAGAGGATCCAACAAGCCAACATTATGAGAGATGATGATGAGAAATGATTGTGAGAAATGACGATGAGAAATGATGATGATAGATGGATGATTTGCTTATCAAGGATTGGGATTTTCAAAGGGTCACTTACTTTATGTTTGATAACACGCCTAAGCACGATGCATCAAGGTATAAAGGACCAAGATGGCATTGTAGTTAGTGTGATGGAATTTGACTCGACAAATAGATAGGAGTATTCTTGTTCACATCTGACATACAAAAACCTTGCTAGGGCGTACCTAACAAAGCAAGTATTCGCCAAGTTATTTTACAAGAGCATCCAACAAGCACATCAGACAAAAGATAAAGATCGTTGCCCCATTCCTATCTCTCTAAATCCTTCATTCAGATATCATTGAGAGGTCGTTGGACTGAGCACAATAAGATAAGTCAAAAGAAAAAGACCAAGTACACAAACAAGTCAATGTTCTTCATACCTTCAGCCAAATTGATGTGTTTTGATAGGATAAGAATCCAAGGTGATATTCAAAATGATGCCCATTGTCGGAACGATATATCCTAGGACATGCATTGTGGAGGATGATGATGGTTGATAAGTTGATTGATAGGCTATTGATATAAAGTTTACTGACATGTTTGAAAATGATCAAGACTTTGATTTTGTTTTAAAGATTTGTTGCTTCGATTTTGATTTTATGATTGAAGTTTGCTTTTGCTGACTGTTGTGCTTGTTTATGTTTGCGTTGCCAAAGGATGAAGGTGATGATCAATTTATTATGGATGATTGATTATTGCGGGTGAAAGTGAAACGGGATGGGAGGATTTTTTTCATATATTTGGATGTTTTTGATGTTTTGAAATGTTTTGAGGTTATTTTTGGTATTTTCAAGTTTTTTGCAAATGTTTTGATTTTTTGATTTTCCAATGTTTTTTGATTTTGATGTTTTTTAAATTTTTTTGGATTTTGATGTCTCGAGGGCTGATCAAAGATTAGCCTTGCCTACGTTTAAGCTCAGAGACGACGTAGTTCAGATTTCAATGTTTTTGATGTTTTCTGCTTTTTGAGTGTTTTTGAATTTTTGATATGTTTTGAATGTTTTTGGATTTTCTGATGTTTTGAATGTTTTTGGATTTTTGCATGATTTTGATGATTTGGATATGGATGTGTATGATGATATTAGTGCTTTTTTTGAGAATTTTGTTGAAAACCAAGCTAAGGTTGATTGATCTGATTGGTGGATTGATGATGACAACATTGTTGAGGATGCACAACAATGCAAGGATAGTGTTAAGCAACACAATGATTGAGATGTTGATGGGATTGATGATGATAACATTGTTGAGGATGCACAACAATGCAAGGATAGTGTTAAGTAACACAAGGATATCTCAAGATGATGATTGGATTTGAATGATCATGATTGTTGAAGCTTGATTTGGAACAAAATTTGTTTGAATGATTTGACGTGATGTGTGAAGGATGTGTTAGATGTGACTGATAGTGATTGTTTGGATTGATGTTCGATGAAAGTTGAAGACTGATAAGGAATTTCTTCTCATCAAAATATGCCATGGGCTAGGGATTTAGATTTTGGATCACAACTTCTTTGACCAATTTGATTTCACGTTTGCCAAATGTTCAGATCGCCACATAAGTTGGAGGACATAGACCAAGATTTATTCTTGAAGCAAGATGTAAAATTTTTCCCCCAATGTCTAGAAATGTATGGAATGTCATGGATGAATGCTTGGATAGGTGTATGAATGGATGGATATGGTAAGCACGCAAAGGATTCCAAGGATTATCTTGTGATAAGATAAGGTGTTCAGATAAAGAATGCTCATTTGGATAATGCTTCATAGCTCAGATAATGTTGGATTGGATAGGATCAATGAAAATGACCCATATCAAGATGTTTACCATAAGCAAGTGTAAAGAATGCCCCAAAATTTCATCAAAATCAAGATAACTTGGACTATGGATGCAAATATATGTGAATGGATTGGATAAATGGTTCATGGATGGATGGATTTATTATGGATAAGATGGATGGAATGCTTGATTTATTACAGATGGGATGAGATGCTTTCAACTGAATGGGCGTATGTAGATGCTCGATTCTACTCATGATGCCTATTTTCCAGGTTTTCATCATGGTCTTGCCCAAAGTGCCGCCCATGCGGTTTTCACTAGAGGATGATTTTTCTCTTTATTGTTTTCAATCCTTTTTTCTGATTTTTTTGGATTTTCATATTTTTTGATTTTTTTGTATTTTTTCTAAAAGATTCATGTTGAACCACCTGGTGGTGTTGACGTAGATGCCCCTATCATAATGTGCCATCGATATCCTGCTTGAAGAAGCTGCTTTGCTAAGATACGTGCACTTGAATGCCACTTCTGGGATTTCTGATCTGCTTCGTTGATACCAGAGTTGACTTTGTCTCTGTACGCACATCGCGATAGAGTGCCTTCTGAATCCTTATGATAAAGGGTTGTTGCCAATACACGGTCAATGTAAGAATTGGATATCATGCGTGGAGGCATGGATGGAGTGCGTTTAGGGATAAGAGATGGATTGGTTGACAGTTTGGAACCTTTGACTCTCCAAACTTAGGAAGATGAGCAATGATGGGTGGATACGGAAGTGTGCGTGGAATTTGGACCAACTGCTTGATACACTTTGTACGTCGCTTGAGAAGCCTACTTTTGATTTTGTGGACATCTTTGATGGATACCTTTCCCTCTTTTAGTTTGCCCCACAGTTTCTTTGATTGAAGGAGTTTGATAGGGATGATCTTTCTTTGTATTTTTTGGTATCCATGCGTATTTGATTTGTCCATCATGCTTCTTAGCTTCTTTTGCTTTGATAACATTTTTTGTGCTTT
Organism: Sequoia sempervirens; assembly: GCA_007258455.2. Lineage (NCBI taxonomy): Eukaryota > Viridiplantae > Streptophyta > Pinopsida > Cupressales > Cupressaceae > Sequoia > Sequoia sempervirens. The sequence goes on from VDFB02193867.1 coordinate 95,606,761, forward strand.
GATTCAGATCTTTCTTTTGACTTTGGTCCAAATTCATGGATGGGGTAATGGGTGGATGAAGATTTGTGACATGGCTGGTTGTAGTATTGACACTAGCTTCATCATAAGGACTCTTCGTGCTCCATATATTGATGCTTGCTTGAGACGAAGTTGCCCCCAGTATGGTGATAGTAGTACCTTCGTTCCTTGATTCTGCTTGTTCCAAGAGTTCTTGTTCAATAAGTGTTCTCTGATAGATGACCACCGTAGGTGACGTTCTTTCAATTTGCTGCTCCGCTAACTCTGGATGTTCTATCTGACTTGTTTCCTTGAGTGGATAATGATGGATATCTTTATTCATGATGTCCTTAATCTGATTTTGGGACATATTTGATCCTGATGTTGACAACTCCGTTTGATTGTAGGAGTTAAGAATCTGCTCTTTTTGTGTAACAAAATCTTGTTCTAGATGAAGATCATCTACGTGCCCATATGTAGAAAGCATCTTATGGGTAGATGGAGGAGTATGTGCTACATGGATATGATCACCTTACATGGATAAGAGAGTGTTCATTAGATTATTGTAGTATCTTGAAGATACAAATTCTTGATCTTGATTAATTTCAGAGTTGCTTTCGACATGCTTTGGATCAAGTTCTTGACATGGGGCAGCTTCAAAGGATAAATTTCTTACAAAGGACTTTTGGATGTCGACATTAGGCATGGTCAAGTTCAAGGTTCCTTCAACATCTGTAACCATGAGGTCAAAGGGGATCAACATGTTTTGGAAATGACCATTGCTAGACCTTAGTGAAAGATTTTGATCTTGCTTTGGAATAACTTCTTGAGATATGTCCTCTAACTCATAAGGCAATGTAGAGACATTTTCAATATGATCATTAATCAACAGATCATGCATTATGTCAATTGGATCAAATAGTCCTAACACTCCTTGAAATAGATCACTAAAGAGTGGCTCTTGATGTATGGCGATTTGATCATTGGATGGGGTGGAAACATCTTCAAGGTGCTCCTCGATGGAGAGGTTTTGATCATTGTTTTCGACAATTACGGTGGAGAGATTGTGAATGTTTTCGACCATAGAGTCAAGTGATGTTGATATTTCTTGAATTGGCTCATTGTTAGGTATCATTGGTGGATTTTGATCACAATTGAAAAGTGACTCTTGACCTATGTTTATTTGATCTTCAAATGAGATAGAAACATTTCCAATGTGCTCTTTGATGGATGGATCTTGACCATTGCTTTCGACAATTATGGTGGGGAGATTATCAATGCTATCACCCATGATTGAATGTTTTTTGTGTTTGTTCTTGTGCTTGTCGAGCAACTAGAGAGGCTTGGGTAGCTTGATAGGCTTGTTGCACTTGTCGAGCTTGTCTTGCTTGTTGCGTGGCTAGATATTGTTGGATTTCCTTTTGGTATGACTGGTGAGCTTTTAGAGCAATGTCATATTGTCTTGCTGCGTTTGGTTTTGGTGGTAGTGGTGGCGGATTCAGAATCATGTTGGATGTAATGACAAGTGGTTGGGATATGCTTGGATTGATTGTGGGGGTTTGAGATGTGATGGGTGTGATAGTGGTGGTTGGAATGATTGAAGGGATAGTGATGGTTGGAATGACCGAGGTGATAGGTCCTTGGGAGACCATATTTTGATTTGGAATCAACGTTGTTGTTTGATTAGATACAATCCATTGGTGTGATGTCGATGGTATATTCGAAGGATTTGACGTGATGGTGTGATTGACATTAGGTGGATTGATTTGGATGGCATGATTGGTGTTAGGTAAAGGGGGAAGCCCTAAACCAAGGAATGATGTAGGTAATGGTGGTGGAGATTTCCCTTGGCACAATGCCTCAACTATTTTGGAAAGTTCTGCAATTTGATCTCGCCAAATTTGTTCTTGATTTTGATCTTGACTCACTTGAGATAGTTGATTTGGCTTTTGTTTAAGCAGATTTGGGATGCCTACTTGCGGTTTTTGAATGGGATTATGGGAAAATTGACTTTGGATAATGTTCTGATTTGGGATGATGTTCAGATTTGGCATGATAGGATGAACATTGTTGGTATTGGGAATCATTTTTCCAAAGTTTTCTGAGTTAGGATTCATGTTTCGGAAACTTGCACTTGGTACATCCACATTTGGCAAGTAGGGATTTGGTGGGATGTTGTTCGTTTCAAGGCTCATGCATTGATTATTCGATTGGTGGATTTGTAGGTTTGGACTTAGATCTATCATTGGGAAATGTGTTCCAAACTTTTACTTGGGCATACTTACACTTGTTGTACCATTGACATTTGTCGAAGGCAATGATCCTATGCATGGACTTTGATAATTGATAGTATTGCAAGGCTTTGAAGATTCAATTGATTTGGATTACTCAAGATGTATGGGTCAAGTTTAAATTCCATGTTCTTCTTGTATTTTGACCTTGTTGAAAAATTAACCTCTAAGGTTCTTAGGACCAATCACGATATGGAGGATGAAATGTGTAAATGATATGAGTGTTAAACGTTTAAGGACTTTGGATCAATGCTAGACTTAGGGTTTGATTTTGATTGGTCGATTTGGATGAACTTGTAAACCCTAAGATGTTGGATGTGATCTTAGGATGAATTTGTTCAAAAAGGTGATAATTTAACTAAGTGTGCATGGAAGGATTCATCCAAACACACCTAGCTAAACAAATGATTTTGATTTGGTTTAGGGATGTACCCAAGTCTAGGTAATGATGTTTTCAAATCTCTAAAGTTGTTTGTGGGATGATGTTGATAAATGTTTGAGGTGGATGAAGTGTTTGATTTGATTCTAAGAGACTTAGAGAGACTTTGTTTACTAGGCCAAGGTATTGAAGAACACACTTTTTTCTAAAAGACCAATATGACCAAAAGATATCGAGCACATGTGTGGGGTCCAATTTGTTATCTTTGCTTAGTGTATTCTTTTTACCACAAACAAACTCTTGATTAGGTTTCAAACTGAATTTCCAATGTCTCAACTTCGTCTCATTTCACAAGGTATATTATGCAAAACTTTGATGAATTTAAGGCAAAGATTACCTATTGTTTAACTTTAGGGGCAAATTGAGATGTAAATTCAAGTTCTTAGGAACCTCTAAGGATGTAATCCCAAGGGCAAGCAATAACACAAGAATTTGGTCAATGATATTTTCCTCCTAAAAGGTTTGAAATTTTGAAAATCATGTTGAATGTTTGTTTTGCAAATATTTTTGAATACCACACTGTGTTTTTAAACCAAAACAAGTACAAGCCCTATGGATGTGTAAGACAATATTTGTTGAATCCCCACTTGGACAAGTCCAGCTACGCCTATCTTTAGCGAATGGTTAGATGCTTGACCCCACTGGCTCCCCTCCACGAAACTCACTTATACGGGGCAGCCAAGCATCAACACCCATGAAACTCCCATGGCATGTTTTCCATTTCTACTAAAGATCGTAAAAGTGTGGGGCGGATTCAAAATGACCGTTCTTGCACCAACAAATAGATTAAGGATTTTGGCAAATTCTAGCACATGGGTTCTAGTAAGGACTTTCCGTTCGTGGAGATTGACCCATACGGCAAGAGTCCCTTTCAGATCCATCTTGTCGGAGCCAACCGCATGATAATGGCGTTTAACCAATACCCACATTTATATCCCAGCTGGAAATACTCTTGGATTTAGAAATACTCTAGCGCCATTTTGTGGAACCCTAAATCTGCATTGGATCAAAAACAAAAACCATTAGTATTGTTAGTAAACCAAAGCAAACCAAAAGATCCCCTATAAGATTCATCTAATCACAAGAATGATACCAAAGAAACAAGCAAAACATAGAGAGGCATCATTCTAATGATCAAACTAGCATCTTATAGTGGATTGGTGTCACATGTGCTAGTGACCCTTTCCCAATCCTTGATTAATAGCTAAAATGATGAAATTGCTATAGATGATGGAGATGATGGAGTGAAATGGACAAGATCAAATCTCAAATGAAGAGAGTGAACTTGCAAGATTGTGGAGAGATTGTGGAGGATTTGATAAGAGATGAAGCCTCTACTTTATAGATTTTCAAAATGCTAAGTGTTGAAGAGAGACCAATGTGGGACTAAGATTAGACAAATGAAAGGACACTTGTCATCATGTGATAGGCCAATGGATGTGCAAGATTAGGGAAATGTGCCCATGAGAGGGAGAATTTGAATTCAAATTGGCAATAAATGCTGATTTTGACTTTGGAAGGGGACATGTAAGAGACATGTAAGGCCTCATAAATGCTCTGTTGGGTGTACATGTCCACTTGGGGGAGATTTCAAACTTGGAGAATATTCTCCCTTTATGCCAAGTTAAAAATAAAGATTTTGATAAATCAATTAAATGCAATTTCATGTGCAAGTGGCCAAATCTAGAGAATGCAAGTGGGATGAGATTAGCATTTAATCAGGATTAAATTAAATAGATGATGATTATGCTGATTTAATGTTGATTAGTTGAGTTGACTTTTAAGACTTTGATATTTGATTTATTTAAATCAGAAAATGATGGAATATGATTTGGGATTTGATTTAAATGGATTTTTGATTTATTAAAAGGTTGATGATAATGTTTATTTTATTTTAAATAAATGATCCTAGGAGATGAAATTACCTAATGAATGGATGAAAGTGCACTTGATTAATTGATGAATGGTCCTAATGCAACATCTAATTTGACTGAATCCGATCGAATGCATAATGTTAATTTTGCATGTCTACACTAACATATCGAAGTGGGTGGGTGAATGGTAGGGAAGGCCTCTATTTGTTCCTTGGGTCACCTGATATTTTCACAGTACACTATTTTGATGTAGTCTCTTAAGAGAATTAATAGAAAAAAAAATGCCAAACTATGATGGAATAACTATTAAATATCATGACAAAGAAATGTTTTGTCTATATCTACAAGTGTATGTGGGGTGCCTCCATATTAACCTATCTCATTTTTGGTCAACTCAATAATTTATAACCATGCCAACAAAAAATGTATTCTTGTAAAAAGTGTTAGTTGAGAGCAGTGCAAGTATGACAAGAAGATTTTTTTGTGTTTCATGTGTCATGGGGTGAAACCAACTATACCAATATGTTTGGGTGAGTGATTGAATTCTAGGGAAGGCCTCTATTCATTCCTCAAGTCACCTAATTGTTTTGAGCCACACTATTCTAGAAAAGTATCTTACGAGACCTAAGTGCAAAAATTACCAAAATATGATGGAATTGTTCTCAAAATATGTGGCACCTACAAATGTTCCATCTAAATCTAAAACTATATGTAACGTCCCTCCACAAAAAGTATCTTATATTTTTTTTATCTCCAAACTATTTTAGTGTGGTGATTATTGGCAGGGTACATGGCACAAAGCAAAACCTCCCACAATCCATCAAAAATCATATGCAAAGCATTTTTCTAACAAGGGAGATAGGTTAAGGGGTGCCTTATAAGGGTCGCATCTCTAAAAGAGACTAAGCATTGATATATGTATGTAAAAGATGATATAATAGGAGAATATTGTAGATATAGTAGAGAAAGAACTATAAGTAAAGGCATAGACTAAGACCTGCTTATATAATGATCATATAATATATGTATGGAGTTATAAGGATTTAATGGATATATGTGTTTTGGATGATTGTTGTGTATGGTTAAGTAATATTTGAGTTATTGTTAGATAGAGTTCTATACCACACTTTACTCATTTCTACCACTATTCCCTCTAGGATATAAACTGACTACATAAGGGATACTAGGGTACCAATATTCATACTGTAATTCCCCATGTTCTCTTGTTAACATTGGTTCTATTGCCAAGACCCTAGAGAGGAAAGTGAAGAAATTTAGAGTAAAATAAAAGGAACAAACATAGCACAAGAAAAAAAATTCTGCAGACACTTCTCTTAGGTACTACCTCTGTGAGAGGGGGGTAGGCACTTAAGGGATGAAAAATTGAAATGGGGAGGGATTTGAAAATATCTTGAAAATATGTAACTATTCAAAGTTTTAAACCACCCATGAGAAATATAATGATTAATGGAATTCTAAACCAGAAAGACCCATGGGAACAGGAGATTAAAAAAAAAGAAACAGGGATATAATTGAAAGGATTGAGTTGGGAATGGAGATAAATGGAAAGGGAAGTTGAAATAAATTAAGGAAAGAAAAGAAAGATACCATAGAAAGGTGGAAGAAGCAAAGAAGAGTAAAATAGAGTGATACTTAGAGTTTGTAGAAGAAAGTAGAAAGAAAGAGGTTGAGGGCACCATTGAGGGTGTTGCTGAGTGCGCCATTATGGGTACTACTGGAGAAGAAAAAAAAGAGTGCACCACTAGGGGTTCTATTAGAGAATGTAGAGAAAATACTTGACAACTAGGTTCTAGCATAGACCAGATTATCTAAAATTTAGAAGGTGAAATTAAAGATTATGGAAATACCAAGAAGGAAATGGAACAAGTGGTAATAAGATTTATGACACCTTCTTTAAAAGAAAACCCAACTACTCATCCAAAATGGAGAAATATGTTAGGGTTCAGGCTGATTGGAGTAATAACCATTAACAATTATATGCAGATTCAATAACCCAAAAGTAATAGTGAAAAATAACACAAAAGAGATCAACACAAAAATTTAACAAGGTTCACCCAATATGGGCTACATTGATAGAAACTCAACCACCCAATGATTTTATTACCCAGTGCAAAGCATATTACAATCTCACAAATCCAATACTACAACATGCATTTCCTAGCCACTTATAACAAGCCTTTTTTGAATCTTCTAGAATTAGGGTTTTACAAAGTCATTTTTTCACTTGATGTGTTAGCGAGAAAACCTTGACTTTTAACAGGGAAAACAAATTTCGGGGGTTGTTCCCTCGAACCCTTGCTACCTGGGGTTGCCACCCTCAAACCCCTACTCGGGGCTCAGCCTGGCCCCAAACCCAAGTGAGGATATGTTACGAGTGTACAGTATTTGCATAATCAGTCACAACATACCAACAATCTCCCACTTAAAGACTGATCAAGCTCCATCTCCCACTTAGAGACTGATCCTAGACGACATCGCTACACTTTTAGCTCCCAATGGATTACAGGCTTAGCTAGTTTCTTATATCCACCATTATCAGTCGAGAATTCCAATGTAAACTGATGAGGAAATTGGTTTCTCCCATGTAACAACCTTTGTGAACATACCTGCAGGATTCTCACTTGTGTGAATTTTCTCCATCTTCGACTATCCACCTCCAAAAATGTCTAGATGAAGTGGTATATGAGCTATATATGCTTAGTTTTGAATGCAAAGTTGAATTCTTAGCAAGATGAATGACACTCTGGCTATAAGTGTACAAAGGGCTATCTTCTTTTCATTGTCCCAATTCCTCCAAAGAATGTTGTAACCAAATCATCTCCTTGTTGCTTTCATAGCAACAACATACTCAGCTTCAGTGGCTGAAAGTGCAACAACCTTTTGTAACATAGAAATCCAATTGACTGTAATACCTCCTATAGTAAAAAAATACCCTGTAGCACTCCTCCTGCTATCAATATCACCTACCAGATCAGAGTCAACATATCCTTTTAGAGCAGAATGTGTTCCATCAAACATAGTTTCTTTGAAGTAGTACCTCTCAAAAATTAGAGAATCTATTTTATTGCATTCCAATGTTCCATTCCCGGATTTCTCATATATCTGCTCACAACTCCCACTACATGTGCAATATCTAGCCTTGTGCATACCATTGCATACATCAAGCTACCAATTACTAATGCATATGGCATCTTAGACATTTTTTCTTTGTCCTCTTATGGCTTTGGACACATCTCCTTAGTCAACTTAAAATGATTAGGAAAAGGTGTACTAATTGCTTTTGCATTCTTCATGTTAAACCTTTTCAACACCTTCTCTACATACTCAATTTGAGACAAAAAATATTTTTTGTTTATCCTATCTCGTGTGATCCTCATACCAAGGATTTGTTTTGTTGCACCCAAATCCTTCATAGAAAATGAATTTTCTAATTTTTTCTTAAGTTCATTAATATGTTGCATGTTAGACCCGACAACAAGCATGTCATCAACATAAAAACAGCATGATAATATAGCTACCATTATCCAATTTCTTAAAATAAATGCAATAATTAGAATGACATCTTTTGTAACCTTGTTCAACCATAAAACTATCAAATTTCAAATACCATTTCTGAGGTGCTTGCTTTAGGCTATACAAACTATTCTTTAACTTGCACAAAAATTCCTCCTTACCCTTGACCTCATATCCCTGTGGTTGTTGCATGTATATTTCCTCTTCCAAATCCCCATGGAGAAACATTGTTTTGACATCTAGCTGTTCAAGATGCAAGTCTTCCACAACCACAAGACTTCGAATAGTTCTAATAGAAGTCATCTTTACAGCCAAAGAAAACATTTCATCAAAATCTATACCTTTATTATGTTCAAAACCTTTTACCATGAGTTTGGCCTTATATTTTTTCTTGCCTCCATCTTCTTCCTTTAACCTGTAAACCCATTTATTTGGCAATGCTCTTTTACATGTAGACAATTGGACTAAGTCCCAAGTCTGAATTTGGAGCAAGGAATCCATTTCCTCTTTCATGCCTAGCTTGCACTGCTTTTTGGTATCTACCTGCATTGCTTCTTCATGACCTTCAGGGTCACCAGAATCAATTAATAGTATATAATATAATAATGGAGAAAATATTTCTAAAGGTCTAGTTCTCCTTGTAGAATGTCTAACACTTGCGAGAGTTTGTGGGATAACTTGTTGTTGAGCATCAAGTACCACTGAAATTTTATTTTCTGGAATCTCATCTAGCACCACATATTCCTTTCTGGCCTGTTCATGCTTCTTTTCATGTAGCCGATCCTTATACATGACCTTCTCATTGAATATAACATCTCTACTCTTAATGATTTTATGATTTTCATAATCCCATAATTGATAACCAAATTCATCTACTCCATATCCAACGAAGGTACATTTTTTAGACTTAGCCTCATGCTTGGTTCTATTTTCAATATCAACATGGAAAAAAGCTTCATAACCAAAGCTTTTCAGAAATGAATAGTTTACCTTTTTACCCATCCATTCCTCCTCTGGAATGCCACCATCCAAAGGATTTTAAGGCCCCTTTTTTATTAAATAAACAACGGTATGTACAATATCTTCCCAAAACTATAAAGGTAGTCCAACATGCAATCTCATGCTCCTTACACACTCCATAATGGTCCTATTCATCCTTTTAGACACAACATTTTCTTATGGGGTTCTGGGAACCATTTTTTTCCTACGAATTCCATTGCATGAAGAATAATTTTCAAATTCTCTACTGCAATACTCACCTCCATTATCGAATCTAAGACACTTCAAAAATTTTCCCATCTCATTCTCAACCAAAGCTTTCCACTTTTTAAAAGTTTCAAATACTTCTAATTTTTGTTTTAGGAAATACACCCATGTTTTCATAGTTGCATTATCAATAAAAGTAACACAATAACAAGAGCCACCAAGAGAAGATACCAGAGCTGCTCCCCATACATCTGAATGCACAAGCTCTAATTTCTCACTCTTTTTCTCTTTCCCGACTTTGAGAAATTAGACTCTTTTCTATTTTTCATAAACATAATTTTCATACAACTCCAAGTCAATCTGCTTTAGACCTGGTAGCAACTTTCTAGAGTGAAGAATATTCATCCCTTTCTCACTCATGTGCCCAAGTCTATGGTGCCACAATTCTATTTCTATCCCTGTAGCAAGTGCTATAATTGTCTGTACTGTAGAAAAAATGAAACTTGCTTGATTTGGGAATAATTGATGATAATCTGGACTTAATGAGGCCTTGATTTAGTGTTGTGAGGTGTTTTACACATCCACATTAGGTATTGGACCCTTGCAAATGCATTAAACAATGTCTTGTAAAGGTGTTGTAAAGTGTTGTAAATCACTTTCATACTTTTCTAGACTCTTATTAAGCATTTAAGTCTAATATTATTTTAATTCAAAAGTTAGCTTTTCCCTCTTCTTCTAATTAAATAATTATTTTAATTATTTAATTATTCATTAGCCTTTTCCCTCCATAAATAAATTATTTATCCTTTCTTTATCTCCCCAATTAAATAATTATTTTAATTATTTAATTATCCCTTCCCTCTCTATTAAATAATTATTTTTAATTATTTAATGTTTAACACCCCACCTTTCCTCTATAATTAAATAATTATTTTTAATTATTTAATTATTTGTTCTCACCTTACTTTTGAAATAAAAAAATTTATATTTTATTTATTTCTCCTATGTTGGCCACCTAAATTAAATAATCTTTAATCACCTCTTTTTCTATGCCAATCTTATCGTCCACGTCAAACCTTTATCTATCCATGTCTTTCTTCTCTCAATTAACCTCCACCCTTGATTAAGTTATTTTCTAATTTAATCTTGGCGCTTGATCATGATCCTTATTCTTAACTCTTTTCTATAAAAGGAGACCTTTAAACCCTAATTCATGATCCATTCATTCATAATTCATTCATCATTCATTATCTACCTCAACTCAAGCAAGCTTGGGTTTAGCATTTTGAGTCTTTACAAGGAAGCATCTTCAAGAATATCGTCAAGGCATTCAAGAGAAAGATTATCCATCCACTATTGTAGCAATTCAAGATCCTTCATCATGGAAAGTTTCTAATTGCATTGTTTCATATTTCATATTTTATTATCTTATTTCATCATTTTGGTTTAATTACCTAAACGAGGTTTGACCAAGGCAAGCCCCCAATCCCTAACAATCAACATTTTCTCTCTCTTCCTTTGTGTGTTTGCAAATCTAGGTACTTTGAATACTTGGAAATCATTGAAGATTAGGTTGCTAACTTGTTGAAGTCATCTCCACTTTTTCAAGTTCAAAACCTACACAAAAAGTCACCAACAGTGCTAAAAATCATGGTTTCAGATTTGGACACCACGAGGTGAAGATTGAGCAGATCGAAAGCTACATATTCCATTTTTGAGTTTTCAGAAAAGCTAAAGTGGACCAATTTTCCCAAAGTGGTGAATGAGTCCCATTGTACCTATTTTTTGGAGATTTTTGTAGATTTGGATACCCATTTGGCTAAAACAAGCCCCAATGTAGTTTTCCAAAACTAGGACTGATTCGCCCAGAATGGTGAATGAGTCCCATTAGGCATAAAAATCAACACTTTTAGAATTTCAAGGTCATTTCCAATCCTCAACAAGTTCCAGGTGCACACATTCAGTTTTAAAACTTTATGTTTTATTTTAATTGCATTTCTATTCATCTTTCTAGGTGTTTTTGCATATCACAATTTATTTTCAAACACTTCACATTTCTTTAGTTTTGGATAAATAATTGTGAATGTCGATTATAAACCTGCATAAACACAACAAAAAATCATATAATTAGGTTCATATGCAAGTTAAATCCACATTCCCCATATAATTCATTTACAATGCACAAAATAGGAAATAAATGAAGAACACAACAAAGAAAGCTATTAAATCCTATTGAAGTAAGCAAACTCTTAATCCCATGGGGGAATTGGTGCCATTTTGATGTGGAAAATGGCCCTTTCCCAATCCCTTGTAAGCTTGATGAAGATTTGTTGGTGATTGAAGCTCCTTGATGAAAATTTGGCATAACCTAGCTATAAAACCATGAAAACTATGAACACTTGATAAAATGGATGGAATTAGCTTTAAATATGAAGATAGTGATTTTGTAATGAAGTTGTGGATCCAAAATCCAAATTAGAGCCTCTTATTTATAGATGAGAGTGATGGAGAATGAGCCAAAATGGATGAATGTGGGATCAAACACCAACCAATGACCAAGTGCCACTTGTCAACATGTGAGAGGATGAAGGATGAGCACATTTTGATGAATGTGCCAATAAATGATATTAGGTGGAATTTCAAATTTATGAAATGACATAGAGGGAGAAAGAAATGAATTAAATTACACTTGGCTCAATGCACAAGGACATGTAAGAGGTATTGAATGCCTTGTTGGAAGGACAAATCCCTTTGGAGGGATTTTTCAAATTTATAAGAATATTCCCTTTTGATGCCATGTTGAGAGAAATTAGGAGATTTAATAAATCAAAAGAAATGATTTATTGAGAAAGTTGCAAAATCTAGAGGATTGAAGTGATTAAGATTAATATTAATCAAGATTTGATTAATTTAAAAGGAGATTAGTTGATTTGACCATTTTGACTTAGACTTTAGGATTAATTTAAATCAAGATGATAGGAATATGATTTAGACTTAATTAAATAAATATTTTGATTTATTTAATTAAAAGGAGATGATGTTAGATTAAATTAAATAAAGAATGATTTATTTAATTTAATAGGATGACTTTAGAGATTAATTAAATAAAGTGAATTATTTAATTAAAGGGAGATCATAGCATTAATTAAATAAATGATCTATTTAATCAACATGAGATGATGACTTAATTAGATAAATAATGATTTATTTAAGTAAGAGGTGGAATGTGATGAATTTAATCAAGTAAGGGATATTTAATTAAATGATTAGCAAAGGAGATGATTCAGGATGAAGTGGTGTTAATAATCAGGATCAAGTGTAATCGGTACATTTTCCATGTCTACATTTTGCCCCTCTTTGAAGCAAAGTATCTGCTGCGTTGGTTCAAAGAATAAACTGGTCATGCTCAAAATTCAAATTTTTTTAATTTTCAAATGCCCCACTGCAAAGAGGACAAGGTGCCCAACAGGTTTAGAAAGGCTCCGAGATGCCAAAAATGTGCAAAAACACGAAAAAATGATGCAAAACGACCCTTGGTTGGGCGAAAACGGGCTCAGGGGTCCAAAACCCTAGTTGGATGACTAAATAGGGTAAAAAAATCAGGCTTAAATAGGCCTCAAGGGTCCACTTCCAATTCATTTGCACACCTAGCCTTTTGACATTCTTGCGATTTGAGCTTTGAGCATTGATTGAACTGGCACAATGCGTGCTTCCATGACATATTTCCAAGCATGTGCGAGTGTACCAAAGGATTCCTAGTACAGGACCAACAGTAAGTCATCATGTCCCAACTTTGTTTTTTGAGTGCATTTATTAGGGTTTAGAAGTCAACAAAGTCAAGTTGTGCCATATAGTGCCCCTGAAAACCTCAAATCGATACCATGTGGGCCTAAACTGCACCGTTGATGAGAGTTGCGCTGCGGCAACTCAGGTTAGAATTAGGGTTTAGGTGCAAAGTGTGCCACACTTGCAAAAAGCACTGTGGTGGTCTTGTTTGGAATTTAGGCTTAGGGGTCAAATTAGGTCACTTTCAAACTATGCTGCGACAGAAGAGTTTGAGACTTTTAGGCTTCAAGCGACACAGTTTAGAAGTTTTAGACAATGACACATATGCAGATAGTGACACATTTGTTGTTTCAGTTGCACAAACTTCAAGTAGGATCTCAATTTTTTATGAAACTTGATGTATTGACTTTCCTGATGCAGGAGGACATGGAGTCGGTCCATTCCTGAGAGCACAGATCATCCATTTTGAGCAGATTGACCCAAGAGCCCCCTTTGCACAAGGTACTCCAGGAGAACTTGGGGGTGATTGGATTATGGTACATCTCTTATGCCCCAGTTATTAGGACCCCCTGGGTACGATGACAACATTGGAAGTGCTTGCATAATGAGATATCTTCATTCCACCTTCCCACAGGCGAAGCCATAGTGACCCTGGAGGATATGTGGTGCATTTTGCAATTTCCTATCCATGGAGAGCGAGTTATCTATGATGTGGATGTCGGGAGAGACAACTGCTTCAAGATCATGGGACTAGATGAGATCATCTTCTCAGAGGGATAGATCGAACTCGAGCGTTACATGAATATGGTACCATCTTCTAGATTGATCATTGCTGCTATCATTTTGGGACTCGTGGCACCAGATCGACATGGCTAATACTTTAGTCTAGGATGGGTGCTTGCTTGGGAGCAGATGCTCCGATGAAGGGAGTGATTTTCCTAGGGGCTAGTGATGTTGGCCTCCTTGTACCGTGATCTTCACGAGTTCGCATATTGTGTTAGCCGGGCTATCAGATCAAGGGTCACACTACTACATATTTGGGCCTAGGAGCACATTGCAGTGCTCCATCCTATGAGAGTTACACTAGTTGATATGGAGCCAAATGACCCAATTATCTAGAGGTATAGGGGTGCTTTGACCTTCTCACATACAAGAGTAGTATGAATTTGACACTAAAGGAGGGTCATCGACAAGATGAAAATTTTCACATGGAGACCTTACCTTGGGATGTCGACTTGGTATGATGATGTTTAGCAGTTGTTCTTCACTAGGTAGGATAGTCTGATGTAGGGTCGAGGGCACACGATGATTGAGAGATATCTGCCAGACTGTGTGGCCTGATAGTTTAGAGATGCTTAGGACTATCCTGATGACCAGTATGTGGCCATCTTCATATGTACTATGAGGGAGACCACATGTGGTTGCACCATCCTAGCAGACGAGGCAGTACAAAGTTTCAGGTAGTTGGTAGCCAAGTCGTGGCCTTATGATTAGGGATAGGTAGATCTGGGGATGACACAGGCCTACAGAGATTGGTTCCAATTGTTGGTTGAATTGATAGTACCTAGTGCACTTTTTCTGCGGGGGGGATTGAGAGGCCAATCAACAGGGTGGGGGTGGGGGTGGGGATGAGGAGGCAAAGGGGAAAAGGATGGTGACAGTGATGGGGATGGTGACATAGGGGGAGATGGCACCCATCCATGACATCTAGAGCAATAGCTAAGTAGGATAGGGGTTAGAGGGATGGGCATCAAGATCAAGCCATGGATGGTCATCAGGACCAGGACAGGCAGGGAACCCCACCTAGAGATGGTCACTAGGACCAGCCACCACCACAACTAGACCCTAGGGATGGGAAGATTTTGTAGCTATAGGTGTAGATACAGGTGTTGACTACAGAGAGAGACCAGGTGAGATAGCAAGTCTTGACCTTGACAACCAAGTGGGATTAGGCTATTCAGCAATGGCAGACTGCTGAGCTGTAGGAAACACATGAGATGGGTTGGCAATAGAAGCTAGAGAGTATGGCTGCATCCTCCTCTCAGAGTACCGTATCAATGTAGGCATATAGAGAGGCCGTCTGAGAGGAAAAGTATTATCGTGTGCACTATCACCAAGCCATACCTCTACTAGCACGGGTCCTAGATTATTTGCAGTAGATAGGATATAGGCCTCCAGAGGAGCATGGGGAGAGGTTAGGTGGCGAGGGCAGCAACCAACAAGGCTAGCTCTTTTACTATTCTTTTGAGATCCATGGGCTCATTTTTGATAGCCCAGTAGGTGATTGTACTTGTATTGATTGTACTATACACTTGATCCTAATCTTTTGTACGATGACAATGTACTATTATTTTGATATATGAGATGATTCATTCTGATGTGATGATGTGTCCTATCGTTATTTATGCATTACGATGGATTTTTTTACTTTCTATATGCGATGATCTATATGTGATGCAATGCGATGTATGATGTTATGATGTGATGCAGTGATTTATGGATGCATTTCCTTTTTTAGTATCTTTTCTATGCACTTTTATGATGATGTATGGATAATGTAAATGTTATGATATGCAAAATTCTTAGGCTGTCAAATCTATATTATGCACCTAATGGATGATGATGATAAAATGTATGAGATGCTATATTTTCTTTTTCATTATCTTTCTCATGTATGATACGACAATGCATTTATGGATGACATGATGATGCACATGATATGATGTGATGATGCATTTTTTTAATGATGTTGATGTATTTAATGATGATGCCTATGTATATGACATGATATGGTGTACATGGTATAATAATGTTTATATGATGGTGCAAATGGATGCTATGTATGTGATGTTCTATGATTATGTAATGGATGCAAATGAATGATATTATGATGTATATTTGATGATACAATGGATGCTTTGATGATGTATATGATATGAGTTAATAATTCCCATGTGATGATTCCTTTATGCTTATGAAATGAATTCAAATGTATGGTTCATGAAATGCTTAGAATAACCAATCTATATTATGATGTAAATGATAAAATGCAATGCATGTGAGATGATCGGTGTTTCCTATATTTCATGATATGATGTGCATCATGCTGATGGTTTGTGGATGCAGGATGGGTGCAATAGCAATGATGATTGACTGCCATGGTACCATGTTAGCACATAAAGAAGATAGAAGAAAGAAGAGAATCCAACAAGTCAATAGATGGTGACAACGATGACGATGATGATGATGATGATGATTTTCTTACTAGGAATTGGGATTTTAAAAGGGCCATTTACCTTATGTTTGATAATAAACATAGGCACAATGCATCAAGGTATAAAGAACCAGGATGGTGTTGCACCTAGTGTGATGGACTTTGACTTGACAACTAGATAAGAGTACTCCTATTCACACCTAACACACAAAACCTTATTCAGACTATAGTTCAAATATTTCAAACATCTTGAACCAAAGCATATAAAGGAAAGCCTTCCTATGTGGTAAAAAAGACACCTAAAACACCCTCCCTACAAACCAAACAAAGCACGCATGACCAAGGTTATATTACAAGCATATCCAACAAGCACAATAGATAAAAAAATAATGATCATTTCCCCATTCCTTTCTCTCTAAGTCCTTTTGTTTGGACATCATTGAGAGGTCATCAGAATGAGCACAATAAGACAAGCCAAAAAGACAAAGATAAAGTAAACAAACAAGCTAATGTTTTTTAATACCGCTAGCCAAGACTAAACTACGGTGACACTTGATGTTGATGTCCATTGTAGGAAGGATGCATCCTAGGACATGATGTTATCAAATGATTGATTTGGGACTGATTGGATGATATGCTATTGACACAAAGAGTTGACCAACTTGTTTATGTACTAACCCAGAATTAAGACCTTGATGCTTAAGCTTTCACTTTTGATTTGCTAGACTTTTTTCTAATTGTTTTACCAAAGGTTGGGGGTGATGATGATTTATTATGAGCGAATGTTTATTGCAGGTGAAAGCAAGATGGTGCTGATGAATTTTTTCAAATATTTGGATATTTTTGGAGTTTTGAAATGTTTTGAGGCTATTTTTGGTATTTTCAAGGTTTTACAAATGTTTTGATTTCCAAAATTTCCACTGTTTTGGGGTTTTATAAGATTTTGACCAAGAGACTAACCTAAAGACTTATCCTAGGGGCCTCAGGGGCTGATCAACAGATTAGCCTTGCCTATACACGTAGAGAACACATAGTTTGACTAACACAAACTCGATTATTGATGAGATATGAACAAATGGATTGCTAATTTATTATGACAAACTCCTAAAGGATTGACCTAAGTGTCTTGGGGGATGATGAAAGATCAACCTTGCCTATGTTCAAAGCTTAGAGACGACGTAGTTCAACAAGACAACTTTATTTTTTGAATTTTTGACTAACTTTTTGACTAGTTTTTGGATTTTGATATGTTTTGAATGTTTTTGGATTTTTTGATTTTATGACTATTTTTTGATTTTTTGATTTTTAGATGTTTTTGGATTTTTTGATATTTTAGAAAGACTTCTAGAATATAAACAAATCCAATCTAAGGAGAACATTCCTTTAGCACAATGAAATAGACTACTTCGATAAAGGCAGGAAAAATTGACCTTGAGGATGGGTCGAGCAGTACCAGGAGGGATCATGATGTAGACATAGGATCAACCTATGATGGATGATGGAAGTGTAATGGATGGATGATGCAGAACAAGTCATGGAGGTCCTGGTGGATGGAAGGTGCTTATTTACATGAGGTTCCTATTTTCCAAGTTTTCACCAAGGTACTTGCCCAAAGCGCCACCGAAGTGGTTTTCACTAGAGGACGATTTTTCTCTTTACTATTTTTTTCAATCCTTTTTCTAATTTTTTTTGGATTTTCTATCTTTTTGATTTTTTTGTTGTCACCAAGATGCCTGTTTGCTAGGTTTTCATCAGGGTGACCATTTTTTTAGGACATTTTTTGATTTTTTTGATTTTTGGTTTTATACCTTGAAGGATTAGGCATAATTTTTTTTGAGATGGGAGCTATTCATGGGATCCTACAGAGGTTCCCCTTCGGGTGTTGATAGATGATATGCCCCTGACTTGTAGCTCGTTGTGATGATGAATGGTCCCAACCAATTGGGTTCAAATTTACCTTTGCTAGCTATATTTGGAATGTTCTTCTAATTCTCCTTCAACACAAGTTCTCCTACCTGGAAGATTCAGCTCTTGATCTTCTTGTTGTAGATCCGTTTGAGTAAGTTTTGAGACATCTACAAATGGTTTGAGGCATCCATACGCCGCTCATCTAGTAGCTCTAGCTCATTCAGTCGTGATACTTAGTATTCTTCATATGTGAATAGATTTTGTAGTGATATTCTCAGTGATGGGAGCTCGCTCTCGATGGGTAATATGGCTTATGATCCATAGACCAGGGAGAATTGGGTGGCACCTGTTGGTGTGCAAATACTTGTTCGATAGGCCCATAGGGAAGGATTTAATTGAAGGTGCCAATCACAACCAACTTCATTGACTGTTTTCTTGAGGATTTTTAGGATGGTCTTATTTGTAGCCTTAGCTTGGCCGTTTCCTTAGGGATAGTATGGAGTGGAAAAGTGATGTTGGATTTTGAGCTTGTGGCATAGGTCACAAACATCCTAATTCTTGAAAGGTGTCCCATTATCTGAGATAATGGTTTGAGGGACACCATAACAAGAAATTAAGTAGTTCGGGATGAACTTTGATATTTTCTTTCTAGTGATATAAGTCATTGGGATGGCTTCCACCCACTTGGTGAAATACTTAGTGATAGTGATGATAAACTTGTGTCCACTAGATGAAGTGGGGGTGATTTTTCCAATGAGATCGAGCCCCCACTGCGAAAAGGGCCAAGGAGTGATAATTGGGTGGAGCTCTCTAGTTGGTGCATGGATGAGGTCCCCATGCTGCTGACATTGTATACACCTTCTAACATAGTCATGTGCTTCACTTTCCATTGTAGGCCAATAGTACCCCATCCTCAGCAATTTCTTGGCCAAGGTCATACCACTCGAGTGTGAAGCACAAATGTCATTATGTACCTTAGTTAAGGAAGTCAATGCCTCCTTAGTGTTTAGGAAACATAACAAGGTTCCTTCAATGCTTCTACGGTAAAGGGTATCTCCTAGGATCACAAAATGAGATTATTTTTTGACAAAGGCTCTTTTAAGGTTCGGGGTTATGTCGGCTGGGAAGACTCCTATTCTCAGATAAGTGTATATATCATGGTACTAGGGATCACTGAGACCAATGATTTTGCACATAAATTCATACTCTGGTACCTCGAACATAGGCATGAGAAGTTTCTCTATGAGGAATTCTTTCTTTGGGATGTCACATGGGATTTCTAGGAGTGATTCTATTGTAGCCATTGCATTTGCTGCTCTGTTGTTTGCTCTTGGTAGCTGCTCAAATGTGCTATCAATGAAGAAATCCTTAAGAATTTCCACCAATTTCTTGTATGGATTCACCTTGTTGTCCTTTGTTTGATACTCACTGTTGACTTGATTGATTATGAGTTGTGAGTCTCCGTAGACCTTTATTGCCATTATCTACCATTGTACTGCTATTCTTAGCCCTATGACAAGAGCCTCATACTCTGCTATATTATTTGTGCAAGGGAATGACAACTTGTATGATTTTGGAATGCAATCCCCTTGTGGAGTGATGAAGAAGATCCCTGCTCATGATCCATGTTGCATGTAGGATCCATCAAAGTACATTTTCCAATGATCCGCTACACTTAGGTTGAAGATTGATTAGTCAGGGAATTCTGAGACAAGTGGATTCTTTGAGTATATCGGTGCCTCTGTCAGCAAATCTGCAATTGCTTGTCCTTTGATGGCCTTACGCTCCACATACTCAATGTCATGCTCTATGAGGATCATAACCCACTTGGTTGTCTGCCCTGTAAGCATTGCTTTGGAAAGAAAGTACTTAAGGGGGTATATCTTTGTGATAAGCTTTATCTGATGGGCTAGCATGTAGTGTTTGAACTTTTGTGCTACAAATACAACTGCTAGATAGACTTTCTTAATGGATGTATAGTTCAATTCATGGCCCACCATAGTTTTATTGATATAATAGATAGCTCTCTCTTTTCCATTTTCATCATGCTGTGCTAGGAGAGTACCGAGAGCTGCTACTATTGTGGATATGTATAAGATCAAAGGTTTGCCTAGAATTGGTGGAATAAGGACTAGCAGTGTAAGTAAATACTCCTTGATCTTGTTGAAGGCTTGATCACACTTTTCATCCCACTTGTGTGCTACCCCCTTGTGGAGTATATGAGAGTAGGGGACAACCTTGTCTTCTAGTTGTGCTATGAATCAGCGGATGGACTAGAGTCTTCCTTGTAAACCCTTTAGTTTTTTTAGTGTTTTAGGTGCCTCCATTTCAAGAATAGATTTGACCTTAGCATGATCTATCTCAATTCCTCTCATGGACACAATGTAGCCAAGGAGTTTCCCTGACTATACTCTGAAGACACACTTCTTTGGATTGAGTCTGACTTTGTATTCCTCCAACCTATCAAACATGGAGCCCAATGTGGTTATGTGATGTCATATTTTCTTGGATTTCGCCAATATATCATCCACGTAATCTTCCACAGTTTTGTGGATCATGTCATGAAAGATTAGTGTCATGGCCCTTTGATAGGTGGCCCCCACATTCTTCAACCTGAATGACATCATATTCTAACAACCTATCCACCATGGGAAATTGAAGGTCGTTTATGTTGGTCTTCTTTAGCTATCAAGATCTGGTTGTAGCCTGAGAACCTGTCCATCAACGATAGCATCTCATGTCTTGCCGTCATATCCATGATCATGTAAATGTTCGGAAGTGGAAAGTCATCTTTGGGACATTCCTTGTTGAGGTCTATGAAATCTGTGCAAATGCGAATGCCCCTAGTTTGCTTTAAAATAGGTACAAGGTTTGAGACCCATTCTGGATAATCTATTGGCCGTATGAACCCTACATCTAGGAGCTTTTGCAATTCCATTTTGACTAATAATGCTATTTGAGGATGTATCTTCCTAAGCTTTTGTCTGATCGACTTTGCTTCAAGGTATATAGTTAGGTGATGAACCAGAACCTCTGGATCAAGCCTAGGCATGTCAACATAGGTCAATGCAAAGTTTATCTTTCTTTCTTTCAGGAACACAACCAAAAGTTCCCACTCTTCTATGAGAAGTGACTTTGCATAGAATGTTATGTGTGGTAGTTCCTCTGTCCCTAAGTTGACTAGATCGCACCTCTTGGCTAATACTGATGACTTCTCTTGATGAATTACACTGAGAGGAAGATTGAATCCTTCATCCTCTGGTTCCTCAAAGAGGTTTTCACCATTGGATACGTCCTTTATGTTTACTATTTTTGGGCCAGAGATTGCCATAGTGTGGTTTTCACTCAAAGACCTAGAGATTATTCTCAGATTTTTACTTTTTTGATTGAAGGATTCAATCGTTTCCCCGTAATAGGCTTGTGTGTCTAGTATGATGTCAAACCTGGCCTTGTGATCTCCATATGGTACCATATCTTGTAATCCCATGAATTTTGAGAGTGCCTCATCATTTTCGAAAGTGTCTAGAATTGGCGGTCCTCGTTGGTCGTAATCGATGCGTTGGGGATAGACTAGGTTTATTTCATGGGTTTGATGGTCTAACTCAAAAGATAAGGTACTAATCATGAGTAGGGAGGAATTTTTGAAAATCATAGGCAAGTCAGTTATGGGATCCTCATCACTACTACACACATCAGTTATGTCAAAGGTAAAGTTGTCTAAGGGTAGACCTGTGGATACTGGTAATTGAAGGGTGGTTGCTAATAGTTGAGGGGGAGTTTTGACTTTTCTAACTGAGGCACCTTTTCCAAGTATGGTCACCTTTAGAGGGGTACATCCAAGACCAAGATTTCTTAGTCGCTTCTCTAGAATGAGGGGTTCAAATAGGTTGTTGTCATTTTTCCCAAGTTTCTTATTTTTGTCATAGCCCATACTAAGCATCATTTGTAGACCTTTGTTGCTTTCATCCATCAGAAGGTTAGGCATGGACCTTTCATCTTGATATAGGAGACTGGATATGTCTCTTTCATAGATACAATATCCCAACTTAGATCCCCCCAAGACTTGCATCTAGAGGGGTTTACTTTGAACATATGAGATGATGTTTCAGCTGATTGGGGTTGCTCGTGAGTCCTAGGAGATTGAGGTAACTCTCCTATCATGAAGGCACTTTTCTTCATTCTGTAATCCCCACACTTGTTGTCTTGGATAATGACCTTGATTTGAGATATATCAGGGATTGCAAATGTCTTTTTCTCAGAAGCAGAGGCTAATGTAGCTGGGTCTACATATAGAGTAGTGGGGCCTTCATCGTTCTTTGGGACTTGGGCGATTTTTTAGTATTTTGCTTCCAGATTCTTGTAATAGGAAAAGGGCTTAGGATCACCGTGAATTGTGACCTTTTGATTTTGATATGGGAACTTGATGCATTAATGGAAGGTGGAAGCGACTGCTTGCATCCAATGGATGCATGGGTACCCCATAAGGATATTATAGGGTAAATCAAGGTCAAGGACCTGACATGTGGTTTCCATAATGGTTGGTCCTACTTGAATAGGGAGCTGAATAGTGCCTTGAGACACTCTTTCTTGATTATCATAAGATCTGATGGTGATGCCCTTGCCCTTTTCAATGAAATCCTATGAGAATCCTAGATTCTTTATTAATTTGAGGGAATAGATGTTTAGATCTGCACCCCCATCCACCAAGACCCTTTTGGCTTTGTTTTTATGAACTAGGAATTCAAGGTGGAGTGCACGATTGTGAGATGGTTGTGTGGGGAAGTCTTGATCGGAGAATGTTATGAAGCTTAGGTGGTGATATTTTTGACCATAGCTTGGAATTGGTCAACATTAAGATCTGCAGAGATGGTGGATGAAGCCAATACTTCCTCTAGGATTTTCCTAAGTGCTAGCAATATCTTCAAAAACTCCATGATGGAGATTTGAGTCAGGGTTCTTTTTAATTGGTCTATGACATTATATCCATTAGGAATGGTTCTCATATTTGAAGTGGATGCTCTAGGTGGTTGTGATGCCCTAGTAATGTTGACTTTTTTGCTGCGTGAGGTGACTCCACAATCAGCTTTGGCTCCGTTGATTCTCATTGTACCACAATGGTTTCAGTTGGGGTTCCTGATAGTTCTCATAAGTGGGAATCTTGATGAGATTTTCATTTATTAGTTTCTTCATGATAGCTTCAATTAGTTCCCCAAGGGAAGTGTACTTCCGCTTGGGGGGATTTCTATTTCGTAGAGGTGGTCCTCCTTGATTATTTAGATTGTTAACCTAATTGTTGGGTGGTTGTTGTGATACTGCGTTAGCTTGCGTGTTGTTTCAATTTTTGTTTTGCAATTGTTAGTAGGTTTGGGTGTTTTTCTTCAGAGCACTGATTATGACCTTGGCATCCACCACACCATCATTGGTGACATTTTTGTTTGTTGCCCACATGCGAGGTTTCTCATTATAGCTAGTGGATGGGTGATTTTCTTGGTTTTCTTGATATTTAGGTGTTCCCCCTTGTGCAATAAGGGCTTGTTTGATGCTAAGCGCCTTGGGGATCGGTTGGTCGTAAGTGGTGATACATTGTACCTTAAGATGAAATGCCAAGGTTTTCTCAAGGTTGGTAATGATGGTGCAAACTTATTCTTCTAGCATAGCCCACTTGCTCCTATTGGCCTTGGATCGCCACCTTTGCAAGAAGGAAGAGAATGATTCCACCTTAGCTTGTTTAAGCCTGTAAAGTTCCTCTAGATTAACATCCATATCGATATTGAAGGCATAGTTTTTTATGAATGCATCAATGATCTCTTGGAACTTTTTGATGGTAGGAGGAAGGTAGGAGAATCACTCCATGGTGGGACCAGCCAAACTTCGAGGAAATAGCTGCATTAGATATGTATCGTCATATGCGACCTCCATGCAATGTACCTAGAATTCCCTGATGGGATCTTCAAGATTTCCCATCCCACAATATTTGTCAAATTTAGGGATTTCAAACCCCTTTGGGAATGGTACCATCACAAGGTTCCTGTCAAATAGATATGGACACAAGTTGCTTGGTGTTTTTGTTTTTTTCCCTTATTGGAGAGCGAGCACTTGTTGTGAGAGCAATTTGATTTGTGTTGTCATGTCATCTTGTGGATCAAGGGGTGGAGTGAATGTGTTTTGCAGTGGTCGAGGTGTTTGAGTGATGGGTGGAGTGTTGGGTGTGTTAGTGGGGTTTTTTTGCAAGCTTTGTTGCATGATCAAGGCTTCCTAATATTCCTGCATTTGATGTTACACGAACAACACCTGTTGTTGGTCTTAATATTGTTGTGCCAACAACGCTTGTTGTTGGTCTTGTTGTTGGTCATGTTGTTTCTATGCCAACAACACTTGTTGTTGGTCTAGTAATGTTGCTTCTTGTTGTGCTTGGTATTGTTGTAGGGATTGTTGATATGCTTGTTGTTGGACTGCTTGCAGTTGTGCCTGGTATTGAGCTTGCACTTGCACTTGCTAAGCTTGGTATTGGGCTTGTTCCTGGGCTTGAGCTTGCACTTGAGATTGCGCCTATTTGGCAGCTCGTGCAGCCCATGTGGCTTGAGCAACTTGAATGGCTTTAGCATCTTGTGCAGCTTATGCAGCTTGCTGTTGTTGTAATAAGGTATGGGCTTGAGTAGCCTACTATGCTTGTTGTGCTTGTTGCACTTGCTATGCAACTTGAGCTGCTTGCACTTGTTGAGCAGCTTGGGTAGCTTGTTGGTTTTGAATTTGCTAGAGTTCCTTTTGATAGGCTACTTGTTGAGCTACTTGCAACATGATGCTATATGGGTTTGCTGTGTTTGATTTTGGAGGTGGTGGCAGTGGATTTGGAATGGTGTTCATATTTGTGATGAGGGGTACTATTGTATTGAGGGTAGGTATTTGGGTGATGGATGGTGCAATTGATATGCTTGGTCCTTGAGAGACCACATTTATGGATGGTGTTGTGATTGCTTGGGGTTCTTGGATGGTTGCCATCTATTGTTACGATATTAATGGTAAGATTGAAGGATTTAGCATGATGTTTTGATTGATGATTGAGGGGTTGTTTTGAATTTGATTGAGTGGTGGTAAATGAGGTAACCCCATACCAAGAGGTGGTGTGGATGTTAATGGAAAAGGTGGAAGTGGTGGAAAGGTGGGTGGTGTACCCCCTTGAGGAAATGATGATGATGAAGGGTCAAAGATGCCCCTTGGTTCAACTAGCCCACCTCCCTCTTACGAAGTCATAGGGAGAGAGGTTTTTGTGTTGAGAGGATATGTCAGTGTCACATGAAAAGATGATGATGGGTCATTGGGGTCTTGAAAGGTGATTAGAACATGTGGGTGTAATGAATTGAATGGGACAGATTGACCCAAGATAGTGTTCGCATCCAAATCTTGATTGTTCACAAGGGGGTGTGTTTGTAATGCATAGAGTAATGAGCCCCCCTTGTTAACAATTGGTTGAGCTGGAACAATGGATGATGTGATTTGTGGGATGCTTTGAGTGATGCTTTGAAATGGAGGTCTGGACGAGATTGGGGGTGTGGATGAAATTGGGGGCATGATCCCAAGAGATTCTCCACAATAGTGCTTACATCAAAATTAAAAGGGAGTTTAGCACCTTCTTTAGCTAATTCAAACATGTATTGGGAGGGATTGAGTCTCATCATGGTATTGACAATTCTGTGAGTTTTGGGATTTTGAACCATTTCGATAATTTCATCTTGTGTCATCCCTAAGACATTATTGGTGACGTCTTCCACTTGGCCTTCCTCTTGAGGATTTTGTGATGATAGAGGAAGGTTGGTTAGGGGATTGCTTGATCCAACAAGATTGATTTTGGAATTGGTTTGACTTAGGTCACTCGAAGTTGATGTTTCTTTGTTTGTTTCCATGTTCTTCTTGTGTTGAGATCTAGTTTGAACCATAAAATAGGGATCAATTTTCAAGAATGTAAGAGATGAACTTCTAATTCTTTGGATTGATCTAATCTTTAGGTACAAAAAATAAAGTCTAAGACAATGAGGATCAAAAGGATGATGATGGTGATAATGAAGGATGGAGGATTGGTGGATGTTTGAACTCTTAGGAAACCATGAGGGGGATACTAAACTTTAGGACTTTGGATTTAATGCTTTGATTTTTTGATTTTTGATTTTGATTTTGGATTGATTTGATTTGATTTAGATTTTGATTTGGGATAATGAACTCATAAACTCTAAGAGGTTAGATGTTGTCTTAGAGTGAACTTGTCCACAAGATGATAATTTGACTAAGTGTGCAAAGAAGGATTCATCTATACACACATAGTCAAACAAGATGATTTGGATTTTTTATTTATTTTTTATTTCAAGAGGATTTGCCCAAAGTTTAGCATAGAGGATTTTTTCAATATTTCCAAGAGTTGTTGGTGAGGTGAATTTAGATTTTGATGTTTGGAGGATGGATGGGACTTTTGATTTTGACCCTAAGACACTTAGAAAGACTTTTGTTTACTAGACCAAGGTGTTGAAGAACATGCTAATACTTCCTAAGTGAGATACTGGAACCTTTGAAAGAGACTTGGATTTTGACAATAGTAAAATGAATACAAATTTGGATTGTTTCTTGATGCCCGTTTGTAAAAATTGAAGGTTAATCTTTCTATAAACTCGTAAAGCATAGACAACCTTTTCTTGCAAGATTTTTGACTAAGGCCTTTGGAATTTGGTTTTCAGATTTTGATCTTTCGGGAAATCATTTGGAAGATCACATGTGTGGGGTTCAATTGTTTCTTAGCTTTTCTTAATGACTTCCTTTTACCACAAACAATTCTTGATTAGGTTTTCAAACTAAATGTCCAATGTCCCAATTTCTTCTCATCCCACAAGGTCCTCTATGTGGAAATCAAGGAAATTAAGGAAAAGGCTCCCTATTGTTGACTTTAGTGGGATAATTGAGATGTAAATTCAAATGCTTAGAAGCCTCTAAGGATAGAATCCCTAGGAAAAGCAATAACACTTGAATTTTTTCAAAGATATTTGCTTCCTAAAGGGTTTGAAATTTGATGATCATGTTGAATGTTTGTTTCCAATGTTTAAGATCCAAGAAAAGTGTTTTGATTTCAAGAACATGTACAACCCTATGGATATTGAGACAATATTTGTTGAATCCCCACTTGGATAAATCCAGCTACACCTACTTTCAGCAGATGATTAGATGCTTGACCACACAGGCTCCCCCTTACAGTGCACTTGCTTCTTGGGTCAGCCAAGCATCAGTACCCATGAAACTCCCATGGCATACTTCTCATCTCTACTAAAAGCCATAAAATGGTGGGGCAGCTTTTGAATGACCGTTCTTCCACCAATAAATAGATTTAAGGATTTTGGTCTTTTACAAAAAGGGTTTTAATATAGGCATTTTGTTCATGGGGGATCATCCATTAGAAAAGAGACCATTGTTTCCCTTCTTGTCAAAACAATCCTCATGATACTTGAACTTTCCTCAAGTACCCACACTTATATACCGGTTGGAAGTCGTTTGGATTTAGCGTGTTCGTGGTTGGTTCGTTCCCTTGGGTGATTAATTTTTCCCACAAGGCAGGCTCTCTAAAGATAGACAAAAGCGAGGAAGTACATTTGTAGTTCGATCGATCTTTGTTGAAAAACAAAGAGAGAACACATGCGATATACCCCACTCAAACTTGCAAGATTTGGTTCAATTTTAAGAATCCAAATTGAAGTGTGGAGGTAATCACTTATACAACTTAATATCACAAAAAGCCTTTTGATTCTCAAGATCACCATGAGGAGTGAGAGAAGCACATACATCTCTTATATGATATTATTTTGGATAAGAGATTACAAAACATAGAAGCACATGTTCATTTTTAATCCCTCAAAGCACTGATTGGATTCTTTTTAAGCACCAAAAGGAAGAGTGAAAGTTGCTTGTTCAATTGTTAAACCTTAAACAAAATCTAGTATGTTGCCTAAGGCTCTTTTTAATCCTTCAAGTCTTGTTATTTTTAAACCCAAATTGAAATGTATTGAGTCCTACAAGCATGAAAGATAGCAAATCCTTAGAGGAGGGATTATAATTTCTCCCAAAAGTGTTTAAAAAAACTTGATACAATGAGATGATGATGTCATAGAAGTCTTTGTCTTTGTCTCCCTCCTTCACCTTCGATTAAGCCACCCTACAAAAATTGGTTAGAACTATGAAATAGAGGTCAAAAACTAGTTAGTAATCACAAGCAACTAAAATGAAAAGACACATGTTAAAATTAAACTGATTAGTTCCTTTTACCCAACTTCGGCGACACAATCTGCATATGCGGTGCAGTTTGAAGAGGTCAACGACATTATATGGTGCCACTAGGACTGCTAGCAGTGCTCTGCAGCAAAGCCAGTGAGCACAATTGTAGTGCTATTTTTCCAAGTGGCATAGTTTGGAGTTTAGCTAGCCAGTCGCTTAGAAAATGAGTCAAGCGTCACAGTTTGGAAATTTGAATTTCTGGGCGGGAAGAACTCAATGGCAGAGTTTGGAATCTATAGCATTGTTGTATGGCGCTACTGGACTGGTAGCGTCGATGTATGGTATGGCTAGACTGATAGGGCATAGTTTCCTGTAGGCACAAAAATGTCAAGAAAACAACAAAATTTTCTCAAAAACCATGTTAATATCTTCAAATTCGCCCTCCTTCTAGCACCAAAATGTGAATGTTGATTATAGACAAACACAAAAAACAATCACATAATTAGGTTCATATGCAAGTTAAATCAACATTTCCCATAGAATTCATTTACAATACACAAAATAGGAAATAGATGAAGAACACAACAAAGAAAGCTATTAAATCTTATTAAAGCAAGCAAACTCTAAATCCCATGGGGGAATTGGTACCATTTTGATGTGGAAAATGGACCTTTTCCAATCCCTTGTAAGCTTGATGAGGATTTGTTGGTGATTGAAGCTCCTTGATGGAATTTTGGCATAACCTAGCTATGAAACCATGAAAACTATGAACACTTGATGAAATGGATGAAATTAGCTCTAAATATGAAGATAGTGATTTTGCAATGAAGTTGTGGGTCCAAAATCCAAATTAGAGCCTCTTATTTATAGATGAGAGTGATGGAGAATGAGCCAAAATGGATGAATGTGGGATCAAATACCAACCAATGACCAAGTGCCACTTGTCAACATGTGAGAGGATGAAGGATGAGCACATTTTGATGAATGTGCCAATAAATGATATTAGGTGGAATTTCAAATTTATGAAATGACATGTTGGAGGGAGAAAGGAATGGATTAAATTCCACTTGGTTCAATGCACAAGGACATGTAAGAGGTATTGAATGCCTTGTTGGAAGGACAAATCCCTTTGGAGGGATTTTTCAAATTTGAAAGAATATTCCTTTTTAAAGCCACGTTGAGAGAAATTAGGAGATTTAATAAATAAAAACAAATGATTTATTGAGCAAGTTGCAAAATCTAGAGGATTGGAGTGATTAAGATTATGATTAATCAAGATTTGATTAATTTAGAAGGAGATTAGTTGATTTGACCATTTTGACTTAGACTTTAGGATTAATTTAAATCAAGATGAGAGGAATATGATTTAGACTTAATTAAATAAAGATTTTGATTTATTTAATTAAAAGGAGATGATGTTAGATTAAATTAAATAAATATTGATTTATTTAATTTAATAGGATGACTTTAGAGATTAATTAAATAAAGTGAATTATTTAATTAAAGGGAGACTAAAGGATTAATTAAATAAAATGATCTATTTAATCAACAAGAGATGATGACTTAATTAGATAAATAATGATTTATTTAATTAAGAGGAAAAATGTGATGAATTTAATCAAATAAGGGATATTTAATTAAATGATTAGCAAAGGAGATGATTCAGGATGAAGTGGTGTTAGTAATCAGGATCAAGTGTAGTTGGTACATTTTCCATGTCTACAATAATCAATCCATTTTATCGGTTCTTTACATTTAGATCATTGCATTTAGGAATATTTTCATTGTACTTGCATTATTTTGAGTGAACCACCAATATTTTGTGTGGGATCTATCTCTTTTCATTTAGGTGAAAGACCCTAATTGAGCAAGAGAGTCATAGCATCTCACACCCTAAAAATATTTGGTTCACTATCTCAGGAGCAACTATTTTTGTAGCAGCTAAGGTAGAGTAAGTATTACTAGTACACAAATACAATGTGCCTACCTTCTCACCTTTAGCTACTACTAATGCACCTTTAGTGACCTTCCAGACTTTGTCTAAAAAGGTAACTATGTAGCCTTCACTACCTAGTTGTCCTATAGAAATTAAATTCCTTCTCAAATTTGGAATATCTTACCTCCTGTAGCAACCATTCATTTCCTTTTTGTAACTTGATATTTATTTTTCCTTTTCCAACAATCTAACAGGGTTCATCATCACCCAAATATACCTATCCAAAATCACCTTGAACATAATTTACAAAATATTTCCTATGGGGTGTGGCATAAAATGAAGCCCCTAAATCTATTGCCTAGGAATCATTAACATTATCTAAACATAGAATTAAAGTATCGTGTAATTTATTTCTTGCAATAGTAGCTTCCTTATTGTCATCATGTTGTTCCTCTCCTTGTTTTCCCTTTCAAGACCAACAATCCTTCTTCAAGTGTCTTGGCTTTTCACAGTGCTAGCAATCCTTTCTTCCTCTAGATTTAGATATGCCTTTCTTTGACTTCCCTTGTGACTTTCCATGATTTTTTGGTCTTTTCCCTCTCTCCTTTGTTCTTCCCCTATTCTCTACAGTCAAAGCATTACCCGATGTTGAAGTCTCACCTGTGATTTTCTATCGCATTTCCTCACTAAGGATAGCACCAACAACATTATCAAATTTCAATGTATTTGAACCAGATGCAAAGTTACTTACAACCATTACCAAGCTATTCTAGCTTTCTAGCAAAGAACATAAAACCAAGAGAGCCCTCACCTCTTCATCAAAATTCACTTTTATAGAAGTTAACTAACTAGTAATCATATTAAACTCAATTAAATGATCTGTCCTAGATCCACCTTCAATCATTTTTAGATTAAACAAAAACTTCATGAGAAATACCTTATTTGAGGCTGAGGGTTTTTCATATAATTTAGCTCCAAATGTTCCATTAGATCGTCTGTTGTCTTTTCTTTTGTTATATTGAACGCCATAGATGGTGTCGTGCACAACTAAATGGTTCCTAGTGCCTTTCTATCTAGAATCTCTAATTTTTCATTAGACATAGTAGCCTCTTTCTTTCTTTTTTCCTTGCAATGGCCACCATAGATCCTTTTGATACAAATAATCTTCCATCTGCATCTTCCATAATTGATAATTTTGGGCGTTGAACTTCTCAACCTTCAATTTTCCTTCTTCCATTTCTCCCACTCAAATCTAGAGGCTTCCTGCTAATTAACCGAAAGACACATGGCTATGATACCAGTTTTAGGGTTTAGGTAGATTCGAGCAATAAACATTAACAATTATATGCAGATTAAATAACCCAAAAATAACAATGAAGAATAACACAAAAGAGATCAACACAAAAATTTAACATGGTTCACCCAATATGGGCTACATCCACAAAAACTCAGGAACCCAATGATTTTATTATCCAGTGCAAAGCAGATTAAAATCTCATGAATCCAATACCGCAACATACATCCCATCCACTGATAACAAGCCTTTTTTTAAGCCTCTATAATTAAGGTTTTACAAAGTCATTTTTTCAATTGATGAGTGTATAGTATTTGCATCATTAGTTGCCACATACCAACAAAATATCCAATTAAAAGTAAATGAGGATTGGTTACTGGTAGAAACTCCTATACAAAACCTTTGAAACATAACATTTTATGTTGATTAATTAGATGATTTAGTAACTAAAAGACTTATGAAGATAAGAGGATAAAATGTAGTAGAATATAAGGAAGATTATATGAGATTAACAACCCCTAACAAAATTACACTGTTAGATAACCAAATGATGCTCACTAACCATGAAAATATCTGCATGAAATTGCACTTGGAGACCCTCAAAACCATTGTCTTTGAGCCTCAATATCCTTGTTTTACCAACCTCTGAAGAAAAGAAAATGCTCATCCAAAATTTGCAACAAGAATGATCCAAAATGAAGCCCAAATTCAAGGTTTATTGAAAAATATTTAATTTCCAAGTTGGGGAGCCAAAATTTATGACCAAGGAGAGATTCCCTTTTTCATTTAGTGCATGTAACCTCTGGTGCCAAGTGTCCATTGATTTCTTCCACTCCATTGTAAGCTGCCACTTGTACCAACTTCTCATAAGCCACTAAATGCCAAAATTGCTCCAAAATAACTCCTCAAAAATTACAATTACCAAATTGGATTGGACCCTTAATAATAAATTTAAAATATTTATTATTTTGTCTCCCAAAAATGATTTTACAAATTTATCTTGAAAATTCAATTTACTCGATTTATGTATAGGTCCTAATTGGCAATTTTGAAAATCGGGTTTACCAAAAATAGTAAATGTTATTTTTAGAAAAGGGGACATTACTGTTTCCCAAAATGGAAAAGTGGATCCAAAGAGGGAAAAGTGGTCATATTCCTCCTCAATTCATCAGGAAATGATATCCACAAAATGAAAGGATTGTCAACCTTAAGGTGAGTCAAGTTAAACTGTGAATCTACAAATTTCTCTTTTTTGCAAGGATGGGGGTCTAGGTCAAACAACACTTTGGGGAGAAAGATTAAAAATAGCAAGTCAACTCCAAAATGCAATCTACAAAGTGGAATTAGAATATTTAGAATAAAATTGAAGGAACCAACAGAGTTTCTAGAGAATTTAAGATAAATGTTGTGCACCTTTCAAAAGTTGTTCTTGTAGGCTAAACAAGGACTCATTCACCCTAGGGTGAATGGGTCCTGGTAGACTTTTTTGGAAAAATCTAAATCTAAAAATGAAGTATAAGGCCTGCAATTCTTCCCTGTAACTTGATATCCCCGCTCTTGGATCCAAATCTAAGAAAATCTACAAAAAATAATTGTTGTTTGTTGGTAGATAGGGGTTTGCCTCAGTCAAACTCCAAGTTTGGTAATTAAACCTTGATGAAGAACATAGATCTAAAACATGAAATTTGTGTACAATCCTAACCTTAAGTGTGTCTAAGATTAAGAACAAATGATGCAAGGAAACCCTACTAAAGTGTGTTAGAATAGGGTCCCTAAATGAATATGCACAATGATGAAGACCTATTTTAGGAGACCTCAAATCACCTTAATAAGTCACAAATCTAATTATACCTTCCTTAGGCTGAAAGTAGGATGAACAAACAAGATGGAATCACTTAGGAAACAAGTCATTATGCTTGGTTGAATGTCTTGTGCATCTCCCAAAACCTAGAATCCCTCATGATCCTCTATAAGCATCTATCATCACTTCTTTGAAAATGCTCGATATTGATATCAAAATGAGCTTGAAGACCTGCAAAAAAAACTCAAATGTTGCTCCAAGAATCCACTTTTGAATGATTCTGCTTGTTCTTGAATTCTCGATCTCATATGAATTTCTCTTGTCTAACTTACTTCTTTTCTAGTGTAAAATGAATGTGAGACTTAGTTTTATAGGCATCCTATCTAATTTTCTTATTACCATATCCCAAAATCCGACATGTGAAATTTGAATTTGAGAGATTGAAATTCCACCAAAAAAATATCCAAAGTTGAGTTTAAGGCACTTAATGAGAACCCATTTTCCCATGGGCGAATGGGTCCTAACCTAAAACTTCAGGATTCCTTAAATGTCCGGGCATTAGTTTGATTCATAACATTTATTTAATGTGGGTTGTGGTGTCTAGAATTAAATAAAATTAAGTAAAATAGGCCTTGGGATACATGATAAAGGGCTATTAGGGGCCTATTAATGGGATTTTTAAAATGCATTAATGAACGGGTCACCAAAATAGGTCCAAATAAGTGTGAAATTGTATGTTCTCCTAGAAAGGGATACAATTTTGTACACTACATTTAGCCCCCATTTTAGTGGCCATATGACACTACGTGCATATGCAAGCTGAAGGAATTCTAACATACTTTATAAAAGGATAATAAGATGGATTTATTCACAAATAGGGAGAATGAAGCCCCCACTATAGTTATTTACAAAACCACAATGTTAGGAACCACATCCTGTAATGCAGATTCGTTAGTTGTTTGAAAATCCTATTACCAAACTTCTATAGAGAATAAAATTCGAGGGTAGATGTATGCCTTTGATTCTGCTTGCTTTATGGAGGTGGAATTAGGGTAGCGATTAAACCACATTGAATTACTTAAGTCATATCATAGGGTATTTCCAAGTACCATACCACATAGTGATAGACAATTGATGGGATTGAGAGCATAATTATGAATCCAATACAAAAAATGACATAAAAAATAGAGTTCTTTAGCCCCCAATTTGTTGATTTGAATGAAATATAACTAAAGTAAAATATGCATCTTTTTAATTAAACTAGGTATATATGAATGAAAATGACATTTTTATCTCATTTTGACATTTACCTTGGTGTAGAGTGATGTAGGATGCTAAGCTGATGAGCCTACATGCCTCCTAGACTTGATGTGTTATGCAATGAGGTAGCATGATGCATGATCTAACCTATGGTGAGTGGATTCTTTGCTGCTTTTTCTTCATTTTTGTGCATTTACAATACTTTTTTATGCATTTTTTTTAGTATTTTTTGGACCCTAGAAAAGATAGTCGCAAAGCATCCATGTTTGTCGTAAAGCATCCATATTTGTCACAAAGCATCCATCATTGGCAAAAAATGTCCCACCTTGGCGCAAAGTGTCCCACCTTGGCACAAAGTGTCCAAAATTGTCTAAAGTGTCCAAGACCTCCCGTCCAAAAATGGCACATGTGTCTAAATTGGTTGTAAAGTGTCCTAGAGAAAATTTAGTGTAATTTTTTTATTTAATGATTATATTTAGGGTTTACTTAGTTTATTTTATTTTTTAGATCCCTCCCTGAGCCCATCAACACCTTAGAGGGAAACAATTTTGTTTCCTTCAAGACCTCCTCACATGACTATCAAAGGAGATTAGAATCTTATAGGATATAGGATTATTTTGTGTTTATGCCATGTCATCAATGAGGTACCATGATGCCACGCTGCTAGCCTTAGTAGAGAGGTGGGATGCTGATACCTACACTTTTCATCTACCTACTGGTGAGATGATGATTACATTATAGGACATACACCGTATTCTACGATTACCCATCTAGGGTGAGGTTGCACACTCAACGGATGAGGGTAC
The DNA here is from genome assembly GCA_007258455.2 of Sequoia sempervirens. Taxonomy (NCBI): domain Eukaryota; kingdom Viridiplantae; phylum Streptophyta; class Pinopsida; order Cupressales; family Cupressaceae; genus Sequoia; species Sequoia sempervirens. The sequence continues at coordinate 95,642,352 of VDFB02193867.1, forward strand.
ACATGAGGAGATGTGAGATGATATATTGTATTGTCTAGGGAACCCCATCCGAGTGTTGAGCGTCAGGTCCCGTGTTAAGATGAGATGGATTCTACATGTGCGAACACCACTAATTTGATGGATTATGATTGTCACCACAACACTCACATTGGTTCTTGATGGATGAAGGGCCCACTTAGGTGGAGAGTTGGTTCACACTATTTGGACCATGGAGTAACATCAAACCATTTACGCCTGGGGTTGCAATATGTTGGCACATCTATACTATGATCTCTCAAGAAATTTTCTTACCAAGAGCTTAACAATATAATGCACTGTACACTCTTTCAAGTGTGGTGTGTTGAGCATACTAGATGCACTAGACCCACAGGTTATCCTACCATAGTAGTAATTGGCTACCTGGAGGCCTACAATTATCCACTAAGGCGGGCATGGTAGGAGGGATATTTTCTTCACTAGCGTGTTAGATTTGATCAGTTGGAAGAGTGTGATATCTCATGGAGACCATATCTTAGGATACCATAGTGGGTTTATGAGAGATGAGCTAGTAAAACTTCAATAGGATCCGTATGTTCTAGGGTTACATGACTATATAGTGAGACCTTTCTATTATGATTAGGTCATGTGCGAGTTTAGACAGATACAAGTTCCACCATAGGTTCGACCCAGGTTTCTACGATCAACACATAGTGCCCTTAAGCTTGGAGACACTTGTCATATTACTATTGAGGATGTTTATATTAGTGATTTAGTGGATGAGGACCATGACATGCACCCATTCTTTGATGTTGATGATGTAGGCACCACACCAACCTATGACCAATGGTGGGTTGGAGCACAACCATCCCATTTCTTTCTGAGGCATCACCCTGCAAGAAATGCAGGACCTCTTCCTAGGCACAAAGATGATAGGGACGATGAGTAGATTGATGGAGATATAGATGAGGATGATATAGTTATTGATCTATTTCTAGATGAGGAGGAGGAGGATGATACCTAGTCTATGAGAGAGGATACTGATGAGACAAATGAGGATCCAATTGCACCCAAGAGGAGAGATCCACCTCCTACATAGGTCACCAGATCATGTACAACAACCTCAATTGAGACCCACATTCATGAGTGGGGGGAGGCCAATAGTAGTGGGCCATCCACACTTCCAATAGAGGAGGGGATCATTACTACATGGTTATACCTCAACTAACAGATTGGAGATCCAGATGATGATGTGATATTTGTACTTTCATTATGTTTTTATCTTTATGTATATGATTTATATATATGATGATGTGTAATGATACCTTTTATCGTAGGGTCCACACAAGAGTGGTGTGAGCTCTACCAGTGAGGGACCACTGAGATAGTACCTCCATTGCATGTAGAGGATGATATACTCTCAAAGTATGTCTGAAAACCTATTTGAGTTAGTAGCGAGATTAGGTGTGACATACAAGAGTGCCACTAGTTGTACTGACTGAGTTCTAGTAGAGATTTCAGCACTACAAGAATTTCAAGGTTTGATTGAAAGTAGGATGGAGGATTCCCTACGAGAAGAGCTCTTGAGGCTATAGGTCTAGAGCTTGCTAGGGTGCAAGTAGACAAAATCCAGATAGATTGAGAGCACATTGAGGCACTCATATGGGAGGTGAGAGCAGTTGGACAGGTGGAGGGCCTATGGGGGTCCATTCATAGGTCATGATCACATTCTACTATATCTTGACAGACATGAGCACCACCAGACCCTAAGGGGTCTACTAGTTATAAACCCCACTAGCATTGTATTTATGATTATATGTACTTGATCTCTTTATTCATGATATATATGAGCATTTTTTTTGGTTCTTATGAGCTTATGTTGAATTAGATGTGAATGTGATCTATTAAATATCCTTAGAGTATTTAATAAATCCCTCCATGATCTAATGTTTATGTGAGCTAATTAAAACTCTTAAGTTTACATTAGATGCTACATTGTGATTGATCATGCTATGTTAAATTAAATGCACTTTATGGTTTAATTTCATAATATTAAATGCATATAAAGGATCGAATCTAACACAACACACAAGATGAATTTTAATAGTATGCAAACTAAAGTAACCATTCAAACTAACTTGAATAATCACCCTAGATTCTAAGACACACCAAAGATGTTTGTCAAAGAATGAAGCAATGGGAGATAAAAATAAAACACTATCTACTTAATCTAACAACAATTATTTAATAATATACTATCCAAAGAATATGTTAAGTGAAATTCCAATGCAAATGGATAACATTGATGGGTTCCTTTAGAGGTGTACCATCCATTTCCATTAATGTATAGGCATCAGACCCATAATTTTATTTAATTACATAAGATCCTAGCCAATTAGGGATAAATTTTCCTTTTTCATTCGGAGGAGCGTTTACGTTATGCTGATTCTCATACAACACCAAGTCACCTTTTTTAAATGCACAAGGGATGAAATGATCATTATAACTACATTGCATTCATTTGGAATAAGCTTGAAGATGCTTAGGATCATTGATATGTTGTTCAACAAGCGTTTCAAGCTTGGGCAATCATTTCCCTTTATAGGTATTGTCATTGATAAGCCCATTGAGAGAAACTCGTAATGAAGGAATTTCTAACTCTAAGGACATTATTGCTTTGGCACCATAAACGAGGTTGAAGGGAGTGTTTCTTGTAGATGTTCTAATAATTGTAAATAGCAAGTTGTAAAATAGGTGGAGTAGTGAGATAATATTTCAAACTCTCAAAGGCCTATTTACAATCCTCATTCCACTTAAACTCAACCTCCTTCTTAAGAAGTTGTGTAATGGGTAATGTTTAGTCTGCTAAGGATGCTACAAAATGACATATAGCTTGGATTCTCCCTTGTAGGGTATGTAACTGAGAGATGTTTTTAGGAGGTGGAATATTAATTATAGCATCAATTTTCTTTGTGTCCACCTCAATGAATTTGTGAGATACGATAAAACCTAAAATTTTTCCACTATCCACACCAAAGACATACTTTGTTTGGATTCAATCTCATGTTATACTTATGCATTCGTTCAAATATTTTTTGAAGGATATTAACTTTGTCTTGTCCAGTTAAAGATTTAGCGAGGATTTCATCAACATAATCTTCCAAAATCTTGTGTATTTAATCATGAAATATCAATACATCATAGCTCTTTGATATGTTGCACCTAGGTTCTTTAATCCAAAGGGCATAACCACCCAAATTTTTTTCCCCCAAGCTATAGTAAATGCTATTTTGTATTGATCTTGAGAGTTAATAAAGATTTGATTTATCCTGAGAATCCACCCATGAATGGAAACAAAGAATGTCCCACAGTTGAATCTACTATCATATCAATATTAGGAAGGGGAAAGTCATCCTTGAGAGATGCTTTATTAAGGTCATGAAAATATGTACACATCCTAATACAATTATCAAGTTTCATGACTGTGATAATGTATGAGATCCATGGAGAATTGTTAATAGGTTGTATAAAGCTACCTTCAAGGAGTTTTTCAATCTCAGCCTTCACTAATAAAGCTATCTTAGGATTCATCTTTCGTGTCTTTTGTCTTACTAGTTTAGCATCTTGTTCAAGAACTATATTGTGTGTCACGATCTTATCATTGATACCTGACATATCTGAATAAGTCCAAGCAAAGAGTTCATGAAATTCATGTAATAATGTTGCATGATCTTCTTATTCATCTTCATGAAGACACTTTCCTATTTGAATCACTCTTTCTTCATTAGATGTATCCATCGGTATGTTGATTGTATCTCCCACAGGAAGTTCATTTTCTTTTGAAACATTATCATCATCAATATCATTGGTATCTTTTTCTTCATCCACTTGTTTAGCACTAACCATAGAACAAGTGACTCCTTGTTTCTTAGGGGAAGTAAATGACTTGTCATAAACTCCTAAAATTTATTTCAAAGCTTCATCATCTTCAAAGTTCTCCAATGAGTCCTTGCATTTTGTATCAATCAATTAAGGATGCTTCAAAGTGAGAGTTGTCTTAAAGGAACTACAAATGTGATGGTGTTGATGTTAAGTGAAGGCCTTTTCGTTGCTTTCATTATCTTAGAAGGACAATATCCAAGACCATTTTTATTTCTTGTTAGGCTCTATAGGAACATGAATGACTTGTTCTTTTCTTCCACATCCTTTTCCACTATAACCAAGTTGTTTCAAGAGCTCATAAACTCTTTCATAAATTTTTTCCATCTCTTTCAGATTTGGTGGTTGTTCATAGTCCATTTCATAAATTTTTTTTGTATAACTTGTGTCATCTTATTCTAAAGTGGATGGAGTAGATGCTTGCGATGGTTCTTTCGAGTTTTATGTTGACATTACCATTGATTCTTTTTCCTTTTAAAGTTGTTTTGTTGTCATCATGTATTCTCCAATGACCTTTTGGTGTGAAATCTAAAGAACCCCAATCATCTTCTAATAACTTCACGACTTCTTCAATATTCTTCTCTTTTTCTTCTTCTTGTGTGATTTCAAGTTTTGAATTTTGTATCAATGTTTTCAAAAGACTTTGTTTATCTTTTTTAGTGTGCAAACAACTTTCAGGTTCAAGATCATCCTTGAGTGTGTAAACTGTATTTTTGTAAAAATACTTCATTACATGATGAATCATTGAAGAAACCACCGACATTTCATGAATCAATAGTCTACCTAAAAGAAGATTATATGAAAGATCATGAGGCATAACATGGATAGTAGTTTGCAATGTATATTTTCCAATGATAATAGGTAATGTGATCACGCCAAGCAATTTTTTTCCTATGTTATCAAATCCATGAATGGACAATGAGTCAGGTTCAATCCTGGACTCTTATTAATTCCAAGCTTATCCAAAAGGTTCACACTACACACATTAAGGGTTGGGCCATTTTCAACAATGGTTCTCTTTATTGCTTTCCTATTAATAATGGCTACAATCATGAAAGATTCATATTATTTTTGAACTTCCAAGGAGGGTAACTCACTTTGGTGAAAAATAATATCTAGATTAACCACATTCATTCCTTGAACTAGGGAAAACACATCATTTGAATTTGTTTTAGGAGGAATAACAACTTGTTACAAAGCTGTTTGAAGCATACTATGGTAATTTGGTGAGACTTGAATTAGATCCCATAATGATATCTTAGTAGGAGTATACTTAATTTTTTCAAGAATATCATACTCCTTTCAACTATGTGAAGACAATTGAGGAGCACTAGGAAAGATGGGTTGAGGTAATGGTAATGAAATGAGAGTGGTTTGTTGTTGCCTATTATTCCTTGTGTTGTATGTATGAGCAACGATATTGTAACCCGGTTGCTGTGAAACATTGCCATTATCAAACTTTTCCTTGTAAAGTTCAAGATAGCTCCTGGTTGGAATGGTTTATTTTTAGGTGGTTCTAAGATAAGCACGGGTTTGGTTTGAACTTGAGGTTGTTGTTAGGGTGGGTAAAGGATAAGTTGAGGTGTTACTGCATTGATGTCTCTATGTTTTGGTTTGTCATGACAAGCCTTAGTAGATGAAACTTGTGAGATGAAGTCCTCAAGGGCTTCATATAACATATCAAAGTCATCACTACTAAAGGGTTTAAGGGTTATATTAACCTGGAAAAAGAAATTTGAAATGATAAAAAAACTATGCTTTCTCCATGAATTTCATCGAGTTTTTCTTGTTTCTTTTGGTTTTTGTTTTCTAATGATTGAAAAATGTAAACCAATCTAACTAACAATGAAATAATGATGGAAAGGAAAGAAAAGTGCAAAAATCTAATACTAACTTTGATTAAAATATGCAAGAAAATGATTTTCCAAAATGTTGCAAAATCTAACTAAATGAGCAATGTTTTGAATGTGTAAATAAACTATTTTAGAAATTTAACTTTCAAATCTAGAAACAAAAAAATTATAAAATAGAAATAAAAAAGAACTTAGAAATTTACTGAAAATGTCTATAGAGAGACTCATTCGCCTTGGGGTGAATGGGTCCCACATTATGTTTTTTTTTCTTTTTTTAATTTGAATTTTTTGTTGCTGAGTTCATCCTCTATGTTTTCTATTTTTGATTTGTAATAGAAAGTTCTATGACAAATTTTTCTAGATTTTTTCTACTAAATACAAGTTAAATCAAGGTCAAATGATGGATTATGAGATAATTTTTAAGATACAATATGAATCTAAATGATTGGATACAATTACTATGCAAAATAAACTCAGATCTAATACAATTTTTCTGATTCTTTCATGATTTGAAATGATATAAAAATGAAAATCTAACCCTAAATGCAATGTTCAGTAATGCAAGATTAAAAAACCCAAAATTTAATGCAACTAATTCAAACTTAATGCAATTTATTGAAAAACTTATATCTAGGGTTAAAAGGACTCCAATTTTTAGAATGTTGTTGTACAAGGCCAGGTTCACCAAAATGAAATGGTGAAAAATAGGTTGTCTCTAGAGTTTCCCAAAATGGAAAATTGGATCCAAAGAGGGAAAAGGGGTCCTATTCTTCCTCAATTCATTAGGAAATGAGATCCACACAATGAAAGGACTGTCAACCTTGAGGCGAGTCATGTCAAGGTGTAAATATGCAAATTTCCATTTTTTGCAAGGACATGGGTCTAGGTCAAACAACACTTTGGGGAGAAAGATTAAAAATAGTAAATCAACCCCAAAATGCAATCTACAAAGTAAATTTTGAATATTTACATAAAATTGAAGGAACCAACAAAGTTTCTAGAGAATATGATAGCAATAAATGTTGTGCACCTTTCAAAAGTTGTTCTTGCAAGCTAAACAAGGACTCATTCGCCCTAAGGTGAATGGGTCCAGAAAGACTTTTGTGGAAAAATATGAAGCTGAAAATTAAGTCTGAGACCTGCAATTCTTCCCTGTAACTTCATATCCCCACTCCTGAATCAAGATCTAAGCAAAATCTGCAAAAAAAAAAATTGTTTCTTGGTGGATAGGGGTTTGCCTCGGTCAAACCCCAAGTTTGGTAATTAAACCTTGATGAAGAACTTATATCTAAAACATTAAATGTGTGTGCAATCCTAACCTTAAGTGTGTTTAATATTAAGAACAAATGATGCAAAGAAAACCTACTCAAGTGTGTTAGAATAGGATCCCTAAATGAATATGCACAATGATGAAGACCTACATTAGGAGACCTCAAATCACCTTAATAAATCATAACTCTGATTACACCTTCCTTAGGTTGAAAGTAGAATGAAAATAGAAGATGAAATCACTTAGGAAACAAGTCATTAGGCTTGGTTGAATGTCTTGTGCATCTCCCAAAACCTCTAGAATCCATCATTATCCTCTATAGGAATCTATCATCACTTCTTTGACAATGCTTGATCTTATTATCAAAATGAGATTGAAGACCTCTAAAAAGAACTCAAATGCTTCTCCAAGAATTCACTTTTGAATGCTTCTCCTTGCTCTTGAATGCTTGATCTCATATGTATTTATCTTTTCTAACTTTCTTCTTGTCTAGTGTAAAATGAATGTGAGACTTAGTTTTATAAGCTTCCTATCTAATTTTCCAATCATCAAATCCTGAAAGCTGACATGTGAAATTTGAATTTGAGAGATAGAAATGCCACCAAAAACATATCCAAATTTGAGTTTAAGGCGCTTAATGAGGACCCATTTTCCCATGGGCGAATGGGTCCTGACTTAAAACTTTAGGACTCCTTAAATGTTGGGGCATTAATTTGATTCATGTAGCAATTATTCAATGCAGGTTGTGGTGTCGGGAACTAAATAAAATTAAGTAAAATAGGCCTTGGGATACATGATAAAGGGGTATCAAGGCCCTATTAATGGGATTTTTACAATGCATTAATGAAAAGGTCACCAAAATAGGTCCAAATAAGTGTGAAATTGTACTTTCTCCTAGAAAGGGGTACAATTTTCTACACTACAGTCATAAATGTGGCCAGGAAGCATAAATCTAATGGGATAAATGCATAAGTGTGAAATTTCCATGGGGTGCTATTTTACAACACCACAACTTGTCAAGTATCGAATTCTCCAATATGGATAAACAAAAAACAAGGATAGTCAACATGACCTATAAAGGGCACTAATGAGAAGGAGTTGTATGCTAGTTTCATATAGTAATACACTCCAAATAGTGAAAAATTTTCAAATAACATTGTGGAATAGGAGGCCTTAATTGTTGGGATACATGTGGCCTTATCCTTAGGTTTTCAACACATTTGCATATTTGGTGATTCTCACTTGGTCATTAAACAAATCAATGGATCTTATCAAATGAAACATGATAAGTTAACCCAATGAAAAAACCTTACAATGATATTGTTAGAATGTTTTGAATCTTACACCATCAACAATGTTTCATGAAAGGATAATCAACATGAAAATGCAATGACAAGTGTTGCGTCCATTATTTCTATTGAAGGTCCTTCCATGGATTTTTCATTCACAATCCACATGGTCACAAAACCATCAATAGATGAAAATATTAAAGAAGCATTAGTTCCCAATATTGAAGCCTCTAGTGAATGGTACACATCGATATTCAATTATTTAAAAGAAGGTACCTTTCCTGAACCAATTACTAAAAATAATATCTAGCTTGTATTCGAAAACTCACAACTAGATATATAATCCTAGCAGATGTCTTATATAGACAATCCTTCGATGGTATCCTTCTTAGAAACCTTAAATAATTAGAATTCCTATAGCCCTTGAAGATGCTCATGTGGGTGCTTGCGGGGGGTATTTTGGTGGAAGATTGTTAGTTCAAAAGTTAATTTATATAGAATAATTTTGGAAAAAAATGGAAAAAGATTGTTTTGATCATGTCAAGAAGTGTCACAAATGTCAAGAGCATAACAATTTGATTCACACTCCTGCTTCCAAACTTCACGCCCAAGTTCCTATTTGGCCATTTTCGGTTTGGGGTTTGGATATTGTGCATTGGAAAAATTTCCCCTCTCTCCTTTCTTGGACATATGTTTATAATTACCATAATAAATCACTTCACAAAATGGGTAGAAGCAATTCCTCTTCAATCCATGACTGTTGATACAATCTATCGTTTCATCTTGGAGAACATTATTGCTTAATTTGGTCTTCCTTCAACATTAGTTTCAGACAATAGTTTAAGAAAAATGAAGTAAATATTTTTTTGGAAACAATTCACATTTAACATCATTTTTCAGCACCTTATTTCCCACAATTTAATGGTCAAGCACAAGAAACAAACAAAATGTTTGAATAAATTCTATAAAAAATAATAAGTAAACCATAACAAGGATTTACACATTCAATTATCTTATGTGTTATGGCATTATCGGGTGCAAGTATTAGAACATCCATAGGAAATACACCTTATGAACTTGTTTATGGTGTTGATGCAATAATGCCCTTGGAGTTAGAAATTACTTCATTGTGAATTTCTCTTAGGGGCCTCATTGATGATAATACCTACAAAGAGAAATGATTACAACAAAGAAATGCTTGTTGAACATCATATAACTTCTCTTGAGAATATCCAAGATTATTCCAAAAGAATGCAGCACAATTACAATGATTTAATGTCATTCCCACTCATTTAACAAAGGGGGTTTGGTGTTATATGAAAATCAACGTAATGTTAATGTTGCTCTGGGTGAAAAAGGAAAGTTTAGTCCGAACTGGTTAGCCCTTATGTAATTGATAAAAGTTATGGGTCTGGAGCATATACATTAATTGAAATGGATGGTACACCTCTCAAATAACCTATCAATGTTGCATATTTTCCTAGATATTACACTTAACATTCCTTTTGAATAGTATGTATATTAAAGCATGTTGTTAAATTAAGTAGATAGTTTTCTATTTTATCTTGCATTGTTTCATTCTTGGCAAACATTCTTGGTGTGCCTTGAATTATATAGAGTAATTGTTAATTTACTTGAATTATTACTTTCTTTTACATTCTATTCAATCATATGTGTTGTGTTAAGTTAGATCATTACATGCCTTTAATTTCCAAAATTAGATCATAAGGGAATTTAATTTAACACAATTACATTTAATCAACATGTAATATCTAAGTAAACATAGGTGTTTAAGTTAGATCTCATAAAATTAGATCATGGTGACATTTATTAAATGGTGCATAGCACCTTTGTTGTTCCATTTCATGAATTTGAGTCTAGTTAGGTGATTTAGTCATGAGAATGATAAATAATTCCATTATGGGACATTTCGTAATATTTTTATGGTCTTATGAGTCTTGGTAGGGTCGTAGGTTAAAATGTTGCTTAGTTTGCAAATGTTGTCAATTTGAGATAATGTAAAAAAGCAAAAATGCAAATTCATGGAATGTCAAGGATCAGGTAGTTCTAGAGGCAGTTTTAGGCATTGTAGGAGGTTGGAGAATGTTTAAATATTATTTTAGACTTGATGGTAAAGGTTGTTGAAGAGTTTGGAGAAGGATTTTAATAGAATATCTCAGTTTTTATTGCATTTTTTTGTGTTTTTCTTCATTACCAGCCCATGTACGGTTCCATATAGGTGGTTGTTCATATGTGATGTATGTGAATTGAGAGATAAAGGTGTTGGAAATTCTTTAAGGTTGATTTGAGTGATTTATATTGAGTTACAAGCTTTTGGTGGTCTAATTTCTCCAAGCGGTCTGTAAAACAAGGGTTTAGTGTTTTGATAGTGAAAATGGAGTGGCAGGCCATTCCACCTTTTTGTACCCACTATTTCTTGGTGGAATGGGACTGATTAAGTTAGGAGTAGGTGTACAAGTTATATTTTAGGTTTGGAAAAGATATTTAGTTAGTTTCTCCACGCTGCCCTGGTAAAAACTCAAAAAAACTTAGCCTTTTGAGCAAGGCTAGAATGCGTCAATTGAAGAAAGGGATTGAGGATTTGATAGAACATAGTGAAATGTGTGTGATAAAGTGTATTTAGAATTGTTTTCAAGGTCTGTGAGGATAGAAAAGGTCATTTGTGTCATGAGGTGTGGAACCCTAGTTGTTAGAGGGTGAAAACAGGTGAAAAAGTGTGAGTTAATGAAGGAAGAGTCATAAAAACTTGAGGGAAACACTATTTGAGGATGAAATGAGTTTTTGAAAGTAGGAATAAACCTATTGGAAGTGGTTTTGAGTTTATGAGTGGTCAGGGCATGTGATTTACAATAAACCCTAGCAAATTGTGAAGAAAATGAGGGTTTTGTGGACAAGGATCTTAATAGGTGAGTTGTGGCCTAAAAGTGGGATATTCTGAGGTTTTTAAGGCTGGTTGGTGATTTTCTAGTGGTTTCTTTGAGTGGTTTAAAGATATAAGGAGGGTTACTTTGGAAAAGAGGCCTAATTCAAGACCAGTTCAACGTTGAAAGCTAATTTTGGGATTGATGTTCCAAAAGAGTTGTAGGTGAAATTGAGATATGTGGTGGAGGGCCTTAAAGGGTACCTCAATTGGTGATTTTTTGTGAAGGTTTTTTGGAAAAGTTGAGAGTTGTGACAGGAAAGTTAGGCCTGTTGACCTACTAGAAGACAGGGTGAAAGATTGGAAACCAAGCCTAGATTTGGATTTGGGAGAGAAAAGTGGATTGAATCCCTTTGAATGGTGATGGTGAGATGTTTTCCTACCCTACATTGCATCATTAATTAATTTGACCAATATTTTTCAATAGATCACATTGACCTCTAATCAAAACAAGAACTCATATATATAGAAGATCATAAAGATTATATACATGATCACCACAGTAATAAAATGTGGTGTAATATAACATAGTACATCTAGTGAGGCCTATGGCTACTAGACTCCTTATGGTCTAGTGTTGGTGCTCATTGAGAGATAGTGCAGTGGGAGAGGCTCATAGAGCTCATCCGATCTCGAAGGCCTCATACCTCACCTATAGCAATACCCTTGTGTACAAGTGTTGTAACATGCTCTTTTCTATCTAATCACTATCCACTTGAAGTATAGTAACCCTTTCCTACAACCTATTGAATTTCAACCACATGAAAACATGTTCCTCACTCTCAGAAGGAACCCAGGTGGCTTGAAGCTCCTCATAAGCAACTCAAAACTCCTCATGTGTGGCTCTCGGGTCTTCTTCCCTAGCTCTAAACTCCTCAATCATCCTCATAGTATCCTCATAAGCTATTTTCCACCTCGCTAAGCGCTCAAATAGGTTAGCATGGTGCCCCATTCTGGGTGGTGGTCTATGCTTCTCTCGTATTGCTTGGTGTGGGGGCATAGGTGGTGCCATATCTATAGTGATTTGATTGAAGAATTCTATCCACTCTCATGTCCCAATTGTAAGAAAGAAATCATAACACAAGTTAGAACAATGTATCATAATTAATACATAATGGAAATTAAAAAGATAAATCATGACTTGGATTGCCAATTTGCTAGTCAGGATATCAATAATATATAATAGGTGCCCTATTGGGACTCCTCGCATGAGTAGGAAGGGTAGTAGGTGAAGTATAGTTGCACTCTCTATGCTCATGGGATGAGGTGCCTACGACAGTCACTATCTATGCTCAAGTAACATGAGGATGAGATGTGAGTCTCTCATCTGGGGCATCTATGGCCCTTTTTGGCTCATCAGGATCCTTATCATCATCCATAGTATCACCATCTACTCCCACATCCTCTCTCTCTCATCTCTATGAGTTAGAAGAGGTCCAAATTCACATGTGAGATGATCTTTAGGGAAGATGTGTGGAGGTCATGCTCTTTCCCACCATCTCTCATAGGCTATAGTGGTGCCTACATCATCCAAATCAGATACTAGGGGTGCATCTTGGTCCTCATCATCTAAGTCATTGAAAATGATGTTGTCAATGGTAGGATGTTGGATGTCTCCTAGCTTGGTACTACCCCATGCAACTCTCAAGTATGTAGGTCATGGCCTAGGTGCTATCTAAACCTGCTCAAACTTATGCATGATGTGATCATAATAATAATAATATTGTCATTCCATCCAACCAACAATCTATCCTTCTGCATCCTAGTTAGTTGTCATGTATGATCTGGCCATTGTGGTATAGTCTTGTATGGTGTCCATACTATATCATCCTCCTCTAAGTGATCAAACAAGACTCTCTAGTGTAGTAGATCTCCACACTATCCAATTCATCTCAAATTATAGCTATAACCTCTCAAATAGTCAAGGGTTGCTATGGTAGGAAAACCAGTTGATCTAGTGCATGTGATATGCTTGAAGGCCCACACCTAAAGAAGTGTACAATGCACTATACTATGAAGCTCTTGATAAACAAATCAACCTAGATCATAATAGATATGAGTGAGAATACTATGACCCCATGCAAAAATGGTTTGATGTTGTTCCATATCACGAATGGTATGAATGAGGCCTCCCTTGAGGTGTTCACCTCATTGATCAGGCACAAGTGCTAGCAAAATCTAGTCACACACATTAATCTACCGAATCAATAGAGAACGAGCATATGGTATCCATTGGAGCTTGATGGGAGCCCCAATATCCTCATATGAAACACAGTAGCTAGTATAATACTAAATTTCATGCCTCATCTATTGATGTGTATGATCCTCCTCTAGGTGGATGGTCTCACCCCAGATGGGTATCCTAAGAATATGATGTACATCCTCCAATTCACTGTCATCTCCCCTATAGGGAGATGAAATGTGCAAGTATTTGATTCCCATATCTCTCCTAGTGCCATCACCATCACATCATGATTCCTCATGGGTAGCATGAGGTATATCCAAAATAATCTAGTAGAAAAAAGTGTCTCATGTTCCTCTTTAGTCAGTTGGGTAACCTAATCGCAAAGGAAAGAGAATAGTCATCCTCCTAGACACTTTGAGCACATGGTGGAATCTAAAAGAAGCAAAGAAAATAATTAGTAATATAGTAAAAAAAATCAACCAAATAGTTAACAACAAAGCAATTTACTACCCTTGCACATTCTGCCCAAATGGTATAGTGGACACACAATTTTTGGATAGGATTGCTATTTTGGATAGGGTTTCCAAAATTGGATAGGATTGATATTATGGGATGGGTTCCCCATGATGTTTAGAAAAAGGAAAAAATAATACAAAATGTAAGGAAAATCACAGGGAGAAGGTACAACGAACTCACCTCCAATGGGATGATGCCATCTACAATCCATGATCATAGGACCTCTAATATTGGGGGCTCATAGGGTCATCAGCTCAACATCTTCACTCATCTGCAACAAGGAAATCTCCAAATGGTAAATGTCTTGAAATGATAGTCAAAAACATGATTTTGCATTAACATATAGTAAAATTTCTTATTGGCACATTTCACTAAAATCATCATAATGGGGGCTAGCAAACATTGTTTGTAGTTTGATCCCTGATCTCGTTCATTTATTACTGATAGATGGTGTTATGATCTCATAACCCTCTCATAACCATTGCCATCATAAAACTTAGAAATTTGATGTGGTTAGATTGCTACCTTGATTCCACCTTCATAAAGCAAGAAAAGTCAGGGAGAATACATCTACCCTTGAATTTGTTTCTCTGTAGAAGCTTAACATGTTTTAAGATGATTTTGAATAACCAACGAATCAGTTTTGTAGGATGTGGTTCCTAATATTGTGGTTTTGTAGATAACTACACTTGGAGCTTCATTCTCCCCATTCATAAATAAATTATAATATGAGTATCCTTTTATGAAGCATGATTTACTTTCAAGTACTTTAGCTTGCATATGCATGTAGTGGACCACATGGCCGCTAAAATGGGGGTTAAATGTAGTGTAGAAAATTGTACTCCCTTGTAGTTGATAGTACAATTTCATGCTTAGTTTGGACCTATTTTAGTGACCTTACATTTATGCATTTTTACCCTTCCTAAATAGGCCCTAATTCCCTTTCTTATGCATCACAAGGCCTATTTTTTGACATTGAAATATGCATTGAATAATTGCATTCAAACATTAATTGACTTGGATCATGTGTGTCCTAGACTTCTAGTCCATGACCCATTCACCCATATAGGTCCCCTTTAAGTGCCATGACCCATTTTTAAATATGTTTTTGGTGGTATTTTAAGGTCTCAATTTATAATTATAAATATCGTCTATCAGGATCTAATATTTGAGAAATTATAGAAATGCTTATAAAAGTCTAATCTTTTCACCATTTCAAACTAGATGAAAACGAGATAACATTCAAGCAAAAAAAAATCAGAGTCTTGGAGCAACACTGTTTGTAATTGTAGTTCTTCAAGTCCATTTGCAAATTTTGATCAAGCTTTTGTCACATGATTGAACGTTGATGCCAATAGAAAGACATGATGGATTCTAGGTGTGGGAGATACATTTGGCCATTTCCTCTAGCCTAATGATTTATTTCCTAGTGTTCTCATCTTTAAGCTTCATTCTAATAGAAATCTATAGCAAGGTATCATTGTGTTTCAGATTTATTTAGGGTGTTTTTACTTCTCCCTATGTGAATCTTATTATTATCATATATGAATCATACTCTAATGCACTTGAGTAGCTTTTCTTTACATTTTAGCTCATAACAACCTTAGATACACTTAAGGTTAGGGTTCACACATTATCATTAATTATATTTTTTTCTTTTATTAGGGTTTAAATATCAAACAAACATTTTCTATTTTAAAATTTATTGCAAGTCCAAATCTGAAGACGAAGATTTGCAGGTAGAGGAGTAAAGTGTAGACAAAGGGCTACAAATTCATTTTTTATAGTTTTGGAAAGGCATACAAAGACCCATTCAGCCAAGGGAAAATGAGTCCCTCAACAGACCTCAAAAACAACTTTTGGTGATAGGTACATGCCATCAAACCCTTCTCAAATTTTCTTGCAAACTGTCATTTTCATTTTTGTACATTCAAGAATTTTCATTTTATGTATTAGGTCTTATTGTTCATTTAGTTGGAGTGCTTCAAATCATTTCAATTTAGTTTCAGATCTTTACTATTTTCCTAAGGACTGAGATCTAGGTTTAATTGATTCACCATTGAAGTTGAAAGGCAATCTTTACACCTTGTGATCTCTTTCCTAATGAAATCCCTAGGGAAAGACACCTATGGAGATTCCTAAGTTTTATAATCCCACAAATAAAACTTTGGGAATCCCTTTCCCCACATTTCAATTTATAATAAGTTCATGTTTTATGACATATGGATCCTCCTCAAAGCTACAAAATAGCCAAACAAATATGCTAGTAAATTTTTGACCCAAAATCATGCATAATTTTCAAGATATTGAAGTTTCCAATTTAAAAGTTTAAAGGTTAATTTTAAGGCACTTAAAGACTAGTTTTGGCTTGAAAGTGGTCATAATTGGAAAAGTTATATCTTGATCGATATTTTTAAAATCTTTCCAACGGTTCAAATGGTTCATCAATTTGACTCTCCAATAAAAATTATGGCCTTTAAAAGTTTTCTCTCTTGAATTGAGAAATGTGAAAATGTGTTGGACACAAAAAAGATCTATACGAGGGAGTTATATGTGTTGGCGTGTATTTTGACACATCATAGGGAATACTTGATTAGAGATAATTTGGATAGTTTTAGCTCATGATTTTATAAATATCATTTGATGGTTTCATGTATTTTATCTTAGTATATATTAGGTGCTTGAGATAGAGGTTGAGTGAGAGACTTATTGATGTTGAGTTTCCTCTAGAGCTTTGGTTGGTGATAATCTTGTGAAAACTTGTTTTGTGAATATATTGTAATCTTGTTGATTTCTAAATAATATATTGGACAACTTTTAGAGTGGTTTTTTTTTAAAAAGGTTTTCTGCACATGTATTACTATGTTATAGTATGAATGATATTTATGTTTATTTATATTTAGTTTTTGTAATTGTTGTAAAGTTGTGATTTTTTTGCGTAATCCTCCTCTCAAGATTAGTCTAAGAAGTTGTTCCACTACCTTAGATTTCATACAAAATGAAGATTAATGAAGAATATCTATGAAAACTATTTTAAAAGGGAAGAATACTTATATTTATTAAATAATAATAAAAGGAAATTGTTGTGAAAGGGTGTGATGGTTAGAACTTACCCTTGAAAGTTGTATAAAGTATTTAAGCATGACTTGGAAAAGGGCATGAAGATCACTCAAGGAAAAAGAATGTGGTTTGGTGGGCTATGGCCATTACAAAAAGTGCACATAGAGTGTGTCCAACTCTGGGTATAGGGTATATCCATAATTATCTTAGCTAAAGATTTGCATGGTGTAAATAGACACACATTTTTGTGTGAGTAGGCACATATTATGTTTTTGCATAGGTATTTCATAGTGTGTCATAGCTATGAGAGCTAATAGAATTGAAATCTTCCTAGTGTAAGAGTGACTTTTCCAAGTGTTCTAATTCAAAGGAATATTTCCCAAATGATGCCCCACCTCTAAGAGATGTGACCTATTTAAATCTCGTGAAAGTCCATCTGTAGCAATGGTAGGACACGGAAGTGGGAAAGAGAAGGATAAAACAAAGATCCGGTAAGTCGCTCAATAAACTCTAAGAGCATTTCGAATCTTTGGAAAACAAACCCACCTCGAAGAAGTAGTAGTATTCATGTATTTCTTTTGGTTCCATTGCTTAAATACAACTTTGTAAATGTAAGGTATGATGTCTTTCATTGAATCCGATTGATGTAACTGCGCGAGGCGATCCAAGTTACGCAAGGAGGAAACTGAATCTTGTGTGCAAATTATTGAAAGATGTGGTGAAGTGATAAACATA
The DNA here is from genome assembly GCA_007258455.2 of Sequoia sempervirens. NCBI lineage: Eukaryota > Viridiplantae > Streptophyta > Pinopsida > Cupressales > Cupressaceae > Sequoia > Sequoia sempervirens. The sequence continues at coordinate 95,660,116 of VDFB02193867.1, forward strand.
TGAAAAGAAAAGAAGGACGCGACACGTAAAATTCATTGTTATCCGATCGAGAATTAGTTCAATGCAACACCATCTAGATAGAATAAATTCAATGCATATTTTCGAATAGGTATCTAATTACAAAATTAGATCTTTTCCATGATTTAACGTTGCTTGATTTGTCATGCATGACGTTGAGATTGGATTCGTTGGCTCATGAAACGTCACTATACTCCTTGCGGCTGGGTTTCAACTCTTAATTGAATTTGGAACGCCGTGTACTTCTCGTCTAACACATTCTTATGATCTCCACTATTATATTCGACACAAGTAATAGAAAGTTCATAATCTCAAAGTGAATCACTTCACATCAAATTTTCTTTTGCCCACCAATCGTGAGGGAGAAGTTCTGTCTCTGCTTTATATGGCTTTTATCGTTCATATCCTCTCTTTCATTCCACCAACCTTTTAAAGTTCCTCCTTCCACATAGATATATTCTTTCGCACTATATAAGACATCTCTGTGCTGAATGCATTTGATGTCCATGTAAAATGGAAATTCAATGTGATTCTGACGCTGGATCACGAAATGTGATACAAAACATTGATGCAAAAAAATTTCACAATTGAATCCAAAAATCACTTAGTGATTCAACAAAATAGAAGAGGATGTTCACAAATGTCAATAAAAATTGTTGGTGATAGTTTAGTTAATAATCTCCAATCTCTTTCTCTGCTCTCACATATAGGGTACGCATTAAAATATGTTGAAATGGGAAAAACAAACTAAGCACATAATCTGTTTGAAAAAAAAGCCTCAAGGTAACATAGCATCCGGAAATGCCCTCGTAAGAGTATGTTCAAAAGACTTTAGTAACTTTCAATTTAAAAAACAGAACAGTGTCATGGCTGCCTGCGCTCAAAATGGAGGCTAGGAAGATGATATGGATGCCCTTCAAAGAAAATATAAAAAGGAATTTCTATCAAATAGTTTTCAAAACGGATAAGTTCAAGTCTCATTACAGGTTGGTTCAAGTTGAATATGCTATTAGCATACCATTAGAAATAGAACATATAGACTTCTTAGGTAGAAATGATCTTATTTGGTGTTGCATCGTTCTATGAAAAAGATCAAATATTTTTGTATTCAATTTGGCTTTTGTGGGTCTGTAGGTCATGATATGCTTTCTATACAATAACGTATAGATTATTTTTACTAGTGTAGATCTCAATGATTATGTGTTTATCATTTAATTTGTTTTATTGTTTTATTGTTGATATCCAAAGATGATATATTGTTTTTGGTATTAAAATTTCTTTTTTAATATATGTATTACACTGTAAAATTGTATGTGGCATCATGTTATATTCAACATTATATTTTGGATTCACATCAATGATATAAAATCTGATATCTAAATATATTGACATAGTAGCATTACATTTCAATATCAAATAATCCTTCATGTTGAATGGTATATACAAATGCTACCAAGATATTTTGATGTATGGTAATGAGTAAAATATGTAAAGATTGTGGGAAACTTAAACTCCTTTGAAGGTAAGATACCAATTTGATTGTTTTCAATTGACTCGTGGAAAAATCCTTGACATTTTAGATAGTGGTGTAAATGATTAGACTATCAAAATAAGTTAAACATCACATTTGCATTTATGGATAAAGCTTTGTTTCACAATTTTGATGTTGAGAATTCTCATCCACTATATATGAATGAGAGATAAGTGCACAAATTTAGAGATCTTGATTATACAAGATATTGGGGACTTATGAGGCTATCTTTACAACACAAGCTAAATAATTAAACAAATGAATTGATAGTACAATTTAATGGTTTATAGGTAATGGACTATATATTAAAATAATAATAATATATACAAATAACTTTATCATGATAGAATTAATTAATTAAAAATGTTATCACACACACAAGTGAGAATATACATAATCTCATATATATTATAAATATTTCAATCAAAAAATAATATTAATAATTAGTTAACTCTTAAAAAGTGTGTTTTATTTTTTCTTTATATAAAGATTAGTATACCCAAGACAATCTTATTTCTCTTCTATCTTTGGCCACCATTACATGAAAGTTGTTATAATTAAAATTAGCTTTAAAGGGAAACTTTGATTATTCACTCATATAAGTAGAATAGTTGGATAACTCACAAAGTCTAGGATGGTTGATTTATGGATTGTGAGAACTCAATTAAGATATGACAACTTTAGTGGTAGTAAATTTAAGTCTTTTCCATATATATATTTGATCAATACCCTCTTATACAATTCATTCACCTTAGAAACATAAAGTTAATAATTTGGTGTTTCTAATGGCCAAAAAAATCATATATCTATATGAAATCCTAAATAACTTTATACTTATTCATTCAAAAAATAAGTTATTATGTAAAAATAGATACACACTCTCTTATCTTTGCTTTAGGAAGTTGGAAAAAAATATTTCCTCATTATACATGACATACATCTAGGGCTTATTGGAGAGTGGAGGAAGTAAGGAGGTTGGATTTCATATGATTTTGTGATTACTATTGCATCTTATAGTTTAATATTCTAATTATGTCTATTTTAAAAGGTTGATCCCTAGATTTATTTAACATAAGTTCTAGTGTGGGCCCATAATGTTGGAAGTTTGAGGATATTTTCATTGATGATGCTAGTTGGAAACATGAGCATGGAGAAAGTTCATAACAATATAATACTGTGTTTTCATTGATGTCAACATTGTTGTGGATCACTTTGATCAATCCTAACATGTTTCTAAGATATTGTGGAAATCATTTGTGCAATAATATTTGGTCTGGAAAGATCAATTGTGTAGAAATCTAACGAAGTGTTAGAATTGCCAATTTAGTGTGACAGTGTATTAGTTTTTTGATCTACACCACTTCGCAAAGAAATATATTGCTTTGAAATTCCAACCTAATTTTTGTGGTTGTTAGATGCATCTAAATCCAAGATTTCATCTAGTTTGGTGAAGCATTATGAGAGATATGAATGAAAGAGTCTGGTCTAGCATTTCATAGTCATTTCCTATACAATGTGTTTGTGTGGGAGATTCCACACTCATCCACGAATGAGCCTAAATGATTTTTCATTATTGAAGATAAGTTTCCAAATGTCAGTTGATCTTGAATTCTAGTTAATATTATGTTTGGAGGTCCATGTGCTATGAATTGGATGAAGAGTTGAAGGATTTTCATTAAGGTCCTATGGCATGTTGACTTAACACATTTGATGAGTATGTGAATTTTGAATTTTGTGTGTTACATCTAATTAGGCTGAAATAATTGACGTTACACTTCATGTGGATATATATGTTGGATTCTTTTTTATGTTTTGAGATATGATGTGATGAATGCAAGATACATGATGTGAATCCAATCAGAATAGTGTGAATTTAAGTTGTGAATGTTGAGATCAAAATTGTGCGAATGAAGAGCAAGGCAAAGTGCTGATCTAGAATCATTGCAAAGATTTCTATTGTGCTTCATTTAAATTGTATTCTTTCATATTGTAGATGCATTTATAATAGTTCAAAATAGATTGTGAGCCATCTTCTTTCTTCTATCTTTTTCTCTATGGGTAGTGAGTCTACTTGGACAGTGAGTCCACTTGTAGTGAGAATTTTGGTAATATACTATAACTGGTTAGAATATATTTCTAAGCTAACCCTCACCATGGGTTTTCCCATTTTGGGTTTTCCACATAAAAAAATCTTGGTTTTCATGTGTTATGTGATTTTTTGGATGTTTCATATGTTTTCTTTTCTTATAACAGTTGAATATTCTTTGGTAATTGGATGGCTAATGTTTGAATGGTTTAATAGAATACTGATTCACCCCCCCCTTAGTATTTTGAGTGTTCAAAAATTGGTATCAGAGCTTGGTTCCTAGGAAGGAGCTTAACTACTTTGGTAAGATATTGGAGATTGAACAAATGGCTAATAGAAAGTTTCCTATTCATCTAGAAGAGATTCCTACAATTGGATACATAGAAGAATATTGCATGCTTGACAAAGATGGAGAACTCAAAGTTATGTTAAAAGGCACAGGGCAACTGAGAGGGGGGGTGAATCAGTTGTCACCAAATTCAAACATAAAACTCCAAACAATTATCAACTTCACAACCACACTATTATGTTATTAAGTGTGAACATGAAATGCAGATAATAGAAAGTAAAATGAGCACTAGATTTTACGTGGAAAACACAATAAGGAAAAAACCATGGTGAGGATTAACTCACAATATAAAGTAGTGCCAAAACTAAATATATGAGGCTCATTGCCAAAGGCCTCACTGCCCAGAATAGGACTCACTATCCGGATGCAAAAGCTCATTGCTTACACAAGGAGGTTCACTACCTACAAAAGGATTAGAAAACAAAATTTCCTTCATGGCTGAAATGAGCTGATGAGAGTGCACCTAACAAGTGTTGATTCAGTCCCAGTGATGCTCAATAGACTGACTTAAAAAACTTCATCATATTCACAAGCATTAATTAGGTCGGCCTGATTGGATGCAAAACTTGTTTACAAGAAACACCAACTGTCGGCTTCAGGAATTCACAAAATCATTCTAGAAGATAAATCAAAACATGTAGCACACTTTATGGTGTTGACATATACCCAAGATAGGTCACACATATATCCGCACAAAAATTAACTCACCATATCATGAATTATCGATGAAGTCATCCAAAGATAGGCTCAATAGCAAAATGTAATTAACATAATGATACCGGTACACCATATGGGCAATAGAGAATTTAAGAGATTCTGAATGTACATGCTTTCAATATCCATAGACTATTTCTCAAAACTACAAGTAGCAACTATCAACTGTGGAGGATTGCAAACTAAAATATTAGAGGGTGTAAATTGTATACCGGTTCAGATACCGGACCAAAATATTGGATCAAACATTGACTTAGCCTTGTATTCACAACGTCTATAACATGGTGACATCAATGACAACACAAAACGGTATAGTTATCCATTCTTCTTCATTCTTCCAACAATCTCCCCCTTTGTCATTGATGGCAACATGTGCCAAAATTTTACAAAATATCAACATTCTTTCCCTTTATCATCATTTTTCCTTTTTACTCCTTTAAAGGAACTATTCTCTCCCCCTTTGACATCCATGGAAAAGGGCCACCAAAAATAGGATGTGTGTGTATATGGTATATACAAAGGTTATTCCAACTCTCTATTTCAAACATTCAAGTGAAAATGACACTTTTTACATTTAATATTTTCTTGTACCTATCTCTTATGATTAGAAGAATCCTTTTTGAAGAAAGCACATCCAAATTCATCCTTGCACTCATACCATCCAATAAAGACAAATGCGTAAAAGAGGGTGTCTGGTTTGAAGATAGAAATTGATGTTCACAATCTTCTGCATCAGAGAGTATTCCAGAGAGATGATCCAACCAGACCTCGGCAAGTTCCTTAACCAACCAGAGGGTTTTAATGATATCTTCTCTTATTCTCTAATTTTCATCCTTTTATTTAAAGAAATAAATTTTTTTTCCAATACTATTCATCTCAAATTCGATGGCTTCAATTTTGCTTTTGAAATTGTCAACAGCTGCCGGCCATCAGAAACAATACCTGTAGATGTTAGATATTTCTTTGATGCATTCTCTTGTCTCATTCATATGTTTGGATAACACATTTTTGGCTTTGGTACATCTTCTTTCAACCATAGCTTTGAACTTATGACCTTCGGGTCCTTCCAACAATGTTCTCTCTTCAATAATCTCTACTAGATCATCCAGAAAAGAATTAGACACATCAGAAACTGAGTTGCCTCTATTGAGAAAATAATCAACCAGTACATCATCAATTTTAAGCCTCTCAATCAGAGAGCATGCATTCCACATTTCACCAATCTTCTTCATTTCACCCTTGTCTAGCATCATTCATATATCCTTTGGATCAAATGAGTCAGATACAAACATAAATTCTTCTTCATTCTTCTTTTTTTTTTTTTTCTGAGACATTTGTTACAAAAAATTTCCTTCTTTTAGATTCTAGAAGGGACTCTCCAATGATAACTTCCAACTCTTTCTTACTAGAGGATGAACCCACTTCAAACTGACTAGGTACTCACATACCGAAGCACATATTCATCTCCAGGGATTCAAAATAGGTTCTAAAAACACTTACATTATCCACCACTAATTCCAAATATCTATAAAATTTTTTTCTAATAGGAATACCAAATTCACATTCAACATTCTATCTTCCCAGTAGCCAGTGCCTTAGCAAACCTCAAAAAAACTTTTGGTGATAGGTACATTTGAGAATCTACATTTTATGTATTAGGTCTTATTGTTCATTTAGTTTGAGTGATTCAAATCATTTCAGTTTAGTTTCAAATATTTCCTATTTTCCTAAGGATTGAGATCCAGGTATGATTGATTCACCATTGAGGTTGAAAGTCAATCTTTACACCTTGTGATATCTTTCCTAATAAAATCCTTAGGGAAAGAAACCTATTAAGATTCCTAAGTTTTATAATCCCACAAATAAAACTTTAGGGATCCCTTTCCCCACATTTCAATTTATAATAATTTTATGTTCGACAACAGATAGATCCTCCTCAAAGCTACAAAATAGCCAAACAAATATGCTAGTAAATTTTTGACCCAAAATCATGCATAATTTTCAAGATATTGAAGTTTCCATTTTACAAGTTTAAAAGTTAATTTGAAGGCACTTAGAGACTAGTTTTGGCTTGAAAGTGGTCATAATTGGAAAATTTAGTTATATCTTGATAGAAATTTTTAAAATATTTCCAACAGTTCAAATGGTTCATCAATTGGACTCTCCAATAAAAATTATGTTCTTCAAAAGTTTTCTCTCTCTAATTGGGAAATGTGAAAATGTGTTGGACACAAAAAGGGCTATAAGAGGGAGTTATACATGTTGGTACATATTTTGACACATCATAGGGAATAATTGATCAGAGATAATTTGGACAGTTTTAGCTCATGTTTTTATAAATATCATTTGATGGTTTCATGTATTGTATCTCAAGTATATATTAGGTGCTTGAGATAGAGGTTGATTGTGAGAGACTTATGGATGTTGAGTTGCCTCTGGAGCTTTGGTTGGTGATAATCTTGTGAAAACTTGCTTTGCAAATATATTGTAATCTTGTTGATTTCTAAATAATATAATTGGGCAAATTTTAGTGTGGGTTTTCTTCTATAAGGTTTTTTTCACATTCATTACTATGTTGCAGTATGAATGATATTTATGTTTATTTCTATTTAGTTTTTATAATTGTTGTAAAGTTATGAATTTTTTTGCATAACCCTCCTCTCAAGAGTAGTCTAAGAAGTTGTTCCACTATCTTAGCTTCCATAAAAAATGAAGATTAATGAAGAATATATATGAAAACTATTTTAAAATGGAGGAATAGTTGTATTTATTAAATAATAATCAAAGAAAACTATTGTGAAAGAGTGTGATGGTTAGAACCTACCCCTTGAAGGTTGTATAAAGTATTTATCTAATGTCCCCTTTTTCATAAGCGTTGGAGTTTGGAGGAATTAGCCTATTCCTGATCCTTGTAGGCTAATAGGGTTTGATAAGAGGGTCGTTTGGCAGATACCCAGTTGATTGGTTGGCTCATTTCGTGATTTTGTCTACATATGAAGGTGTTCTAATGATTTCTTGATATGTTTATGTTTTTAGAAAGCTCATGTTATAAAGTAATGTTATGTTTGCACTTTATGTTATGAATAATTATTTTATTATAAAGTGCAAATGTAAATTATAAAATAATATTATAATATTTCTTCTAGAAGTTAACTTGGGAAAGTTCTAGAAGGAGGCTGACCTCTTGGAGAAAAAGAATAAATAGACATTGAGGGCTCATTGTTGATCATCCAAATTTGATGTTGTTCTTGTTGAAATTTCATCTTGTGGATCCTAGGGTTTTTGCAGATTGCTTCTTGTCATAGGAAACGGAAAATTCCTATTGATAGCAATTTTGAGGGTGTGAAATATCACTTGAATTATTGCAGCTGAGAGAGAGGTTACTTTAGACTTCTCATTGGAGCAAAATTTGTGGCCAAGGGCCAATTTTATGGAGAATCAACATAAGGTTGGTTGCATATCATTTTAGCATCAGCTTACATTGCATCTTGGCATTCATCTTAGGCGTCTAGCATTGGAGAGAGATCTAATTAAGCTTTAACAACAATCTGGAAAATATTACAATGGTATTAGAGCCATTGTCCTACCATCCTGTTGGGTAGTTTTTCAGTCGCAGATCAAAAGTTACAGTTGAACAACATGGCTATTCCCAGGAAGCAATTAAATGCCATGATGGGAGAATTGGAGAGGCTTATACAAAGTCAAGAAAAGATGGTTGAATGGCTTTCACACCCTGCAACCATAGACAAAATTGCATGGTATATGCCTTCCAATTCTAAGAAGTCTACATCACAAAGTGAAAGGAAAGAAGAACAAGAGGTTTCTACAAGAGAGGTATCTGGAAACCTCTACAATGAATTTGCAGTAGTTAGTGACCAGCATATAGCTGATCCTAGGGAGGATAAAAATCAGACCTGCGTAGGGGAAGAAATTGGGCACCAGACACTTCAAGAAGATTTCAAAGTTGAAGAGGAACAAGTAATGTTTGAAGACAAACCTGTTGCTTTGGAGTAGCTCCGTGAAGATAAGGTTTCTTGTGGTGAGTCTTCCATTGCTTCATCCTATCATGATGAAGAAAAAATTTGTGATTTGGAGGTCCAAGATATAAGGGAGGATGTGGAATTTGATCCTCTACTTAGTGGAGCAGCCACAAGTGTTTTGTCTTCACATGATGATGGAGGCATTCTACAATGGCATGATGTCATCATGGATTTGTTTGAGGATAGCAACATGGTGCATCAACATTTTTATGAAAACGAGGCTTGTGTTCATGATATGATATCATCTCTTGATGGCAGCCCTACGCTCATTAGTGGAAATGAAGATATCAAGTACAAGAAGATGGATTTTTTGTACTTTGGCATTGAAGAGATTAAAAGGTCTGAAATGATGAATGAAGAGTGGATGAGGAAGGCCAAGGAGGCTAGGTTAGTGTCTACAAATGCAAGACAACACCTTCAAGAAGTGAAAGACAAAGTCAATCTCATCAACGTGGCAAGACAAAAAGGAATAGATAACATTAGAAGACTCCTTACTCAAGGGAAGGATGCACTTTGTGATGAGGTTGATAAGCTTGGTCGATCGAAGGGCTTGGTATAATTTGAGGTTTCTTCATGTGGTGGGGAGGTTGACCATTCTTTTGAGGAGGATGATGATGTTAGTGATGACAATCTTAGTGGATCAGTCACTCAAGAGTTGTCCTTGGAAGGTAATGAAGGCATCCTCAACCCATCTTTGGATTGGGCAGCTATCTACTTGTTGGTTGGTGACTTAACCTTCTTAGATTCTTCATTGATTGATGGTTGTTCTACTTGGGTTTCCATTGCATGGTTTTCATCAGCGATTGAGTGGAATCAATAGTTCTAATTGGTTGTGTTAATGTTGGTGACACAGGAGATGTTTAGTGATGAAAAGGACCTTACACAGATCTTCACTTGGGATCCAGGTGGTGAAGAGTTGTACTTGTTGCTGAGATTGCTTGGGGACAAGCAATTTCAGGGAGGGTAGACTGTAATGTCCCCTTTTTCATAAGCATTGGAGTTTGGTGGAATTAGCCTATTCCCAATCCTCGTAGGCTAATGGGACTTGATAAGAGGGTAGTTTGGCAGATACCCAGTTGATTGGTTGCCTCATTTCATGATTAAGTCTACATATGGAGGTGTTCTAATGATTTCTTGATATGTTTCTATTTTTAGAAACCTCATGTTATAAAGTAATGTTATGTTTGCACTTTATGTTATGAATAATTATTTTATTATAAAGTGCAAATGTAAACTATAAAATAATATTATAATATTTCTTCTAGAAGTTGACTTGGGAAAGTTCTAGAAGGAGGCCGACCTCTTGGAGAAAAAGAATAAATAAACATTGATGGCTAATTGTTGATCATCCAGATTTGATGTTGTTGTTGTTAACATTTCATCTTGTGAAGCCTAGGGTTTTTGCAGATTGCTTCTTGTCATAGGAAACAAAAACTTCATATTGATAGCAATTTTGAGGGTGTGAAATATCACCTGAATTATTGTAGCTAAGAGAGAGGTTACTTCAAACTTCTCATTTGCACAAAATTTGTGGCCTTTGGCCAATTTTGCTGAAGGTTTGATTGAAGACATTGGAGACATCATTGGAGATTTGCATCATTTGATAATTTGACATGACAAGAGATCATTGTGCATCTTTAGCTTAGTAGATATTTTCTAATTTATATTTCAGTCTTAAGGACTAGCTTGGGAAGGCCATGACTTGCTTGTGAAAGGATCTGTTTTATATTAGAATTGCATTACAAAGTCTACATTTGGAATAGAGTTTTATTTTAGCTTATTCAAGAAAATTATAGTACAATATAGGAGATTTGGAGATTTATGCATGCTTAGATTTTGTCTTTAGACTTCACCATTTTCGGAGACTATTCCATTTGAGGTATCCTTTGCATCAATTTTCTATCATAGCTTTAAGGTGCACTATTGAAGAAGGTTGTATGGGAGTTTGTAGGGCATATTGAGGTTGCTAATATCATTTATCAGACATATATCTGCATATTGGTGGAGCCTATGATTTTGGTCATTGCTTCCTTATTTTGCATCAATTTAATCATCTATATCGTGTGCATCATTCGTTGGGACAAGTTCATCAAGTTTAGAGCTGGAGTGGAGTCATCGAAGCTGCATATTATTAATTTCAGCCTTCACACCAGAACAAGGGCAATTTCATTGTTGGGGTCGATTTGGCTTCACCAAGGCATATTTGGATTGATTATTGCTTGCCACTCCATTGTCTCATCAAGGTGATTTGGTTCCAGGTTCCTTTACATTGTTTAGAACTCATTTCCATGTTGTATTTTCATTCATAGGAAGTCTGATTTTCTATACTTAGAATTTTGGCACACTGAGAAAATTGTAATTGGTCAAGAGTCATAACCTTGCATTTGCATTTGCATAGACAAACAACATGCTAGAGTTCATTTTCAGATTTGTAATAATTTTCCTTCGTTTCATGATCCATGTAGAATGCATGCCAATTGTTTGTCCAAATGCCATTGGCTATAGGTGTTCCTATTTGATGATCAACTTATTTGACAAGTGTTTATATTAATGTTGACATGTTGTAGTTGCATATTTGCTGCCATAGAATGCATATAAAGTGTTTGACATTATGTCTACTAGATGTATTTGTCAATTTCAGTCATGGCCATGTATGAGAAGGGACAAGAACAGTCATTTTATTATGTTTATTGCTTTGTAAATCAACCTTACATCACTTGTAGAATATTAAGCTCTAATTGCAACACTCTGAACACATTTCCAAGCAACTAATTCAGACTGATAAACTCAGACCAGCAAGTTGGAAGTTTGCATATGAATTGTGTGACAATATTCCTTGAGGTCATCTTCAACATTTTGAGGTAAGATTGGAGCAGGGTCATTACAATTTAAGCATGACTTGAAAAAGGATATGGAGATCACTCAAGGAAAAAGAATGTGGTTTGGTGGGCTATGGGCATTAGAAAAAGTGCACATAGAGTGTGTCCAACTTGGGGTATAAGGTATGCCCATAATTATCTTAGCTAAAGATTTGCACGATATAAATAGACACACATTTTTGTGTGAGTAGGCACATACTGTGTTTTTGCATAGGTATTTCATATTATGTCATAGCTATGAAAGCTAATAGAACTGAAATCTTCCTAGTGTAGGAGTGACCTTTCCAAGTGCTCTAATTCAAATAAGTAGTAAGCATATTATTATTCAAATATATTTATAATTATGACTAAATGAGATAGAATTGATTTAATTAAATTATTTAAAGATGCTATTTGTTCCTTTTAATGATATGCATATTGTTGGATGCCAATCTATACATTAATGATGGTGTTCTTAATGTGCTTAAATCTTCAATTAGTTGATATTGATATATAAACATTTTTTTGTTCATTTGTATCTAAATTATAGATATACTTTACAATATTTAAAAATCAAATAATAATAATAAATTTACTACCATATAAAATTAACTTTGATATACTAAATCTACTCAACATATTTTTCATGAAAAAGTAGTATTACATTTTGATATCGAAACCTATTCTAAAGACTTCACTATTACTAACGACTTGTCTATCTTATATAATCACAATCAATCTACACAACTTTAAAAAATCGACAATATTGATATATAAAAATTCACTAACATAATTGAAATATGACAAGATAGATATAACTATCTCTAGTATTGTATGAGTTATAGCCCATACAAAGGAATATTTCCCAAATGATGTCCCACCTCCACTGATGTGACCTATTTAAATCTCGTGAAAGTCCATTTGTAGGACATGGAAGTAGGAAAGAGAAGGAGAAAAAAGAAAGATCAGGTGAGTCACTCAATAAACTCAAAGAGCATTTCGAATCTTTGGAAAACAACCCAACTCCATTCACTCAATGAAGTAGTATTATTCATGTAATTCTTTTGGTTCCATTGCTTAAATACTTTGTAAATGTAAGATATGATGCCTTTCATTGCATCCGATTGATGTAACTGCAGGAGACGATCCAAGCTACGCAAGGAGGAAACTGATCTTGAGTGAAAATTATTGAAAGATGTGGTGAAGTAATAAACATATGAAAAGAAAAGTAGGAGGCGACACGTAAAATTCATTGTTATCCGATCTTACTAGACAATTATCTTTAGTCCATGCAACACCCATCTAGATAGAATAAGTTCAATGAAAGTTTTCGAATAGGTATCTAATTACAAAATTAGATCCTTTCCATGATTTAACGTTGAGATTGGATTTGTTGGCTCATGAAAACGTCACTATATTCCTCCCAGCTGGGTTTGAACTGTTATTGGATTTGGAACGCTGTCTACTTTTCGTCTAACACGTTCTTATGATCTCCACTAATATATTCGACACAAGTCATAAAAAGTTCATAATATCAAAGCGAATAACTTCACATCAAATTTTCTTTTGCCCACCAATCGTGAGGGAGAAGTTGTCTCTGTTTTATATGCCTTTTATCATTCACATCCTCTCTTCATTTCATCACATCCTCTCTTCATTCCACCAACCTTTTGAAGTTCCTCCTCCCACATGGTTATATTTTGTAAGACATCCCTTTGGTGAATGCATTTGATGTTCACGCATAATAGAAATTTAATGTGATCTTGATGATGGATTACGGAATGTGTTTTGAAACGTTCATGCAAAAAATTCTCACACAATCGAATCTAAAAATTACTTAACATAATTCTCAAGTTGAATATGCTATTAGCATACCATTAGAAATAGAACATATAGACTTCTTAGGTAGAAATGATCTTATTTGGTGCTGCATCATTCTATGAAAAAGATCAAATATTTTTGTATTCAATTTGGCTTTTGTGGGTCTGTAGGTCATGATATGCCTTGTATACAATAACGTATAGATTATTTTTACTAGTGTAGATCTCAATGATTATGTGTTATCATTTAATTTGTTTTATTGCTTTATTGTTGATATCCAAAAATGATATATTGTGTTTGGTATTAAAATTTCCTTTTTAATATGAATTATGTATTACACTATAAAATTGTATGTGGCATCATGTTATATTCAACATTATATCTTGGATTCACATCAATGATATAAAATCTGATATCTAAATATATTGACATAGTAGCATTACATTTCAATATCAAATAATCCTTCATGTTGAGTGGTATATACAAATGCTACCAAAATATTTTGATGTATGGTAATGAGTGAAATATGTAAAGATTGTGGGAAAACATAAACTCTTTTGAAGGTAAGATACCAATTTGATCGTTTTCAATTGACTCGTGGAAAATTCCTTGACATTTTAGATAGTGGTGTAAATGATTAGACTATCAAAATAAGTTAAACATCACATTTGCATTTATGGATAAAGCTTTGTTTCACAATTTTGATGTTGAGAATTCTCATCCATTATATATGTAATGAGAGATAAGTGCACAAATTTAGAAATCTTGATTATACAAGATATTGGTGACTTATGAGGCTATCTTCACAACACAAGCTAAATAATTAAACAAATGAATTGATAGTACAATTTAATGGTTTATAGGTAATGGACTATATATTAAAATAATAATAATATATACAAATAAATTTATCATGATAGAATTAATTAATTAAAAATGTTATCACACACATAAATGAGAATATACATATATGATCTCATATATATGTTATAAATATTTCAATCAAAAAATAATATTAATAATTAGTTAACTCTTAAAAAGTGTATTTTAATTTTTCTTTATATAAAGATTAGTATACCCAAGTCAATCTTATTTCTCTTCTATCTTTGGCCAACATGACATGATAGTTGTTATAATTAAAATTAGCTTTAAAGGGAAACTTTGATTATTCACTCATGTAAGTAGAATAGTTGGATAACTCACAAAGTCTAAGATGGTTGATTTATGGATTGTGAGAACTCAATTAAGATATGACAACTTTAGTGGTACTAAATTTAAGTCTTTTTCATATATATATTTGATCAATACCCTCTCATACAATTCATTCACCTTAGAAACATAAAGTTAATAATTTGGTGTTCCTAATGGCCAAAAAAATCATATATCTATATGAAATCCTAGTTAACTTTATACTTATTCCTTCAAAAAATAAATTATTATGTAAAAATAGATACACACTCTCTTATCTTTGCTTTAGGAAGTTGGAAAAAAATATTTCTTCATTATACATGACATACATCTAGGGGTTATTGGAGAGTGGAGGAAGTAAGGAGGTTGGATTTCATATGATTTTGTGATTACTATTGTATCTTATAGTTTAATATTCTAGTTATATCTATTTAAAAAATTTGATCCCTAGATTTATTTAACATAAGTTATAGTGTGGGCCCATAATGTTGAAAGTTTCAGGAGATTGTCATCGATGATGCTAGTTGGAAACATGAGCATGGAGAAAGTTCATAACAATATAATAAAGTGTTGTCA
Source organism: Sequoia sempervirens (assembly GCA_007258455.2). Classification (NCBI taxonomy): domain Eukaryota; kingdom Viridiplantae; phylum Streptophyta; class Pinopsida; order Cupressales; family Cupressaceae; genus Sequoia; species Sequoia sempervirens. Next base: position 95,675,297 of record VDFB02193867.1, read on the forward strand.
TTGATGTCAACATTATTGTGGATCAGTTTGATCAATCCTAACATGTTTCTTAGGTATTGTCGAAATCATTTGTGCAATAATATTTGGTCTGGAAAGATCAATTGTGTAGAAACCTAACTAAGTGTCAGAACTGCCAATTTAGTGTGATAATGTATTAGTTTTTTGATCTACACCACTTCGCAAAGAAATATATTGCTTTGAAATTCCAACCTAATTTTTGTGGTTGTTAGATGCATCTAAATCCAAGATTTCATCTGGTTTGGTGAAGCATTATGAGAGATGTGAATGAAAGAGAATGGTTTGGCATTTCACAGTCATTTCCTATACTATGTGTTTGTGTGGGAGATTCCACACTCATGTGCGGATGAGCCTTTGATGTTTCTGTTGTCAAACAGATTGCACCCGAATGCTTGAATAATGAAATTCAACAATCTATTGAAACATTGGAACTAATTCTAGGCTGTGGGTATCCTATAAGGAATTAGACCTCTAGATTCTAGGCTGGTTCCTATTTGATTTTCTGGTTAATAACTGAGTGATTTGCTGGAAAAGGGAGAAAGACTAAATCTAAATTCTGAACTATGAAACTTAACTATGGTGATGCACTGAAGAATTCAATATGCAGTCTTAACTTACAGAATGATTACTCACTATTTTCATTCGCACAACTAGATATAAAAGCTTAAACACTTGAATGTTTTAAATAGAGGCTTTTAAAAAAACAATTATAGAAGGAAAATATGATTCTCACAACTAGACTGTTTGATTATTCATTAGCACAATGTTTAACTAGCGGATTTAAACTTGGATGCATACAAAATTCATTAAGGAGACAAAAATATTTAAAGGTTTCATACACTGCAACACAATAATCACTTCGATCAATCCTACATGACAATGATGCTTGAAAACTTGAAGGCGAATTCTAAAAGAGATGGTAATGAAAGGAGTCTTTCTACAAAAACACACTAATTGACCTATAAACTTGCTGCTATATTAATCTAAAAATAATGCTGAGTTACAAAATAATTCACTTTTGCAGAGTGCAAAGGAGAAAAATAAGAACTAGAATGAAAAAGATAAAAAATTTCAATAAATACACTAAGAATGAACGCACTTCAAAGTGCATGAATAAGCAACTAAAAGTCAATTTCAGTGAGAAAGTGACAATTCCAAAGTGAAATCCGAGCAGAAGCAAAAATCCCTAAAAATGAGGTTCAAACTCATGCAAAAATGAGTGAACTCAATGTCGAACTGGCAATCATAAAGCATGCAACTGATCTGGAACTCAAACTGAATTAGAAATCACTAAAAAGGTGGGCTAAAGCATGCAAAACTGTCTCATTCTTGTCAATTTGCCCATGCAACTGGAACTCCATCTTCATGCGAAAATCTTCAGTTGAGTCTGATGTGTAACTGAAGTAAAATTATGATTTAGCTTTAAATAACATCTTTATTTGCATTTTAGATGATGAATTAATTAAATGATTTATAATGCATCATTTAATTAATCCATTTACATTATTTAATGCAAATAATTATGAAAAGAATAAAGCTAATTTAGAAAATATATTTCTCCACTTCATGACCTTCAAGCTCCATATGTAATACTTAGCATGTATTTTGCACTTTTCACTAAATAATCACCATTCGACCACACTTGGCATAAATTTGTCAATAATTTAAATGTTCTGCCATAATACTTTAACACAAATCTTCATATGTTGATAAGGTCGACCATACTTTAGCTAGGCTCATTGACTTAAAAGTCGTGGCCGCAGGAAAGAAAAAAGACATAATGATTATTAAAAATCATTAACAAAAATATCAAAAATGAGTTTTAGGGTGAATGAAAAAAAGCAATCATCCAACCCTAAATCATTACCATTCTTTTGACTTTGAGAAGCTTCATGAAGGAGTTGTTGAATGCCGCCATGGAGTAGGGTTTCAGTTCAAACTTGACCTTCTTCCTGGTGATTTTGATAATTTCTTGAGAGATTCTGAATGTAACAAGTAAGATGAAGTTCTTTTTGTCTCAAATCTAAGTCTTTTCGAGCATTTGAATGCTTCTCTTGAGGCCTTAATGGCACGGCTATGCATAAATCTGATATATACTTTATCATTTCTTTGCTCTTTGTATCTTCTTGGCACTCTGTTTGACTTTGGCCGCCATGAGAGTTGGAAAAAAAATGACTTGCACTGATGGATACGTACCAGGAAAGAACTCTCAAAATATTTATTAATGGAGGCTTTGGTAAGTTAATCTTTCTATTCCTATGAATCTTTTCAACCTCTTTCAGGCTACCACTATGTCCATGTTCCGTTCTGTTATTTTCTGCATTCTAACATTGATATCTGAAGGGTTTTGGAAAAGTTATTCTTCCTTTACAAATTTCGGTTAATGAAGAACCAGCATGGAAAAGCTCAAAACCATCAAACAAAAATCATTTCTATGCACAAATATTGCATATTTTTGCTATTTCCTGTGCATATCATGAAGCCGCCATATGCCTTTAATGAAACTAACCTGGTATGAGGGTTTTGAAACAAGTTTTGTAATAACCCCATAATCTCAAATTCTGCTTTTACTTACCTTGAAGAGATGTCACCTCATGACATGGTATGATTATAGAATGCACATAAAAAATGGATTTTACAAGGAAACTCTTGAAATCTTTGAACTAACACATTCTAGACTCACCGATGGAAATAACCCTTGTTGATGCACTATTGTTTCACAGTGACAAAACTATATTTTAATTAGAAACCCTTAGATGGGTATTCTGAGACTGCCATGGTTGCTTTCATTGCATCTTTATTGCACATAAATATACTCAATTTGTATTCAATACGAACAAAAAATATATGAGCAGACTTTCATCTTTCAATTGTTTGAATGATTACCCTCTATCACACACCTCTATGAATAGATGTTTCCTGAAACTTTATCCTTTTCTAACATATTGAGACATGTCTGATATGAAGCTCACATAACCATTAATACAAGAGTTAAGCTACTTTTGTCACCGATTTCAAAAGTGCATTGTTGTTTATAACACTGTAGATCCTTGCAGCATATCATTTATGTAATGCATATGAGTCTTTAAATTTCATAAACTTATAGTGGCTGATCACAAATACTTATTCCATGGATCATTGGAAACAATTTTTTCCATGAATGACTGGTAACTGTTCTTGATATATAACTGTGTCCACTGCATATAATCTCATTTTGTCACTGTTTCCACTTTGTATGGCCTGAGTCATGTCCATTGAATATGGCTTTTAGTGAAATGTTCTTTTCTTGGCCGTGTTCATCTTATGAACTATAAAACATCAGTCATTTCAACCAACTCCTTCAGCTAAAAAAAAATGATTAGTAATTATTCTTGCTAGCTTGACTGTTACATTCTTTCGTTTCCATTTTGAATATCTTTGTGTAAATAGTGACTGCCATTGGACTTAGATACTCCATTTAATGTTAATGCTAAATAATTCATACTTCACTGCTATCTCAATGTGTTCAGTCCTTTATGACTGTCAAAACTTTTGTAAGCATCTATTACCACCATGAACACTATAGCAACAATCTCAAATACTTTTTAGTTCTGTAGCAGTAGTATTATCTATGATTGTTCTTTTAAATGAAACCCTTACCATGATGTTAAGTCTTCTATACACTGCCTCTGTACTTTGGAGTTGTAAGAAATGATTGAATTGCTGAATAATTTGTTTCCCTTCCGTATAAAGGAGCTCAATGTCTCATCAAAATATAAATATGACTGAAAGACAAAGCTGAAATTGAACTACAACAAATACTTAATGTTCTCATAACATGCTTCTTTGATTGTTTTATTGAATTATGAGCAATAAGATGATTTTCTCAAACTATTTCACCATGCTGAACTAGACTGCTTTCATTATGATATTATTGCTTTATAGTAGTTCCGTTTGATAACAGTAACACTTGATGACTCTCATGTAATAATGTGAATGAGAGGTGTCATCTTAATGATATGCCGAGCTCTACCCTTGTGGGAGCCTATTTTACTCCACATATCTGATATATGATAAAATGATCTCGAACATGATGAACCTGTTCTTGCACATTAAAACAAACATGTTAGCAAAATAAAAGAAGCTGAAAGCTTCCATTGAGTTATGTTTTTCTTGATTGTTAGCCTTTCATCTGATGAATGCTTATTTTGATGAAAATTACATTTTTGTCAGTAGCATAGGCGTAAGGCAGAATGTAATTCATCATTACTTAGAGTATAACTCTAATGCCACTCCTTTGCAATTTTGTAGGAGGTGATCCCACAAAGCCGGTTTACAATTTCTAGGAGGAACTGATTTTTGCTGAAATCACATATATTTAGAAAATATAATGATTTAAGCCTTAAATTTTTTTGTTTAAAGAATTCCAATTGAAGAGGGTTTGCTCAAACTACCTTAAATCAAACCCCCTTGGATAGAACCCCGCTAGTTTTAAACCATACCTATAATAGAGTCTCCTTTACACCTATCAAAATATTGATAAAACCACTTTTGATTTACCTTTTGGGGGATCAAATGAATTCATTTAAAATTTATTTTTTGCAAGTACGTAGTCCTTATTATAAGCTTCCCAAAAAGTATAATTTTAAATAAATTTAATTTTATTATTATATTTTTTTTTATTTCTCTTGAATGTAGGTTTTTCACTGAAAATCAAACTCTCTGTTCTACATGTGGAAAAATAGTAAATTATTAAAAATAAATAAATAAAAATATTAGTGCACCAGATATTGAAGTTCTTGATCCAACAATGAAAAAAAATAAAATTCGATACATACAAAAAAGTTATGCGTTATACGGTTGCTCTATGTCTGAATTATAATTGGTTTGAATTCAAAACTTGATTAAAGAAAAAATATTCAATAAAAAACTATCTAACCAAGTGGAAGCACTAGATATCAGAATCAAAAATTGAAATTCTAAAGAATTAGAATTTTATCCTTCATGGAAAAAATGTTATGCGTTATACGGTGAGCGTCACTTTTTAAAAATGTTGTTTTCTAAAAAAAACTAACTTTCGAGGGAGATGGAAAAAGAAGTGCAATCTAATTCCAAAAATTTTGAAAAAATTATATTTAGAATCTATAGACAAAATTTCATGAAACTCTAGTTTTCATCATCTTCAGATTCCTCACGGTTTAGCCGCTATAGGTGCCCGAAAGTGAAGATTTAGTTAAAAAAAATTATTTCAGTGTCCAGCTTGGCCAAAAATTGTAAACCACTATTATGGAATCACCGGGACCTTCATGGAGCGAGGAAACGAGGCTGCAACTGCTTGGAGACGCGATAGATGAAGATACCAATGAAAGTGATTCATCATTACAAGCAATGATGAATTGCTCCTCTTCTTTACGCTTATGTTATTTTCAGTAGTGTAGTTTGTCCTTTGAATTTTGTATTCATCTTTTGATTGTCATAATCAAACTCAGTTACTCTTGTGGCTTGTGCGAGATTCAACATTTTTACAAAATGAATAAAAGGAATTACTATGCAAATTTTCAATCTTCTATTTCAAATGCTTGGACAATAAAACTATGATTCAGATGTAAAATGATCTCTATGATGATCAATGAATACTTTAATCAACAAAACATGAAAATTTTTGTACCTATCAATGATGAATTTGATTTATCTCTACCTGTTTGAGCTCGTAGTGAAAAATAGGTAACAGTTTCATTGTTGAAGATAAGTTTCCAAATGTTAGTTGATCTTGAATTCTAGTTAATATTATGTTTTGAGGTCCATGTGTTGTGAATTGGATGAACAGTTGAAGGATTTTTGTTTAGGTCCTATGGCATGTTGACTTAACACATTTGATGAGTATGTGAAGGGTTAATATGTGTTGAGCCTTTATGTGGGATATATTTTACGTCCATGCTGACCTATCTTAAGAAGTTTTGAATTTTAAATTGTTGTGCAAAGTAGGGAGAATAAGTTTTGGGGCCGACAAGTTGAATTTTGTCTGTTACATCCAGTTAGGCTGACATAATTGATGTTACACTTCATGCAGATATATATGTTGGATTCTTTTCAATTTTTTGAGATATGATGTGATGAATGTGAGATACATGATGTGAATCCAATGAGAATAGTGTGAAGTTAAATTGTGAATGTTGAGATCAAAATTGTGTGAATGAAGAGCAAGGAAAAGTGTTGATCTAGAATCATTGCAAAGATTGCTATTGTGCTTCATTTAAATTGTATTCCTACATATTGTAGATGCATTTATAATAGTTCAAAATAGGTTGTGAGCCATCTTCTTTCTTCTATCTTTTTCTCTATGGATAGTGAGTCTACTTGGACAGTGAGTCCACCTGTAGTGAGAATTTTTGTAATATACTATAACTGGTTAGAATATATTCTAAGCTAACCCTCACCGTGGTTTTTTCCCATTTTTGGTTTTCCACATAAAAAAATCTTGGTGTTCATGTGTTATGTGATGTTTTGGATGTTTCATATGTTTTCTTTTCTTATAACAGTTGAATATTCTTTGGTAATTGGATGGCTAATGTGTGAATGGTTTAATAGAATACTAATTCACCCCCCCAAGTATTTTGAGTGTTCAAAAATTGGTATCAGAGCTTGGTTCCTAGGAAGGAGCTTAACTGCTTTCGTAAGATCTTGGAGATTGAACAAATGGCTGATAGAAAGTTTCCTATTCATCTGCAAGAGATTCCTACAATTGGATACATAGAAGAATATTGCATGCTTGACAAAGATGGAGAACTCAAAGTTATGTTAAAAGGCATAGGACAACTGAGAGGGGGGGTGAATTAGTTGTCACCAAATTCAAACATAAAACTCCAAAAAATTATCAACTTCACAACCACACTATTATGTTATTAAGTGTGAACATGAAATGTAGATAACAAAAAGTAAAATGAACACTAGATTTTACATGGAAAACCCAGTAAGGAAAAAACCATGGTGATGATTAACTCACAATATAAAGTAGTTCCAAAACTGAATATACGAGGCTCATTGCCAAAGGGCTCACTACCCAGAATAGGACTCACTGTCCAGATACAAAAGCTCATTTCTTGTAACACAAGGAGGTTCACTACCTACAAAAGGATTACAAACCAAAATTGGCTTCATAGCTTAAATGAGCTGATGAGAGTGCACCTAACAAGTGTTGATTTAGTTCCAGTGATTCTCAACAGACTGACTTAACACACTTCATCATATTCACACTTCTTCACATTGGCATTCACAAATGCATCATTGATTAATATTTAAAAACTATCCAACATATATACTTGATCCATCCGCAAGCATTAATTTGGTCGGCCTAATTGGATGGAATCCTTGTTTACCAAAAACACCAACTGTCGACTTTAGGAATTCACAAAATCCTTCCAAATGATAAATCAAAACATGTAGCACACTTTATCGTGTCAACATAGACCTAAGATAGGTCACACATATATCTGCACAAAAATTAATTCACCATATCACCAATTATCCATGAAGTTAGCCAAAGATAGGCTTAATAGAAAAATTTAATCAACAGAATGATACCAATACACCATATGGTCACTAGAGAATATAAGAGATTCTAAACATACATGCTTTCAATATCCATAGACTATTTCCCAAAACTGCAAGTAGAAACTATCAACTGTGAAGGATTGTAGACTAAGATATCGAAGGGTGTAAACTGTATACTGGTTCAGATACCGGACCAAAATATCGGATCAAACATTGACTTATCCTTGCATTCACAACTTGTATAACATGGTGACATCAATGACAACACAAAACTGTATGGTTAGCCATTCTTCTTCATTCTTCCAAAAATTTCCCCCTTTGTCATTGATGGCAACATGTGCCAAAATTTTACAAAAAAACAACATTCTTTCCCTTTATCATCATTTTTCCTTTTTACTCCTTTAAAGGTACTCTTCTCTCCCCCTTTGACATCAATGGAAAAGGGCCACCAAAAATAGGATGTGTATGTATACGGTATATACAAGGTGATTCCAATTCTCCATTTCAAACATTCAAGTGAAACATTTGACACTTTTTAGATGAAATATTTTCTTGTACCTGTCTCTTATGACCGGAAGAATCCTTTCCCAAGCAAGCACAACCAAATTCATTCTTGCATTCATACCATCCAATAAAGACAATGCATAAAAGAGGATGTTTGGTCTAAAGACAGACATTGAATTTCACTATCTTCTACATCAGAGACTACTCCAGAGAGATGATCCAACTGGACCTCAGCAAGTTCCTTAACCAACCAGAAGTTTTTAACCATATCTTCGCTTTTCCTTTGAGTAATTAGAAATTCCACTTGAATTTCACCAACTCTTATTCTCTATTTTCCATCCTTTTCTTTAAAGAAATCAAAATTTTTTCCAATACTATTCATCTCAGATTCGATGGCTTCAATTTTGCTTCTAAAATTGTCAACAACTGTCGGCCACCAGAGACAATACTTGTAGATCTTAGATATTTCTTTGATGCATTCTCTTGTCTCATTCATATGTTTGGATAACGATTTTTTGGCTTTGGTACATATTCTTTCAACCATATCTTTGAATTTATGACCTTCGAGACCTTCCAACAATGTTCTCTCTTCAATAATCTCTACTAGATCATTTGGAAAAGAATTAGACACATCTAAAACTGAGATACCTCTATTGAGAAAATAATCAACCAGTACATCATCAATTTTAAGCCTCTCAATCAGAGAGCATGCATTCCACATTTCACCAATCTTCTTCATTCCACATGTGTCTAGCATCATCCATATATCCTTTGGATCAAATGAGTTAGATCCAGGCATAAATTCTTCTTCATTCTTCTTTTCTTCTTAGAGATTTGTTACAAAAAATTTCTTCTTTTAGATTACGGAAGGGACTCGCCAATGATAACTTCCAACTCTTTCTTACTAGAGGATGAACCCACTTCAAACTGACTAGATAATGACATATCAAAGCACGGATTCATCTCCAACAATGCAAAAAAGGTTATGAAAACACTTACATTATCCACCAATGATTCCAAATATTTGTAAACTCTTTTTCCAATAGGAATACCAAATTCCCATTCAACATTCTCTCTTCTCAGTAGCGAGCTCAAAAAGTAAAATGTCAAACATATAAGCAAAGATCCAAACTGAAAAGGATAGCCCTCAACCAACAACATTCAAGCATTCTTAGTTAGGTTTTCTAGTAATAGGCTACACAAATCAAACTGCTTGTTTTCCTTAACCATCATGTGTGCAAGATATATAGCAATAGCTAAAGTCGAACCTTCATGATTTATGAAATAGATTTTATAGGAAATTTTGTACGCAACATACTTTGCAGTGGAATCTGCAAGAGTTTTTATCAATAGAGAACGAGGGTCTTTGTATTTCACAGTTTTCTTCCCAAGGAGGTCCTCAACATTGCATAAACCAGTAATCTCTTTGATCACTTCTTTGGTGATCAAGTAGGGTTTTTCCAACATAATATTGTCATTCTTGAATCAGTTTAACAAGAACTAGAAGAATTATTTATCTACAAACCAAGGAAATTCTCCCCATAAATCCATACCTAGGGTTTTTATGCTCTGTAATTCATTTGTATTCAGCCGCAGTTCCATTTCCTTCATTTTCCTATGGTCAAATTCTTCCAATTCAACACCTTTCAAATTTAGTGGAATGTTGGCACACGATCCTTTGTCCATTTTCATGCTTATCTCTCCTGAATTCATTATCGTTCAATCGAAACTTCTTCCTTTTCCCTTCTTCCCCTTTGTAAAAAAAGAAATAATTCTTGATTGTTTGTAATAAATCCTTCAAACTTCTTCAAATCGCTTCGAGATTGTTCCAAGATGCCTTTCAAACTCTTCAAGTGCTCAAGTGATCAAAGAGATTTATGAATTTTACTTTATACATCATTAGTTTTCCCTAATTTACATTAAATGTGGCAGACTTCAAAAAGCTAATAAAACCCTTATTTCTTAGAACTATAAACCCTAAATCGATCTGCAAAAGAACATGCCATCATGTTTTCTTCCAATTTATTTTCCAAAACCTTTTCCTATTCATTCTTTACAATATATCCTCGTGCCAAAATCTGAAACAACATTTATCAAGGGGGTTTGTATAATTTTCTGTTAATGCTCCCCCTAAGACCATGCTAGGTCTAGTTCCCAGAGGAATTGTTCGTACCAGATGAGGGCACATACACATTTTTCGTCTCTGGCTCTTCTTCTTTCTTCCTCCATATTTTATTCATCTCTTGCTTCACTTCTTCTTTTTCAATCTTCTTTACCGGTTCATTCTGTTCTACCAGAGCATACCGCTTTCCCTTCTTACTTCTATAAAATTTTGAGATATTTCCAGGTTTGTTTCTATTATAGCAGACAACACTTTTATGATTAGTCTGACCTCCATTAATCCTTGATCTACATTGATTTTATTTGTGTCCAAATTTGTTATAGGTATAGAAGTAGCCATTAAAGGATTGATTCATTCTACCTCCATTAAATCTATTCATCATCACTTGACTAATCATTCTCACTTGAGTTATGCATTCAATGGCTTTATGAACAAACTTCTTATATGAAAAACATTGTCCAAAGAAGGAGACAAAAAAATGATTCATCTTACTCCTTCATTTTGTTACCCTCTGACCAAATTTGTTGCATGAAAAAAAGACACCATTGAAATAGGGATATCTTTGTGCATTAGGCTGTCTCATAGGTGGTTTCCTTGTAAATTTTCTTGAATTTCCTTTCTACTTTGCTTTGTCTTTATCCTTTTGATTGTCGTTTGAGCTTTCACTTGATTCATTTCCCAAGCCACCTTTGTCTTTATTTGGTTTTTTTCCTACAAGTAGTTCTTCAAGCTTGTCAGAGCTAGATTTGAAATCGCTCTCACAGATTTTTTCCTTCTCCAATTCTACTTTCAATTTTACTACCTCCTGTTCAAGTCTAGTGCATTCATCATACTTATTTTGCACCATTGTATTAAGACATTCTTCAATTCTCTTCTTTTCTTCTACAAGCACTTTTAATCTGATGATCTCTTGTTTCTGCTACTCACTCACTTCTCTGTCTTTCCTTGAATTTCTTCAGGTGCTCTTTAAGTTTCTGGATAAATTCATTTGCTTCATCTAGATTTTCTTTCAAGTCTTTGTTTTCATTTTCAGCCTTATCAAGATCTTCAAGTTCAATCTAGAGTTCTTCTTTATCATCCATTTGATCAACCTTCGGGATCCTCCTCAAGTGGTTAAGCCCTTCACCAAGGAACCAAAGCTCTGATACTAATTATTAAAAGGTGTAGGACAATTGAGAGGGGGGATGAATCAGTTGTCACCAAATTCAAACATAAAACTCCAAACCACACTATTCTATTATTAAGTATGAACATGAAATGTAGATAACAGAAAGTAAAATCAACATAATGAACACCAGATTTTATGTGGAAAACCCAATAAGGGAGAAACCACGGTGAGGATTAACTCACAATATAAAGTAGTTCTAGAACTGAATATATGTGGCTCACTACCAAAGGGCTCACTACCCAGAATAGGACTCACTATCCGGATACAAAAGCACACTACTTACACAAGGAGGCTCACTACCTACAAAAGGATTACAAAAAATTTTTGGCTTCACAACCGAAATGAGCTGATGAGATTGCACTTGACAAGTGTTCATTTAGTTCTAGTGATTCTCAATAGACTGGCCTAACACACTTCATCATATTCACACTGGGTGATCCCACAATAGTGGTTTATAATTTTTGGCCAAACTGGACACTGAAATTATTATTTTTAACTAAATCTTCACATTTGGGCACCTATAGTGGCTAAATTGTGAGGAATTTGAAGATGATGCAAACTAGAGTCTCATCACATTTTGTCTGTAGATTCTAAAAATATATTTTTCAAAAATTTTGGAATCATATTGTACTTCTTTTTCCATCTCCCATGAAAACTGGCTTTTTTTTAAGAAAACAACATTTTTAAAAATTGATGCACACTGTATAACACCTAATTTTTTTTTCCATAAAGGATAAAATTCTAATTCTTTCGAATTTAGATTTTTAACTCCAATATATAGTGCTTCCACTTGGTTAGATAGTTTTTTATAGAATATTTTTTCCTTAATCAAGTTTTAAAGTCAAACCAATTACAATTCAAACATAGCACAACCGTATAACGCATAACTTTTTGTATATATCAATTTTTTATTTTTTTTATTGGATCAAGGACTTCAATATTTGGTGCACTCCTATTTTTTAAATTTTTTTTTTATAATCTACTATTTTCTACATGTGCAGAACAAAAACCTTCATTTTTGATGAAAAACCTATGTTTAATAAAACTAAAAAAACAAATATATAATAAAACCAAAACATATTAAAATTATATTCATTGGATAGCTCGTTCCGAGGACTACCTAATTCAAGTTGGGTTTGTGAAGATTCCTCCATTTTCATCCTCACCTTGAGCTTCGAAGTGCCAAAATTTAGGTTTTGTTTGTGTCTCAAGGGGGGGATGAGGTATAAGGGGTGTTCGAGCAAACTCCTAGGGGTTCGCTCGATCCCCTTCAAAGGGGTTCACTCGAACCCATTTGCTATGCATTTTTTTTGGTGTTTTGGCGGTCAAAATTCAAAGGGGTTCAGTTGAACCCTAGTTCAAGAGAACCTCTAATGGGTTCGCTTGAACCTATAGGTTCGTATGAACCCCCAAAATCAATTTTTTTGCTTTGGGGTCATTTTTTGTGAGTTTTCCTTCCTCACTTGAATTGTAAACCACTATTGTGGCTTCAACCCACTTCTTCACATTCACATTCACAACTACATCATCTATCAATCTTCAAAAAATTTCCAACATATATACTTGATTCATCAACAAGCATTAATTAGGTCAGCCTAATTGGATGCAATCCTTGTTTACCAAAAACACCAACTTTTGACTTCAGGCATTCACAAAATATTTCTAGATAATAAATCAAAATGTGTACAACACACTTTATCGTGTCGGCATAGACCTAAGATAGGTTGCACATATACCCACACAAAAATTAATTCACCATATCACCAATTATCCATGAAGTCGGCCAAAGATAGTCTTACTAGCAAAATGCAATCAACATAACGATACCAATACACCATACAAGCATTAGAGCATGAGAGATTCTGAATGTACATGCTTTCAATATCCATAGACTATTTCCCAAAACTACAAGTAGCAACTATCAACTGCGGAGGATTACGGACCAAAATACCAAAGGGTGTAAACTATATACCAATTTAGATACGAGACCAAAATTATACTGGATCAAAAACTAACTTTAAAGCCTTGCATTCACAACTTGTATAACATGGTGACATCAATGACAACACAAAACTATATAGTTATCCATTCTTCTTCATTCTTCCAACAATCTCCCCCTTTGTCATTGATGGTAACATGTGCCAAAATTTTACAAAAACAACATTATTTCCCTTTATCACCATTTTTCATGTTTACTCCTTTAAAGGTACTATTCTCTCCCCATTTTACATCAATGGAACAGGGCCACCAAAAATTGGATGTGTACGTATACGATATATAAAAAGGTGATTCCAATTCTCCATTTCAAACATTCAAGTGAAAATGACACTTTTTACATGAACCATTTTCTTGTAACTATCTCTTATGATCAGAAGAATCCGTTTCCAAGCAAGCACAACCAAATTCATTCTTGCACTCATACCATCCAATAAAGACAACTGTGTAAAAGAGGATGTTTGGTCTGAAGACATACATTGACATTCACAATCTTCTGCATCAGAGAGTATTCTAGAGAGATAATGCAACCAAACTTCGGTAAGTTCCTTAACCAACCAGAAGTTTTTAACCATATCTTCTCTTTTCCTTTGAGTAATCAAAAACTCCACTTGCAATTCATCACCACTTGCAATTCATCAACTCTTATTCTCTGTTTTCCATCCTTTTCTTTAAAGAAATAAAAACTTTTTCCAATACTATTCATCTCAAATTCGATGGCTTCAATTTTTCTTCTAAAATTGTCAACAGTTGTTGGCCACTGGAGACAATACCTATAGATGTCAAATATTTCTTTGATGCATTCTCTTGCCTCATTCATATGTTTGGATAACACTTTTTTGGCTTTGGTACATCTCATTTCAACCATAGCTTTGAACTTATGACCTTCAAGTCCTATCAATCTTCAAAAACTATCCAACATATATACTTGATCCATCCACAAGCATTAATTAGGTCAGCCTAGTTGGATGCAATCCTTGTTTACCAAAAACACCAACTATCAAATTTAGGCATTCACAAAAAATTTCTAGATAATAAATCAAAATGTCTAGCACACTTTATCATGTCGACATAGACCTAAGATAGGTCGTACATATATTCACACAAAAATTAATTCACCATATCACCAATTATCTATGAAGTCAGCCAGTGATAGGCTTAATAGAAAAATGCAATCAACAGAACGATACCAATACACCATACAAGCATTAGAGCATGAGAAATTTTGAACATACATGCTTTCAATATCCATAGACTATTTCCCAAAAGTGCAAGTAGCAACTATCAACTGTGGAGGATTGAAGACCAAAATATTGGAGGGTGTAAACTATATACCAGTTCAAATACCAGACCAAAATATTGAATCAAACACTGACTTAGCCTTGTATTCACAACTTGTATAACATGGTGACATCAATGACAACACAAAATTGTATAGTTAGCCATTCTTCTTCATTCTTCCAACAAGTTACTCTTGAAGATCTTGACAAGATTGAAGGTGAAAATAGAGACCTAAAAGAAAATATTAAAGAAGAAAATTAATATATCAAAAAATTGAGAGAGAAAATCAAGAAGATTAGAGAAGGGCATAAGGAACTCAGTGAACAGTTGAAACAATAAAATTTGTAATAACCCATTCTAATTACTACTTAAATATTAATTTCAAATGACATTATGAATATTAAATTTTAAAGACATAAATTAAGTAGCTATTTTCAATCATAGCAACACATGTCTAATTAAACTACGAGTCATATATATATATATATTCATTTCCAAATGTCAATTATGATATCCAAGTTGAATTGGCTCATTGGGCTACAAATTCAATACAATGTACAATTTTACATCAAGGCTGCGTTATATTCCTTTGACAACTTGAAAACATCCAAGGTTTCATTTTGATGCTTGCCTCCTTTGGTAGTCAAGGCGCTTTACCACCCAACGATGAAGCTTACACTTCCTCAAAATTCTTCCTACTCAAACAATGCCTGACCCTACATAGAAAGTTTAGCAAGAGAAAAATTTGCAAGGTGGAATCTAGTGTGTTCCCAAACATCAACATGCATCTCTATCTATGATAAAAAAATGCAAGATCTATGCTAGGAATGGTCGAGTGTTATCACATATAATTTTATACATACATAATGGGCTAATTGCTTGGCCAAGAATTTAAAATTAGTTGCAACAACAAAAGATAGGTTTTGGATAAAGAAAAACCCATACCCTCTATACACCATTTCAGCACCCATCCTGAAAGGTAACTTTCAACACCATAAGTTTGTTCCATAGCAACTATCTACCCTCTAGCAAAATCTACCCTGAGGTGCTCTAGTCTACTTACGTGCTACTATTCTACTTAAACAAAGAGAATGATCTTTACACACATATCTACAAAAAAGTAATTTAGTCTACTTTATTCCTCTACTTTAATAAATTTAGAAAAATAATTCAAGAGGATCTGATCAATACATTATCCTTTTAATTCATACACATGTTACATGATTACATTCAACCTAATTCAATATTCATTAAAAATGAATTAAATAAGTAACAAAAGAAGGTATGTCACAAGTATGTGTATGTATGTAGATGAAGGTCTATGTGCATACACATATATGTGCCAACTTAATTTAATATTTTTGTGCATACATTTTGAAATAAAAACCATTATAACATATTTCTTTCATTGAAAATAATGCTATAGATTGTCATATCGTCTAACAATAATATAGGATGTAAATTACCTTTTTCAAGGAAAGAATAATAGTTATGTTTGATCAATTTCTACATCTTGATGCAATATTTGTATCATAACAATGTTGTTTGCAGAGTTTTACAAGTTACTATGCCAATATGTCTCATTAACATTTTTCAAGATATCCAGTATATCATGTAAACAATCAATGTTTTATCATTCTGGATATACAATTATCTAAACAATACTAGTGTCATTTTTGTGCAAAAAAAAGAATTGAATGACATGCTTGTCATTTTAAATCACATACAAAGTTGGAACATTTATGGGTGATCCCACAATAGTGGTTTACAATTTTTGGCCAAACTAGACATTGAAATTATTTTTTTAAACTAAATCTTCACATTTGGGCACCTATAGCGGCTAAACCATGAAGAATTTGAGGATGATGAAAAATAGAGTCTCGTCACATTTTTCCTGTAGATTCTAAAAATATGTTTTTCAAAATTTTTGGAATCATATTACACTTCTTTTTCCATCTCCCACGAAAACTGGTTTTCTTCAAAAAACAACATTTTTAAAAAGTGATGCACACTGTATAATGCATAACTTTTTTTCCATGAAGGATAAAATTATAATTATTTTGAATTTAAATTTGTAACTCTGATATCTAGTGCTTCCACTTGGTTAGACAATTTTTTAATGAATATTTTTTCTTTAATCAAGTTTCGAAGTCAAACAATTTACAATTCAGACATAGCGCGACTGTATAACGTTTAACTTTTTTGTATATATCGAAATTCAATTTTATTTTTCTTTTTGGATCAAGAACTTAAATATCTAGTGCACTCATATTTTTCATTTTTTTTTGATAATCTGCTATTTTTCCACACGTGTAGAACAGAGACCTTCATTTTCAATGAAAAACCTATGTTTAATAAAACTAAAAAAACAAATGCATAATAAAACCAAAACATATTAAAATTATATTCGTTGGATATCTTGTTATGAGGAATACCTGATTCAAGTTAGGTTTGTGAAGATTCCTCCATTTTCATTCTCAACCCGAGCTCCGAAGTGCCAAAATTTAGTTTTTTTGTGTCTCGGGGAGGGGATGAGGAATAAAGGGGGTTCGAACAAACCCCTAGGGGTTCGAGCCTAGGGGTTCAAGCGAACCCCTATGGGTTCACTCAAACTAGGGTTCATTCAAACCCCTATGGGTTCGCTCAAACTAGGGTTCATTCGAACCCTGGCTCACTCGAACCCTGGCTCATTCGAACCCCCCTTCTATGAGGGGTTTTGATGGCTTTTTTGGCGGGAAAGTATTAGGAGGGTTCGCCCAAACCTAGGTTCTAGCGAACCCCTAATGGGTTCGGTCGAACCAATAGGTTTGTACGAAGCCCTAAATTCAATTTTTTGGCATGCATTCATTTTTTGTGAGTTTTCCTTCCTCACTTCAATTGTAAGCCACTATTGTGGTTTCACCCTTATATTACTGTTCAGGTTTAGGGAGACCCGTGTTTCTATTGGTGACTATTATGGATATAAGTTCAAGCTACTATTGTTTTAAGAATGATTAATAGTCAAATTAATCTTTGGTTTTATCACTAACATTATCATTAGCCAAACCTTGATGAATGTAGGTTATCGTCTTACATTGTTCGATGACCAACTTGTAAGACTCATTCATAGTGATAGTTCTATGGAATTATTCGAGCATCATTCTAGGGAATGATATGTGCATGAAATATAGAATAGTGAAAACAACATTTGTGAGCATCACATGTAAGCAAGAAAAAAATGGGGATTGTTTTGATGAACAATTAAATATATATAAAAATTGTATACTATAAATCAATCTTATAGTTCATGCCAACATAATTAAATGAGATGATATAATCATTCCACCATCGTTCATGGTGAATGAGGCAACATGCTTAAATAAAAATGACATATATATTGTTCTAGGAATGATTATTGCAACCTTTGCACCCAATTGGTGTGGCATTCCTGTTCAGCCTAGCCGACAAGATGAACAACAAATAGTGAAGGGTAACAGTAGAGAAATAGTTCTTTCCCTTAGAGGGAAATGATAAACAATTTTAAAATCATTTAATACAAAACAATAATTCAAGCTATCAAATTAATCCAATTAACCAGAAAATGGTTAATTAAACTTACATGCAAGAAACAATGAAAAAAGGTGAAATAATAAATCATTCAAATCATAACCAAGTTCAACTATCATGCCAATAGAAAGAATATGCACAGATTTAGTGCATGCAAGGGTTGGTTGATAAGGCCCTTGCAACAGTTTTTCAAGAAAATGATCAATCTCAAACCCAAAACGTTTGGGTACTAAAGAAAAATATGTTTGTTGTTAATGAACATCTAATGTTTTAACACCAACTTGAATGGAGTCAACGTAATGAAAGATAAAATGCAATTTAAGAATAATTTTTACTGAAAATCAAGCATATATAGCAACAAACATCAATTTTTACCTCTATTTTGTGGCTTTTTCTCAGCATTTTCCTACTTTTCCAGATGAGTCAATTCACTTGCCTTCCTTCTTCTTGAATCCTTGTCACCACTGCTAGTCCCCTGTGAATTCCTTCCAAGTGATTCATGCTACCAAAATGGAAAACAATGTTTTCCTTACATGTTTGCTCCATTATGGGGTCGTTTCATTTCATAATTACCTTTAATTTGGTCACCCCACTACTGAAATTTGAATATCTTGCCTTAAACTCGAATGCAAACCACTATTTCACAATATCTTCCTTATGATATTATTAACAAATTTTATTCTCTTTTCATATATTATTAGAATTTAACAACAATATTCGATAAATTTTAACTCCTATTCAATTTACAAAGATTTCGCATATGTTTATATATATATGTTCTTATATATATATTTATCACTATTTTATGTTTATAATAGTATAGTGTGCAATCAATTTCAAGCAAGGAAGCAACTTTTATTTTTATATGAATAATATTTTTTAAATGAAGTGATTTCCTTATCCTTAAAGCATGTCATTTAAATACATACATATATTTTTAACCATGCGATCAATTTCTTTTAAATTTCGAAGACACAAGATCAAAATAGAAAAGTAAATAAAAAAACATATGTATATCATTCCACAAGCCTCATTTTTTCCAATCATTGAACCGCTTCAAATCAGATCAATATAATCTCCTATATGAAATTTCAAATGCATACATTATGTCACTTGTGGTGTGTGCACACAGATTCCATCAAACTTACCATTCAATCCGGCTAAATGATCCTACCTCAACTGTGCTCTCATCCTTCAACCTGTTTTCCTGCATTTGCACACACTTGTACTTACACAGTTTATCAACAACATTTAATCATGATAAAGTATTAGATAGTTCAAAAGATCACATAGTCAAAAAAAGGTAAACTTGTTTCAAACATTTTAAAAGTATCAAATTTTGCATTCAACATATTGAATTTCCTCAATAATTCAATTTATCATATTATAATTGAAATGCAATAAAAATTGGGTTATGACATCCTTCCCCTCTTGGAAGAGACATCGTCTTGATGTCTATTTAATCAAAATTAGAGCATATATGTCTCTTTCAAAATCATATCATACTATTTCCAAGACAACATTATAGTATTCAATCCAAAATTTTCAAATAAAATTATCATGAGTCTCTTTCAAAGAAAGGAAATGTGGGAAGAAGCATTCTAATTCTTCCACATCCTCCTAGTTAGCATTGTCTTTTGAATATTGGTCCCATTAGACCTTAAATTGAGCAATATATCTACTTCGTAACTTCATGTTGTGTCTATCCAGGATTCTAATGGGATGCACTAGCACCACTCCTAGGTCCTATACCTACAAATTTTTCCAGTCAAGCACATGAGCTACATCAAGATGATATGGCTTAAGTAAAGAAACATGAAACACATTATGAAGTTGAGCCAAAGTAGGTGGTACAAAAATTCTATAAGCTTGAATGGGTAGGTCACTTATAAGACTTCAAATGGCCCACATATCTTGGGGCTAACTTGGAAGAATTTCCAAAGGTAATGGAACTTTTATGAGGCCTGAATCTTAAGAAGACTTTATCCCTTGCCACAAACTGTATAAGATTTCTATTCTTGTCAGCATAACTCTTATGTCAGTCTATCGCCTCCTTTAGTCTTCTCTTAAAAACTCTCATTTCTTCTTCCATCTCCTTGAGCATTTCAATTCCTACTATGACCATGTCTTCCAATCTATCACAATTGATGGGTGTACGACACTTCCACCCATAAAGATCTTTGAACGGTGCCATAGATAGAGATGTATGATAAGAGTTATTATAAGAAAACTCTACCAATGGTAAGTATTCTTCCCACTTATACTATTGGTCTGTGTAGTACATTTATAGGAGGTATTTGACTACCTGATTTAACCTCTCCATCTTTCCATTTATTTGAGGATGGTAAGCCAAGCTGAAATTGAACCTGGTTCCCAATGCGACATTCAGGGTCATCCAAAATCTTGACGTCATCTAGGTGTCTCTATCAAAAATGCTAGTCTCAGGCACTCCATGTAAGTGAAATATCTCCTGTAAAATATTCTTGGCCAAGGTCAATGATTCATCCTTTAGGTTTCCTAGGATGAAGTGCACTACCTTAGTCAGCTTATTGATCACAACCAAGATAACATCATGTTGATTCTTGCTCAAAGGTGACCCTTGTACACAGTCCATACTGATCACCTACCATTTATACTCAGGTATATCATGAGGATACAATAGCCCTACTCGATGTGCATGTTCAACATTATCTTGTTGATACTCTTAGCATTTGGCTATGTACTCCACTACATCCTTCCTGATTTGAGGCCAAAAGTACATAGTTTTCAATTCTGCGATCATTTTGGAGACTCTGAGATGTCTTGTGTTGCAAGATGGTGTGTCCCTTGATCTTCCTTTTCCAACATAGTGCTTTGGTTTGTGACATGGTTTAACTGCCTCTCGTGGATCTTATCTAAAGCCTGTATTGGGCATTGACAGGTCGACCTTTTGGTGCAACAACAAGGCCAACAATTGGTATAAGAGTTGGACACAAGTTCAAACCCCTCACTTGTGCTGGGGGGAATTCATGCAAGATGGTGTGTCCCTTGGTCTTCCTTATCCAGCATGGCACTTGGGTTTATGAAATTGTTTAATCACCTCCTGTAGATCTTATATGAAGCTTGTATCGGGCATTGACAGGTCAACCTTTTGGTGCAATGGCAAGGCCAACATCTTGAATAGGGTGCATTATGAACCTCTTCTAGAACCAACTTCCTTAGCTCTCAAGAGTCTGGAATGTACATCCTTCTCTAGTACCTCAAATGCCATCTAGTTCAATCTCATGCCCATCGAAATGATGATCTGATGGATTCTCTTCTAGGGAACTCTTCACTCTTTCGTAGTGTTCATCCCCATGCAAATGTTGTATCACTTATTGTCTCATATTAGACCTTTTCAATATCATGGTTTCTAGATGTCTTCTTTTACTAAGAGTATTAACCACTCTATTCTCTTTTCCCTATATATACTCAATTTTGAAGTCATAGTCACTAAGGAAGTCCAACCACCTTCTCTGTCGCGCATTAAGGTTTGGTTAAGTAAAGATGTATCTTAATCCCAAGTGGTCTTTCTTGAGCTCAAATGGATTTCCCAAGCAGTAATGTCTCCACATCTTCAAGGCATGACTATTACAACCAACTCTAAGTCATGTAGTGTGTAATTCAGCTCGTGTTGTTTAATATTTTTTGATTCATATGCTACCACTTGTCCATCCTACATTAGCACTGCTCCTACTCCCTCTCTTGAAGCATCTATGATTACAATAAATCTTCCATTAGGATTAGGGATGGTCAACACTAGGGATTTCATGAGCCTATCCTTCAAGTGTTGGAATGCCTATTCACACTTCTCAGTCCATTCAAACCATGTTCCTTTTCTTTGGAGTGATGTGATTGGAGACACAATCTGGGAGAAACCTTGTACAAACTTTCTATAGTATCCTGTGAGGCCATGAAGCTACAAACTTCTGACACATTTTGAGGCACTGGGCATTCCACAATCACCTTGATCTTCTTAGGATCTATAGAAACTCGCTTAGCTGAAATAATATGTCCTCAATAGTGCACCCTATCTTGATAGAACGTGCAATTGGATAGCTTCCTAAATATTTTCTTCTCTCTTGGCCATTGTAAAACTATCCTCAAGTGCCTATCATGCTCTTCAATAAACTTTGAGTAAACTAGGTTTTCGTCTATGAAAATCAAAACAAAGTCATCCAAATAATTTCTAAACACATTATTCATGAGATTCATGAAAGTTGCAAGTGCATTGGTCAAACCAAAGGGTACCACGGTGAACTCATAATGTCCATACCGAGTTTGAAATGTTGTCTTCAAAATATCTTCTTCCTTTATTCTCAATTGAAGGTATCCCATCCTGAGATTGATTTTGGAGAACACTATCGCTCCCTTCATCTAGTCAGAAAACACATCAATCCTTGGGATGTCAATTCTTGATGGTCACCTTGTTCAACATTCAATAGTCTATACATAGATGCAAGGTTCCATCCTTCTTTTTCACAAAGATAATTTGTGCTCCCCAAGGATACACATTGGGTCTTATGAGCCCTTTGTTTAGTAACTCCATTAACTTGGCCTTCAACTCATAGAGTTAGGTGGTGGTCATTTGACATGGTGCTTTGTATTGAGGCTTAGCTCCTGGTACTAAGTCAATAGAGAAGTCAAATTCCCATTTTGGAGGTAACTCCACAAGTTTGTCAGTGAATACATCTTAGAAATCCTTAAGAATAGGGAAGTTATTTAGATACGATTCCTTGTTGTTAGGGTTACTGGTATGCACAACATAAATAGCACATCCTTTCCGATGAGCCCTTTTGAGCTCCATAGGAAAGATGTATCTAAGTTCTAAGGTTCTTTACATCCCATAGATTTTGACTAGGTTCCCATAATCATCAAGACAACTAACTACCTTATCCTCATAGTTCACTATAGACTTATGATCGATTAACCAATTTATCCCCAAAATTACATCATATGATCCTAAGGATGCCACATATAGGTTGAACTGGGTCTGGAAGGTTGGAAGCTCTAACTCATTACAAAAGAGACAAGTGTCTACCCTTTGCTGCATACTTAGTTTCCATACTAGACTGTCCATGAGTTCTCCATGTATCTAGGTCTAATAGGTATCTTAGATACTACTCTAGGGTCTATGAAACATTCAGTAGCTTCAGTATCAATTAAAATAGAGACATTTCAGCCATAGAGCTTGCCTTTCAATTGTATTGGAAAATCCTGATACTCTTTCTACTTGTTATCCATTGTAGTGTGGATCTAATAATGCTGAGACTATTGATTGTTTCCTTCCCTTCACAACTTTGACTGTTGTGGACAATTAGGGGCATAATTATCACTTCCACAAGTATAGCACTCATCACGAGGCCCTTTGCGACCTCGTGGCTTGTCCTCTTTGAAGCCCTTCTGGTTTTGGTCATCTTTGCTTTTGTTGTTATTTTCCTTCTTGCTACTTCCACTATTTCCATCTTCACCTTTCTCTTGTGACTCACTTCCCCTCTTGAGGTTACAGATCTTATGGTTCTTGTATTCTTTATGAAACTTCTTGTTCCCAAACTATGACTTAGGATTTGAATTATTATGGTAATTGGATAATTGGTGCAATTTATTCTCTTGTTTAGTGGCCTACAGGAAGACTTCGTTCACAGTGAGAGGATCATGCATGTCCACTTCTATTCCAATGTCGGGTCTAATTCCCAATATGAACTTTAAGGTATGGAAATATTCATCTCCTTGATACTGGGGCACATACTTCAGTAGATTGGTGAAATTTTCCCAATATTGGGTCATAGTCATGGTCCCCTAAGTTAGGTTTTGGAATTTTGTCACCTTTTGGTCAAAAAAGAGTTGTGGTAACCATCTCTTCCAAAAAAATTGGACGTATAATTCCCAAGTAATCTCACTAGGATGAAGATTCCTTTTGGTCTTTTCATTGTCCCACCAAGTAGTTGCTTCTCCTAAAAGCTTATACGTAGCCCATGTTGGTTCAGTCTAATTGGATAGATTATGGAGTCTAAGATATTTCTCCATCTCAACGATCCATGCCTCAACTCCTGCTCCAATGGCCTCAATTCGACATCAAGGACCTTCTCCTAGACTACCTTCTCCCTGATTGATTTCCACATTCCTATGAACCCGATCCTCGCGTACCACTTGGACCTCTTATTCTATGTAGTCCATACAAGCCTCTTACATGTTTAGAAGTTCTAGAATATGATCTAGCCTTTTGTTTGCTCCATTGTCTGACCCACTACCACCTGTCTCTTTTTTGGTGACCACCATACTAGGTTACACCCAACTTTCATCACATTTCATATCTACCATAACTTAACACTAGTTTCTATGAGTAAATGTTCTTATTCACATAGCACTACATACAATCCATTAAATACATATACATTCATGCACAATAAAACATGTTATTGATTTCTTCACTTGAACACACCAAAAACATCTTGATTTATTTATATTAAGTGTAGGCCAGTAGACCCTTATTTACAAAAGAATCCTTTTACATTAGTTGATTTTATCATTCTCAGAGAGAGGACACTCCTTTGGGTCCTTGTCAGAATTTATATCTATTTTGTTACAAGAGGAGGGTTGAGTACACATGCTCTCCTATTCCTCCTTAGTTAGTAAAGGTGTGTTTTTTCCACACCCTAGAGTCCAATCTCTAATTGCGGAAAGCTTCTTAATCTTAAGAGTTTCCTGTGAATCCTCAATCTTCTTACCCCTCTCCAAATTAATAAATGTGAGGGCTTGAGTTAGAGGCTCGTCATTGGGAATATTGGGTTGAACCTTAGTCTTTTTGTTTTCTTCAACTACAAATTTCTTGTTTGAGGTCTTAATTTTCTTCCCTTTCTTCCTTCCTAACTTAGACCTTCCCATACTTGCATTCAATCCAGGTTCGGTCAATCCTCAAGACAACTCAATTTTGGTCAAAGGGTCAACCATTGTTGGAACACAACAATCTACTAATAAGTGTGGGGTGCACTGGTACATTTTGACCCATTTTTTGTTTCGACGTTTCAAATGTCGTCGAAATTTTGATGAACGCTCGTCGAAAAATGGGTCAAAATGTACCAGTGGTGAATTAGTAGATCTTAAAATTTATCCCTTAGTTAGTATTGCATATTAATTCCTTTTTTCTCTAAATCCTTTGTGCATATTACTTTCTTAAATAATTAATGTGCAGGATAAAAACTTAAGATATAGCAACATAAACGTGCACACACAAATCATCATATAACACAAGATATATGTGGAAAACCCAAGATGGTAAAAACCATTGTGACAAAAGCTACCTGAGTCTATTTCTTAGATCTAGCATCTTGAATAAATCTTCTATTAGAATGTTTAGGGAACCAACCCAAGGAAGCACCAACTCCCTGAAAATTTTTTGGACACCAACCCAAAGAAGCACAAACTCCCTGATTTAGGAGCACCAACTCCAATGACACACCAATCCCTTGCACTGATCAATGACTTAGTTATCTAATGGCACCAACCAATCAGATTTACAAAACAATATTATTGTAGACACCGAAATTTGACCACTCCAATATGGTCAAATTCACCCTCGTATTCCTCCATCCAGTATCCCTCACACATATTAACTAAATAATTCAATATTTGGTTAATATTTCACTTCAGCCTAATGTATCCTAAGGTATTTAATTAATAAATTAAATACTTTACCTTATTCATCTCTAAATTAAATAAATAGACCAATTTATTTAATTTAGTCATTAGCCCAAATGAATTAAATCAATTTGTAATTCATTTTCTTCTCTCTCCTCATGTAACATCCCCCATAATCCTCTTTAATCCAAATTAGCCTAATTAATCTATGATTAGGATGTGCACACCTCTAATCATCATTAGTGTCACATCCTCCATAATCTCCCACTTGCCTCTAATCCTTTGTTAGCTTGCCTAATCCCACATTTGCACAACCTTAATCACCTAATTAAGCTAACCTAATCTTCATTCCATTTATGGCATGTTTCCTTAGTTAACGCACATTAAATGCTTTCTCCTTTTGGAGAAGGCATCCCCTTACCTATGTGAATTTTTAATTGACATTTATTCATCCAAGGCATTTTAAGGAATTCTAAGTTCCTTCTCTCATTCCCATATGAGCATTTGTGAGGAATTTTGAATTCCTCACATGTCCTCTCAAAACACATGTGGACAATGAACTCTTTTATTAGGAGATATTGCCCCTTTCCAAGGTACATCATGGAACCTCCATGTCATCTCCACATCATCCCTCACTTTCCATGTCATGTGCCACATGCCAGTTTGTGAGGACTTGTGTGTTCTAAACTCACCCTATCCCTTGATCTTCTCCACCATGGATCAATCCTGGCCCTCCATTGCTTTAGAGGCACTTGCCCTAAAAATGGTGGAAATATCTCCATTTTGATAATCCACTTTAGCAATCAAGCATTCAAGCATCCACCATTGTTGCAACATTTTGAGCCACAATATTGCATCCATTACAATACCCATTTGCACCATTGCATTCCTCATCACTCCACCATCATTTAGATCTAAAATTTGAGCCATTATTCTAAAGAAGTAGCATACAATAAAGCATCCATAGGGCCAGCCAAACCATCAATTTGAATAAGGTAAAAGTTTCATTTTTATATGCTTTGTTTGAATTCAACTAGGCCTAATCTTGAGTGTTTGTTTTGTGTTTTTCCTTGTTGTATTTCATTTATTTTTGCATCTTAGAATACGTAAAAATATTTACACATTTCTAGCACACCTGGTGAGACCCACGTCATGGGTCTAGCTTATGTTTGTTATTGTTTGAATTTTTGTAGGTTCGGATTTTACGCCTAGGGACGAATCTGCCCCTGAAGGGAAAATTTGCTAGACACAGAGATGGATCTGCACTGAGAACAAGAGAACTTGCTTCCACTCTTCTAGAAAAGGGGCGAATTTGCAACCACTAGTCCCAATCATTGAGTATAAAGGCGTATACGTGGAAAACAACTTGAACAGGAAAACTTGCACCAATTATAGGGGTGAAAGTGCATACACCTTTCCATCCAAAAGGAGAACACAATCCCTCCTTTTCATCAAATAGGTGATCCCAACTCATAGACAAGGGAAAACTCATCTCACATAAAGGCTAATTTGTGGTAATCTCGAACCTTTAATTTTTTTATTTGAGCTACAATATTGATTTCGGTTTTGGGTACTAATCAACTAGCTTGTTTGTCTATGGTTTGTGGTATTTAACTAACAATTTGTGCAACTTTTCCCCCATGTTTGATGAAGACCAAAGATTGAAACTACTAATTCATTTTATGTAGGATGATTGATCAAAGACCCCTAGTTTAGCTCTATTTGTGTGTCTTTTTTCCATACTAATTTAGGCGCACGTAGTAATTAAAGGGTCAATTAATTTTTTTACTATGTTTGGGAGTGAAGTTTTTACGTATCCACTCCCCTTGCACCTTTCGATGATCCCAAGTGATGAGAAATCACAATTCATTCCAATCCAATCTAGTCTACCCAGGAAGTGCTAGTGCATCTAAGCTCTCCCCTTGTGCTACATGTGAGCCTGGGGACCAACCGAAACATCTAGTGTTTCCTTCCTTTAATAGGACCTACCTAGGATTTCATCACCTGGGGGATGATTCCAACCACGTGTTACCAGTCAGGTATATAAAGGGGGGAGAATAAAATTTGTACCCCAATCTAGTCACATCATTTTTAGCAAAGCATCAAAGCTAGGGTGATACCTAGATAAGATGTGCAGGGTTGGTCTAAGTTTCCAGTACCTTGCTGGGGCTCCTGACCTACACTTGTGATAGGCTGGTGTTCACAGTTGTGCCTCACATACCTTAGTGTATATTGAGGATTCATGAGCTAGCCCGTTTAGCCTAGATAGAGACCTATGTTTTAATTGCGACTTGGTGTAATGTAAGGATTGCATATAACACTCTGAAGTTACTCACCACGTACTCCCTTGGGTTGAGATAGAAATCCTCATGGTGGACTACAATAGTTGTTGGCCTCCTATAATGATTTAACAACTAGGCCTTTACAGTCATGATTCAAAGATTGGACATCTAACCTGAATAGCTATTTCAATCATCATGAAGGTGCATTTAACTTTTGAACCCAGGGACATGAACTTGAAATGGGTTAGCAAGGAATGTGCACTAAGAACTCAAAATAGCCATTTTTATTCTACAGCTAAGAAAGACACAATACTGAAAGTAAATTGCTTGGAATGGAATAACAAAAATGTTGATCATTAACCAATAACTATAGTAAGCTGAAATGCATGACAAAAATGAAAATTTGAGCAAAAAAACATGAAACTACTCTGTCTGCTTTGGTTGCAAGAATAGTCATAGAATGGAATTCTAGTGGCTGTAGGAATAGTCGGTGCCAGATTCTTAACTAATTACTGAAAAGAAAGAAATATTAATTTAAAACTAACTAAAGGAAAAAATACTCACCAAGTGGGCCCCCTTGGATAAGTATCCTCTAAAACTAATGAGAACTCAGATGCTCAAACTTAGAACTTCATGCTATTCAGTGGAATTCATGAGTACAAAAGAGTATCATAACTGTATTTTTGAAAACCTAAGAATGCAAGTACAACATCGAACCACACAACCTCTTGAGAAGGAGCATCTAATCCTTATTTATACTACCAACTAAGCAAGGTGGTCAACACCACGAACTGGGAGGACACCACTTAGGGAAAGCAAAGAAAGTGGAGAGGCGATTATGCGCACATAGAATCTAGTCAGACGTGCCCGCAGATTTAGCACATTAGTAATGCCTATATTTGCTCAACAACAATAAAGACCATTACAAGATAGTTACATTTGATTTGCATGGGGAATCTCCTACCATCGACCTCTTTTGACCTTTGAATGATTCCCATGCTAGATGTTATGTTGCATGCCCAGCTGGTGGTGTCTTTCTCAATTTAGTATCCTTAAATTATATCTGCATGACAATGTTAGTACGCACAATAATTGCATATATGTAACCACCTTAAAGAACATTCATTAGGCCATTGTCTATAGTTTTGAGGAAACATCATAAAAATATCAACACTTAACATCAAGGTCCATGACAACTTCAACAAATAAATCATAAATTCTACCCAAAATTAGACCATAAACTAGACACATCACTCCCCCCAACCTAAGGTTTTGTTGGTCCTCCAAGAGGGGAAGGGTTGCTCTTCTGCTTGTTCAATGCTCTCAAATTTGCAATTGACAACTGTCATACATAAGTGTTTGTTGTGCGTGAATCAAGGTCCCAATAGAATCCTCCCAATCTGTCAAGTTGGCTCCATCTCTATCTCTCTATAGCAATATCATAGTGCTAAAAATTGAAGTTGGGTACGGGCCACATTAGGATGGGTGGCTGAAATGTCAGGGGAAGCCATAATCACCCTTTTTTCCTTCTAATTTGAATATATCTGTCAATTCTCTTAAGATTTTTAGCATAGTTCTGGATGGAATGAGGCTCAGCCTACTTTAGCTCATAAGTTAGGCTATTCCATCTTTGTTAGAGGTATCTCTTCACAGTTTCCTCTTTTTCTTTTGTCTTTTTCTCATATTCACTATAGACTAATTCTATCCAATACATGATCCTATTACCATATCTAGGTCTGATAAGCGTTCTGTACCATTCCCTGAAAATGTCCCTTGGATTCCTTGATTCAACCCTGATGGACAGAGGGATGTTGGATTCCATTTGCTTATAAGCCCCATATTGTTTTCCCCAAATAATCTCATTTTGCACCCAGGACATAAATTTCCTTAATTGGACATCCCCAACATACAACAGTGGATTCCAATCACAGTCTTCAGTCACAACATAATTGTGCAAATAAAACTCACAAAACAAATTCTTCATTTCAGAGGAAGCAATCTAAAAAGCATTGAAAAATTCAATAGGGGTCTCAATGGAAGGGTTCAAACTTGATACAATCCTTGGCAACCTAAAAGGAAGATATTTCTCCTTCAAATGCAGAGCATAGACCCTTGAAGGAGTCTTGCACTCTAAAATATGTGGTACCAAATCTTCCATATCATCCATCCTCTTCTTTAAGGTAGCAATTTTTGCATCCTTGTCTTCAATCTCCTCATCTTTCTTTTGAATTTCCTTCCTCAACCTGTATTTTTCCTCCTTCCATTCTTCTTCCCTTCTTTTCATCTCTTTCCATAAATTTGTAGCTACCATGTGCATTGAAAAATCAGGGGGTTATGTATTCCTACCAGCATTTTCACTAGCACTGATGCTTGTTCTTCATATGGTACTAGCTGGAAGGATTCAAGTTGTCCTGTCAATTTTAGCTGCAGGGGTACTGATTTTTCTGCCAATTCTTGTTGTTGCTATAGGAACTCCTGCTCTTGTTCTTGTTCTAGATTTTGCTACAAGATATCTTGTTGTAGGATCTCTTGCTACAAGAAATGTTGATTTTCCTCATACTCCTATTTCTCAACTTGTTCTGCAATGTCGGCAATATCAGCCAATGTTATGTTTGTTGTTGTCTTAAATATATCCTCTTCCTCAACATTCACCTACCCCATTAGAGCTTCTATGTCCCCCTATGATATTTCTCTAGACTTAGGGCTTTCCTGCGGAGGCATACCAAAGGTTGGCCCAGTTGGTCTTGATTTCCTAGGAGGGCTTTCATGTTTTTCTTTGGTTGCAGGATGAACAATGTTAGCCTTCTGCTTCTTAAAGCTTGGTATTTCTTTTTTTGCTGGCTGCTTTTTAGATTTTCCTTTTCTCATTTATTCCTCTCTCTTCCATGCCCTAGTTTTCATTAGGATGCCAAGTGGAACATCATCATCAGAATCAAGGGAGGAACTTTCTTTGTCTAAGTGCTCTGTCCCAGAAGAGCTAATTTCTATGGTTTCTTCTAGTGTAGGAGGGTTTACACTAGGGACTGCACTAGAGGTTGAAGCACCAAGAGTGTCTTCAACCATGCTCAATCTCCTGCTAGACCTATGAGGTTGAGGTAAAACCCTAGGTTGCAAATGCACAGGTCTAATTTGATCATTTTTTATGAATTCTTGCTAGGTCATTCCAAACATATCATGCAGAGACTTCTCAACTAACAATTTAATCAGACAATGGTGGGAAACATAATTGTCCCTACCTTTATGAGTCTTAGTTGCCATGATTGAAAGAAGGTTTTTTAGCACATTCGACACATTCATCCTCCGCCTGTGCCTCATTTGATTCAAAAGCTTGAAGTGCACGAAATGCATATTTGACTGGAAACCTTCATAGGTGATATATTTTATAACATAAATAGCTATCTACTTCCATGGCTTAGGCAGAGACATTCTCTTCACACCCTATTTATCTATGCTGAATGGAGGGTCACTCAGTTCTGTATATTCAGCCCTAGCTATTTGACATCTCTGGAAGTAGGGTTATTTTCACCATCTGTAGGTAACCCTATAACTTCTGCAATTCTTTCTTCAATCACCATGACCTCTAGCCCTTTTACCATAGCCTTCCCTTTAGACAATGTATGGGCGAACTCTAGTGCAATGTCTTCATCAAAACCACCCAGCTTCAGGAAGTAGTCTATCCACCCACAGTTTCTAAATTTGGCCAGGCATTGTGCATCCAATAGTAATACATTATGCACCATGGGTTCATTTCAAATTAACCCACCTCCCATTATCTGCAATCAAACAATCACTCTGTGGTTCCCTTCTTGCAATTCTTGTTTGAAAACCAAATTTACCTTCTTGCAACACTTGCTAATTTCCAATGACAATGTCGACTGAATTTTCCCTTTCTACTTTACCTTTTGTATGTAGCTTGATATTATGATAGGGTCAATAATGGCAAGGAAGGAGTAATAAAGGAAAGCTATGATGGAGAGAAATGGCGATGGCAGTTGGTGTCACCTCACACATGTGAGCCGTCCTTTCACTCAAATTTCAAATTGGTTCAATTTAAATTTTGTTGACATAAACCAACATGGACTAACATGTGGGCAAAGTATTCACATCTTTTCCTTCCCCCTTCAACCTAAATTTTGGCATGTGTCTGCACATGCAAGATGATGATTTGACAAGGGTAGGGAATAATGGCATGATATGGTGAACATCCATAGTAACATACAATAATTAAATGAATCCACTTAAAGAAAATTAAGATATAGAAATTAATGCGCACATACCTGAATGTGTGGAGGATTCGTTGCAAAGATTGTGGAGAAAGTATCATTCTCCTTTTTAGGAAATAAGTTGAGCAATTAATGAAAATGAGGTGAGATAATGTGGAGTGCAATGAAGTGAAGTGATGGAAGAGAGAGAAAGGTGGAGATGGAGGGGTGGATGGGTGAAGAAGTGGACTCCCACATAAGTGGAAGTCTTTATTATGACAAGTACATACCTTATTTAGCTAAAAGGAGGGACATAGGATCCACTTTCTTCAGCTGCAGGAAGGTCGAGTGCCACATGTTGGGTGAATTGCTATAGGAACTCCTCCTTGGAATTTTTCTTGTGATATAATTTGAGGTGATGACCATTGACAAGTAGCTTAAATTTGACTGGGTCAATAGTAGTGAGTTGTACAGTTCCATTGGGGAAGACCTCAACAACCTTATATGGGCCTAGCCATTGTGTTTGCAATTTTCCTGCATTGTCCTAATACCTTGAGTCATAGAGCAGGGCCCAATCTCATGGTTGGAATTTATTGTCTTTGATGAATTTTTCGTTCCACTTGATTCTCTTATTCTTCACTACCTTTGTGTGATGCAAGGTTGTTCTCCTCATCTCATCCAAAGCATTTAGCTACATGATTATTTCTCTTTGTGCCTCAAATATATCCATCCCCAAATATACTACAGTCTTAAGAGTCTTATGTTCAAATTCAATGGGCATCATGGTTTTCTTTCCATTCAACAACTCAAATGGAGTAAAGCCTGTAGTTGTTTTTCAGGTAGATCTATAGACCCAAACAACTTTTGGTAATCTATTTTCCCAATCCTTTCTATGGATAGCTATTGTTTTAGTCAAAATAAATTCAATTTCTCGGTTGGTCACCTCAAATTGGCCATTGGCCGGGGTGATGAGTAGACTTCTTGTGTCTTATGGTGTACTCATTTTGCAACCACTATCTCTCTTAGAACTCCATACCTTATGAAAATCTCTCATAAAGAAATTCTACAACTTTGTTATCTCTTGCATGTTTCATAGCCTTAACTTCTACCCACTTTACATAAGCATATCAAGATATAAGACTTACCATTTGATGGAGTGTCAATGGGTCCTACAAAATACAATCCCCACTTTTCAAAGGGATTGATTACTACCTGAGGGTAAAGTGGCATCTCATCAGATTTGGTTGGTCTACCCATTCTTTGGCATCTATTGCATTTTCTTGTATACCTTCCTGCATCCTTGTGGAGTGTTGGCCAATAATATCTCGTGTTCAAAATTTTCATTGTTGTCCTCTTGGTTGCAAAATTTCCTCCACATGGTCCATTTTGACTTGCATGAAAATTTTCACATGTCTCATCTTCTCTCACACATCTCCTCATGGCATGGTTTGATCCAGTATAAAATATTCATCCAACAATCCATGAGAATAAGAAAATATTTTTCAATGAGTGTCCTCTCTTTTGGAGAGAAGTAAGGAGGAATTCTACCTGTGACTAGCTAATTAGCTATGTCAGCATACCAGGGTGTTTGTACACTGATAGAGAATAGATGCTCATTAGGAAAAGAGTCATCTATGGCTTGATTATCCCCTGATGTAGTCAGCCTTGAAAGAAAATCTACAACAACATTGGCCTTCCCTGGTTTATCCACAATGGTTATGTCAAACTCTTGCATCAACAATAAACATCTTGCCAACCTACCAGAGATTAGAGGTTTATAGATTTGGTAACTTGTTATGTAATGCCTAAATTTGTTCAAGGAATAGATCATTGCCAACATTTCTTTCTCTATCACTATATAGTTGAATTCAGCTCCCTGCAAATTTTTGCTAACAAAATAAATGGAATTTTCAATAGTTCCTTCTTTTTTCCTAAGACTGCTCCTATGGCATAATCTAATGCATCTGTATGGATGTGAAAAGGAAGCTCCCAATAAGGTCCTTTGAGTACAGGAGTATGAGTCAAGGCTACCTTCAAATCAGAAAATGCCTTGTCACAATCTTCAGTCCATTGGAATTCAACATCTGTAGTGAGAAGAGTATACAATGGTGCTTCTATTTTTCTAAAATCCTTGATGAAACACCTATAATATCCCGCATGGCCTAAGAAAATCCTAACATCCTTTTGTTTTACAAGTGTGGGCAGATTTGTGATCACTTCAATATTTGCAGGATCTACTTGAATTCCTTTGTGAGAGATGTAGTGGCCAAGGACTACACCTTCATGCATCAACATGAAGCACTTTTCACTATTTAAGGAAAAAATTTGGTCTTCACATCTCTGTAGGACTCTCTAGAGATTTTCCAATGCCTGATTAAAATCAGCACCATAGGTGGTAAAGTCATCCATGTAAATTTTCATGCAATCAAGAGAGATATCTAAAAATATGCTAATGAATTCCCTCTGAAAAGTTGCAAGTGCATTACATAGGCCAAATGGGAGTACTACATAGGCATAGGTCCCCCATGGATAGGTAAAGGTGGTCTTCTCCTAGTCCTCTGGTGCAATTTGGATCTAGTTGTAGCTGTTGAATCCATCTAGAAAAGAAAAGTATTGCTTTCCTACAAGTGAGTCCAAAACTTGATCTATGAAAGGTAAGGGGAAATGGTCCTTTTTGGTGGTAGCATTAAGTTCCCTATAATGGACACAAACTTTCCATTTCCCTCCTTTCTTGGACACAATCACTAATGGAGACACCCACTGGCTATCTGAAATGGGGTAGATAAATCCTACATCTAGCAATTTCTACAATTCTCCTTTCACCATTTCTCTCTATGTAGGGTTGATTCTTCTTTGTGGCTACCTCACTAGGGTGCAATTATCTATGATGAAAATTATGTGAGTGCAAAGCTTAGGGTTCAATCCCATAATATCATGATAATCCCATGCAAATGCATGCTAGTGGGTCCTTAATAAGTTTTTCACTAACAATTGTTATTCTTCACTCAGTTTGTTGTTAACATTTAGATATTTTCCTTCTGACACCTGCACTTGTGTAGTTAAATCTATGATGGTTGCTTCATTAATGCATGGTACCTTGAGTTCATATTGCAGCAATGTATCAGGCATACCTATTGTTGTAGGAAGTGCAACTACAGGAAGAGTGGTTGTAAGAAGAGTGGCTGCAAGAAGAGTGTCTGCAGGAAAAGTGGTTGCAGGAAGAGTAGGTAGAAGTGTCTTGGCTTGAACAATAGAATGAGAAGATGATGTTTCTTCCACTTCACAATGATTTTGAATGATGTTATCCAATACTTCATCTTCATCTTGAAGTTGCATGAAGGAGCTTCTAACTAACATCATAATTTTTTTCACTGAATTAACTTCCTCAGCCTCTTCACCAACACGTGCCCAAACAGGATTATCCTCATCATGGGATGGTTGAGCATGAGGATAAAGAAAAAAAAAATTTGTACTCTTCCCATAAAAAATGGTCATGTATCATATCCTAAACCTAATATATGTATCTGTTGTTGCTAACCATGGCCTTCTAAGAATGATGGGGTACCTGCGTAGTGTATCTTTAGGAGAAAGAATCATGAAGTCTACTGGGTACTCCCAAGAGTCCAGAACTACCACGTGATCCTCCACTATAACATCAAGCTTAATAGTAAAACTATCAGCAAGTTTCAGGACAGTAGGAGTAGATGTCATGCTTGCAATGTTTAGTTGTTGCAGGATGTCCTTAGCCATTACATTTATTTCTACCCCTAAATCAATTAGATCATTCCTAATTTGGACCTCGTTTATAAAAAATGCTACCACAAAATACCTGGGTCATTGTACTTGGGGATAGTTACATTCCCAAGCATGATGTCAGCTAGCTTTCCCACCACATGAACTGTAGTTGGGTCTTTCTTTTTCCTGCCTGGCTTCTTGACACATACTTCCTTGATTGCCTTTACATAGATTGGGACGTCCTTTATGGCTTGGAATAGAGGTATCAAGACACATATATGATTCATCAGATCCAATATGTCAAAATTTGTATTGTATTTTTCTTCCTTTTTCTTGGAAACCTCCAATCTCTAAGGAAATGGTGGTTCTTGTTCAGTCTACTTGACTTGGATTGGTTCAGGATTTTTAGATGCACTTAGCTAAATGGGATCATTCAGAGGTTCTTCTTCCTCTTCCATAGGAAGCTCAGTGATAATGGGCTTGGAAGGGGCTAGTAAAGTAGTTCCTGAATGTAGGTGGATGTCACTTACACTCACAGCATATGCAGGAAATTGATTTGAATCATCAGAGTACACAGGTTGCTTCTATGGTTTCTATTTGGATTGGGTGTGGGCTGAGTTGTTGGTTGAGTAGGTTTAGGTGAATTTGAGCTTGAATTAGCAGGGGGGATTATAGTAGGCCACTAGGGATGAGAAGGTGGTTGCATGTAATTGGTTGTCTGAGTTGGCCATTGTTTTCCTCCCTCCATTGATTTATTTACTATCAATTTCCTGGAGGTGGCTGCCAATGCCCTTGATATTGTTTCCAATTCCCTTGAAGTTGGTACCACTATGGTGGAGAGTTTTGATGATTGGACCAAGCATTTGGAGGGTTACCCCAAGGCTATGGTGGATTTCCTCCATAGTTGGATGGATATATGGGTTTCCATTGGTTACCAGATGAATAGGAATTGAAATATGGCCTAGCATAAGATAGTAGATCTGGTGGAATACCTTGTCTTGGAGCCCAAGAATTCCTTTGTGCAACATAGTAGACTTGATCTTCTTCAATCTGGATTGGTTTGAACTCAGGTGGAATCTTCTTACTTTCAATATTAGCTACCATCTTACATCTGCAATCCTTCTTTTGTCTGCAATGGAGGCAATACATTGCCAACATTGCCTCTGCCTCCTCTTATTTCTTCTTGGCCTGAAATGTATCCAACTGAGTAGCTAGATTGTTTATGATTTCTTGCTTGAAATTTTCCAGCAAGTGTGTAATCTCCATCCTTGAAACTCCACTGGTAGATGACTTACCCATAGAAGATTGGTAAGCTCTCCCTTTCTTAGAAGCTACCCTAGAATAGTTCTGGCATATTTTCTTGATGTCTTCCTAAGGAACTTGGGTGATATCTCCTCTTACCATCAGGTCTAAGGCATCAATGCAACTCTCATTAATTCCTCTTAAGAAAAGAAGCTTTTGTGATTCTTCGTTGAGGGTATGATGTGGATATTTCTATAAGAAGAACATAAACCTTGAAATGTAATCCTCTAGCTCATCTTCCTTTTGTTGCATCCTGAAAATGTCATCTCCTCTCATGTCACTACCCCTACAATATTCCTTGTATTTCTCAAGTAACTTTGTCTTCATGTCCTGCCATGTCTCCATAGTATCTCAGCCTAGGCTCATGAACCATCTTAATGCAACTTCTTTCAGAGTGGTAGGAAATAGTTTAATCCTATGAACATTAGTGGTATAGTCATAACTCCTGCAGAGTATATCAAACTTGAATAAGAAGGTATCAGGGTCTTCTGTAACAAGTCCATAAAACTTAGGAAGGGTTGAAGCATGGATATTTTTGAGATTATCAACTTCATTCTAATGGGCAATGGGGAAAGGAAAAGTTGGTTGGTTAAGTTTGTTTCTATTTGCATCACCCATGCCTGCTTGATGGATTTCCCAAGCAAAGGGGTTCTCAAATTGATTTTTGTCTTAAAAGGAAGCTTCAGAACTGGTCAGATCAGGAAATACATCAACAAAGGGGTTTGGATCTTCTTCTTCTTCATTCCTTGGCAGATTTGGAAGCTCTTCTAGCAAGAATGGATCAGTATTATTAGGAAGGAACCTTCCATAAGAATCTCTTCTTCTTTTATGCATGCGGTATCAACTCACTATCGGCCAACTCACATAAATAATTGGTAACGAATAAGGGGGGTCATTACTTCCTAAATGAGGGGTACACTAAGAACAACTTTCAAAAATAGTACTACAAGAAAACTATCAATGACTCCAAAGAACCTCCTAGTTTGACACCATCCCTGGAAACGACACCAAAAATGTTGGCCTCCTAGAATGATTTAACAACTAGGCCTTTATAGTTGTGATTCAAAGATTGGACATCTAACATGAATAGCTATTTCAATCATCATGAAGGTGCATTTAACTTGTCAACCCAGGGATGTGAACTTGAAATGGGTCAACACAATACGTGCACTAAGAACTCAAAGTAGCCATTTTCATTCAACAACTAAGAAAGACACAATGTTGAAAGTAAATTGCTTGGAAAAGAATAACAGAAATGTTGATCATCAACCAACAACTACAATAATCTAAAATGCATGAAAAAAATGAAAATCTAAGCAAACAAACAAGAAACTACTCTGTTTGCTTTGGCTGTAGGAACCATCACATAATGGAATTCTAGTGGATGTAGGACAGTCAGTGCTAGATTCTTAACTAATTACTAAACAAAAATTAATACTAAACTAATACTAACTAAAGGACAAAATATTCACCAAGTGGAAGGATGCATGATCCTTATTTATACTATCAACTAAGCAAGGAAGTCAACTCCATGAACTAGGAGGATGCCACAGGAAAGAGAAAGTGGAGAGGCGGTTACATGCACATGGAATCTAGTCAGACGTGCCCATAGATTTAGCACAACAGTAACACTTATATTTTCTCAACAAAAATAAAGACCATTACAAGATAGTTACATTCGATTTGCATGGGGAATATCCTACCGTTGGCCTCCCTTGACCTTTGAATGATTCCCATGCTGGATGTTATGCTGCATGCCCAACTGGCAATGTCTTTCTCAATTTAGTATCCTCAAATTATATCTACATGGAAATGTTAGTACGCACAATAATTGCATATTTGTAACCACCTTAAAGAACATTCATTAACCAAATGCAAAATTATTATAGATAGTCCATATAACATGCCAATGTCATTAAAGATTTTCAGAAATAGGATTAGGCCCAATGTTTATAGTTTTAAGGAAATATCATAAAAATATTGACCCTTAACAACAAGGTCCATGACAACTTTAGCAAATAAATCATAAATTCTACCTAAAATTAGACCATAAACTAGACTCGTCAGTAGTCTCAGAGTGAGAGTGTGAAGGTGTTCCCATGGCATCTGTTGATGACCTTATGCCACTAAACCACTAGCTATCCATCTTCATGAGAAAGGGTGATCCAGAGAACCACCCCAGTATCACGGAGTGGATTGATGGGTCTACATCAATTTTGTAAACCCTTATCACTAATTTTAGGATTGTGTTATTTGGAGTGTTTTCTTGTGCGATACTAGTGCTTGTCATCAATATGAACCAATCCAGCCCTTTGCTTGTTGTTTACTATGTTTTTGTCCTATTCCATAGTCTGCCCCTACCCCGAGTGGCGAGTTTGCTTCTCACAAGGGTGAACTTGCATTGTGGACAAGCAATCCTACCCTGAAAGGGGTGATTCCACATCTTGAGTCTAGTCCAGGTCATCCTTTAGGAAAACCCATCCTTGTCAGAGATGAATTTTCCTATGGGTCAGTTAGGTGACCCTGCATTTGCCTGTTCCCTCAATAGGCAATCTTGTCAAGCCCTTAGGTGATTCTATTTCTAGTCTGTGTCATCCTCATCTGCCTATTTCCTGAGCAGGCAATCTTGTTGTCCATAAGGGAAATCATACATCTTGTTTGTGTCTCCCTTGTCCGTACATCCCTTAGAATAGGAAAAAATGTTGTCCTAGGGGCGATCTCATGTCTGTCCATACTATACCTATCCATACAATCCAAGACATAGGCCATTCTATTTGTTTGATAGGTGATCCCATCATAGGCATTATCGTTCCTAGTCTGTACATTTGAGGAAATAGGAAATCTTGTTACAGTGATAAGCATTTTTTCCCGTGACCGTACATCTCAAGATAGTGGTGATCCTGACCCCTAGATAGGAAATATTGTGTCACGTGCCTGCCTATTTCTTTTTAGCATTTGAAGATATAGGTGATCTTATATCCTAGAAAGGCAGTCCTGTCATATACAGAGGTGAATCTATTATCCTTTAGATAGGTGATCCTATTACCTAGAGGGGCGAATTTGTGTGACACAGAGGTGAAGGAAATTCCCATACAAAATTCCTGAGAGTTAATCCTTTGGACCACTAAAAGCTTATTTTTTTTTGAGTTTGTTCCTGTGATTGAAATTTTTTCATCACCATCCATCTACCCATAATCATCATTTTAGTTTTTCTGCATTTTCAAAGGTCATCGAATCCTACATCAAATCACATAGGTGAATCTTAGGACATCTCTAGACTATATATCCATCATCGGTTCATCAATCCAAATCTCTTAGACTTCATTTTAGGGGCTTTTGTCCAAGTTGTCTTAGGTGACTGATCTTGATCATCATCATTCATGCTTACTTAGGATTTTTATTGATCTTGAGTCAGTAATCACTCACGACCCAATCAATATACTTCCATCTTGGGGTAGATTCAGTGTCATAATCATCCTTTTTATAATCTGATCCGATCATCAACATCATATGTCATCTAGTTAAGCCCTTGAACTTGGTTTAGAGTCAATCTCATCAATCTAATCCAATCAGTCATCTAATCTTATCAATCAACTAATCCCATCAACCCACCCAATCGAACCCAATCTAATCATTTATCCAAATCATCCCACTAAATTCAACTAATCAATCAATCAATTAGCTAATCCAATCCATCCTTTAGTCATCATTTAGGTCATCATTTGAGTACATCTTAGAACTTAGTGTCATCTTTACCACCTGATCACAAGTAAAGAAACTCATGTAACAACAATAGCCCCAAGGTTTTAAGCCTCAAATTCCATAGGATCAACCCACCAATGGTGACTCGTCACAATCTAAAACCAAGGTTCACACCTAATATCCTCTTGATGAAAGAATGTTAGCCAACCTAAGATCATAGTTGACAAATACCTTAGTAATCCCACAAATTTTTAAATGATGGATCATCTTCTTGATGAGTGTGGGGATAAAATCCTCGTCACATTACTCCAGAGAGGTATCAAGCCATCATTGAGGTGTGACTTATCAAAATATGTCAACATTACACCTCCTGCAACCCCAATTCCATCACAAGATCCAAATCTCAGTACATTAGTTCCACAAATTCCTGAGATCACACCACATGACACATTGTACCAACTGGAATTTGGCAATGTTGTTCTTTATCAAATACCACCTCCTTGAGTCCCAGTTTTGGTGATGGGTGGACCGCCTAATCCTAACAATCCCCAAGGCACCGATCCTAATAATCCTCTTGGTTTTGGTATGTCACAATTCCCTCCCAATCTGTAAGGCATGAACATCCTGCAAGGTTCAATCCCTATACCATCCGCATCACCTCTCCTACCAAATCAATCGGGTCAGCTTCTATGGAATACAAGGGGAAATGTCCCTAATCCTTTTGTTTCACCACCTCCACCTCTGAGATCTACACATACATCATGCATACTACCACCTCAATTCACATCTCAACAACAACTTCAACAAAATATATCATCCTTGAATCAACCTCAAGGTAACCCACAGTAGGCACCATCATCACAACCACCTCATCAACAACCACCGTAGCATACCCAAATTCCTTCAGAACCACCACATCACACACAAATCTTGACACAACATCAATAGCCACCCCCGCATCAGCCACATGATAATCTATCACAACCTCCTCATCAATTGTAGGTTCCTCCTCACCAACAAATCCCATCTAAACCTCCTTATCAACAACCATTTGACCAACAAACCCCTCAGCATTGACAAATCCTGACACAATCATAGAAATCCTTCCAAAAAATTCCAAGAAAAGCTACTGCCCAATACCTATACTGTCCTCAAAGCACTTATTATGCACAACCCATCATATCCAATCTTAACACCAATTATTCTTACCACAATCCCCAATAATCCCAGCAGCAGTCATCTTCTACAAATCCCTAGCAGTCACAACAAAACACCTACTATCAGCCATCCAATCCACAACAACCTCCTTATGCCTCCCAACAAAAAACTGCCCACAATTACCAATCTAAGCAATATTACTCCCAGTAGTAGCCATCATATTAGTAGGGTGCCTCCTCCTCATATTACCAAGCCCCGCCATCATATCAGTAGGGTGCCTCTCCTTCGTATTATCAAGCCCCACTATCATATCAAAAATCTTATTCCAATCCCCAATCCACACATCTTAATCAATATTAGCAAACCCCTTCATATCCACTGCCACCATCATATGATCATACCATTCTGAGCCCATCTTCATCATATTAGCAATATGCCTCTTACAATCAGTCCAATTCGACCAATCCTCCTCCATTGGTACTTGTCAATAAGGATTCCATGAAGAGATAAAATCCAACCTAAATGACTTGCAAGAGTGGACATCCAAAAAGTCCTTAAAATTTGAAGAGATTTGTCCCTACCTGTTTGATCCCTCCATCTCACTTATCCCCTTTCCTAAACACTTTGAAATGCCAAAGTTTGATAAATACAAAGGAAAGAGTCACCCAACAAACCACCTGTAGGACTTTTACACACATTTCCAAGAAGTCCTACGTAATGACAATTATCTTTTTTTTATTATTCCCTAGGAGTCTAACAGGGCAGGCTCTAGACTAGTTTATGGGTCTTCCAAAGGATTCCATCTCTTCTTTCACGGATCTATTAGAAAAATTTGTTACACACTTATCCTTCAACTTGGAGAAGGACATTGATACTTTAGATCTCCTAAAATAAAAACAACACAAGGGAGAAACCTTTACAAGCTACCTACAAAGGTGGCCCGCCTTGGCTAGTCGGCTAAAATACCATCTCAATGAGAAGGACATGGTGACCATTTTCATTGAAAATACCAATCCTTATATGGCACATAATCTTAACCTTCATTGTATTACCACCTTTTCAGAATTCATTGAGAAGGGAACTACCATTGAGAGGGGTCTCATTGCTAAGGGACAAATCAAAATATTTAACCTAGATAAGGATAAGTCATCTGTAGATAAGTCCCGCTACTGGAATAAAAATAAGAATGTTTTCAGTGATGGTGTCATGGACACCAAGCATGTCCAAGTAGCCAAAACCTCACAAATATCACAATGTCATGAATTAACAATTGGTTTCCAATGCCATATCTATGCCACATGGTGCACCATGTCCGCCTTTACAATCCAACAAACCAAGGAAAAAGGCATACATTCACTCCTTTGGGAGAATCCTTGGATACTATCTTCAAGAAGCTCCTACAAGAAAATTATCCAATCACTTATCTTGTGACTAAGCATTTTGACGAGTCAAAACCAAAACCTACCTGGTATAGGGAAAACGAGTCTTGTGACTTTCACAAAACTAAAGGTCATTCTACTAACAAGTGTCAAGTACTTAAAACTTATGTCCAAGATCTTATAGATCGAGGTGATATAGTAGTGGATATGAATCTTGAAACATTGTCCAATGCCCAATTAAAAATATATCAAAATGCTTTCCCCAAGCACAATGAAGGTTCGAGTACCTCATATGCTAATCCAATGCCTAGCAATAACAACAACCAAAATAACAACATGAACAATGTTAGCTATAAGAATGTACCCTATAACTATGATGGCATTGTTATATGTATTAGTTAGGTAGAGCCACGCATGTCTATGATTTGTGTGAAAGGAAAATACCCCCAATATGTTGTTACTATTCACCACACCCACATATCCATTCTTGGGCCTTCCACATCATCCCAACCAACTCCTGTGAACTCCCAATACAATATTCTTGATCATCTTGGAAAGACTCCCACTCAAATATCCATCTTTGATTTGCTTAAATCTTCCCCCATCGATCAAGAGATCCTAACAAAATCTCTTCAGGATACACACATGCCTAATGATATAGATCCTACTCAATTTCAAGCTTTAGTAGCACAATTTTCATCCACATATCAGCTGGGCTTTATTCAAAATGATATGTCATCAATCGACTCACCTCATAATCATGCCCTACACATCAAAGTCTATGTATCCTACCATAATGTGAAAAGGTTCCTGGTAGATAATGGCTCTGCCCTCAACATCTATGCACTAAAGTTCACAAAACAGGTAGGGTATACCCATGCTGACTTGAATAATGAGACCATTACCATCAAATCTTATGACAACACAGAAAGGGACTCTAAAGGAATTATTTGTCTTCATATTCAGGTTGGCACCATCATAGAGTATACCACATGCCACATCCTTGATTTGGACCTGCCATATAACCTTCTCCTTGGTCACCCATGGATCCATGCCTTGTAGGTCATTTCATCCACCTATCATCAATGCCTAAAATTCCCATACAATGGGGTAAAAGTAACCATACATGCAGATCCACAACCTTTTGAATATTGTCGTGCGCTCAAAGCTTCTTTTTCTCACTCCCAATATTGTCCAGGAGTTGAAGTGGGGGAACCTTAGGCTTTGTCTTCAACCCCATCCTCCAATCCATCATCCAGCACATCATTCACTCCATCCACTACATCTAAATCCACCATTA
Source organism: Sequoia sempervirens (assembly GCA_007258455.2). NCBI lineage: Eukaryota > Viridiplantae > Streptophyta > Pinopsida > Cupressales > Cupressaceae > Sequoia > Sequoia sempervirens. The sequence goes on from VDFB02193867.1 coordinate 95,720,177, forward strand.
CCAAGGTCCAAATCATTGATAAAGGTTGTGGAGAATACAAGATGCGTACAATTCTCAATGTGGCAACCAAAGGAAGAAGTGAAGAAAAAGAATTTTAGCTCCAAAAAAATGGGTTCCACCACTTTCCAGTCCCTAGGAACACAACAAGATCTAGTAGATGAGGACATCAGTCAATAGGTTTACAAAGAAGAACTTGAGCCATCACCTCCTCTCATTGAATATTTCTAGGAGGTTTATCCTCGTGCATCAAAGCTAGTAGAAAAGTACAATTATCAAGGAGGAGGACTTCGTGTAGAGGAACATGGAAGGATGCAGCCCATTGTGACATCTGTGCGGCCTAAAAAGGTGGGATTAGGCTATGACACCAAGAAAAATGGGCTTGCATAATCAACTAATACCTCTAATAATGTCAATGTGGATAATGACTTCCTTGAGGACATACCCGAGGAAGAATCCATCATACTAGCTTACGATGACATTAATCTCCCTTCTCTATTTGACTCCACATCAATCCTTACCATTAGCCTTTTCCTCTATCATCCTGACCTTATTGATTGGGATCTATGAGGTAACACACCTATCGACACCTTCCCTTCAATAGACACTTATGTGCAACTCATGGGATTGGGGAAAGATGAACACCCTAATCGCAAAAGTAAAAAGAATCAAAATAAAAGAGATTCATCTAGTGAAAACCTCTCGAAGGCTCTTCTTGACTAATCAAAATTAAAAACAAAGGGTATATTTGATAGTGAAAACCTCGATGAGGTGCTAGAGGATGGGGATGTTCATCTTCCCTTGTAGGAGGTCATTTGTCCAAATGGTCTTCAATTCTGGTCGAAGAGACACAAGAGGTTAATTTTGAAACAAAAGAAGACCCCAAAATTACTTCTGTAACCAAATCATTATCAAAGGAAGAGCATTCTATCATTGTCAACCTACTAAAGGAAGGAATCATCAACTTCACATGGGCCTATTCAGACATGCTAGGATTAGATCTCGCACTATTTGTGCACCATTTGGATGTTCATCCAAATGCCAAACCTATTAAACAGAAGCTAAGAAAAATGCATCCCCAAGTGGTCTTTCTCATCAAGAAAAAACTAGAGAAATTGTTAGAGGCTGGGTTCATAAGACCTATTGACTAGATATCCAACATAGTGCCTATGGAAAAACCAAATGGGAATATCAAAATTTGTACAAACTTTTGGGATCTTAATAAAGCTTGTCCAAAGGATGATTTTTTGCTTCGTAGCATTGACATGCTAGTAGATATTACAACAGGGCATGCCATACTATCCCTTATGGATGGATTTTTCAGCTACAATCAAATCAGAATCTCACCTAAAGATCAACATAAAACTACCTTCACTACCCATTGCAGAACCTTTTGCTACAATGCCATTCCCTTTGGTCTAAAAAATGTAGGGGAAACTTACCAACATGCAATTATTGTTATCTTCCATGACCTTATCCATATCATAATGGAAGATTATGTCATGAATTATTAGGGAAGTCCAAGACAAGAGAAGAGCATCCCAAGATCCGGAAGAAAATATTTGAATGGTTAGAGCAATACAAGCTACGCCTAAATCCAAAAAAGTGTGTTCAATGTTACATTTGGAAAATTATTGGGCTTCATAGTCTCTAGAAGGGGTATTGAAGTGGATCCAGTGAAGGTCAAGGAAATAATGGAAATTCCCCCGCCACATAATTTAAAGCAATTAAGGAGCCTCCAAGGAAAGCTATAGTCCATCAGGTGCTTCATTGCCTATCTTGCTGACAAGTGTTAATCATTCACACATCTCTTGCATAAATACATCACCTTCAAATGGGATCTAGAGTGTCAACGAGGCTTCGACAAGATTAAGGAGTACATGACTCATCCACCCATTTCGATTCCTCCCATTCCAAGCAAACCACTTATGTCTCAGCTACATCAGTTGCACTGGGGGCATTACTAGCACAACATGATGAACTCTCTAAATAATGTGCAATCTATTACATTAACTAAACACTTGTGGGTTATGAGCTCAGCTATTCGCCTATGGAAAAATCTTTCCTAGTAGTTGTTTTTAGTTCACAAAAGTTACGACATTACATGCTTAGTCATCCCATCAAGATAATCTCAAAAGTTGACCCACTTAAGTACCTGTTATCTAGAACTTATTTAACTAGCCGCATTCCCAAGTGGGTTATGCTACTAAGTGAGTCTGATATATAGTATGTGGAATTAAAAGCAATCAAGGTATAGGTAATAGGAGATCAGTTGGCCAATGCTCCTTTGGTGGATGCATATCCATTAGTAGCCAAGTTTCTTGATGAAGGGGTCCTTATAGTTGCAAAAATAGATACATGGGAACTCTACTTTGATGGATTATATATACATAATGGAGCTAGTGCAAGTGTTCTATTCATTACACCTCAACTTGATTATATCCCAAAGTCATTCAGGTTAGCATTCTCATGCACCAACAACATTGTTGAGTATGAAGCTTTAATCATTGGCCTAAAAATCACCATCTAATGGAATATCACTCACCTTCGTGTCTTTGGAGATTCTAAACTCATTATCAAATAGGTCAATGATGCGTTTTAGAAAAAATATGATAAGATCTTACCATACAAATGCATGGTGGATGACTTCAAGAGGTATTTCACCGACATCCAATTTGAGAAAATTCCCAAAATCCAGAACGAGGTAGCAGATGCAATGGCTACAATCGGCTCCCTTATTTACATTCCCAAAGATTGAACAAACTATGAGTTTCTTATTGAGAAACTACTAATCCTAGCATATGATGTCCCTAATAATGAGATGGTGTGTGATATTGTAGGTCTCCATTCACTTTGGTAACATGACATTTATACCTACCTTCATGACAACACCTTACCACCTGACCTTACCCATAATCAACGTAAATCATTTATGCAACTTACTTCCTGATATACCATTGTAGGTGATACACTTTATCGAAGAGGGTATGATTTCACTCTTCTTTGATGTCTCATTGAATTGGAATCTCGTGCTGCATTAAATAAGGTACATAGTGGTGTCTTTGGGTTTGATTCTAATGAAATGGCCTTAGAAAAGAGGATTCTAAGAGTAGTGTACTATTGGCCCACTATAGAACATGACACTTGTGAGTTCGTGAAGAAGTGCCTACCATGCCAATAACATGTAGATTTGATCCATGCTCCTGTGAAAGACTTGTAGCCTATTATTGCTCCATGGCCTTTTTCACAATGGGGTTTCAACCTAATCAGCAAGATTTACCCTCCATCATTTGATGGACATACATTCATCATCACTGCCACTTAATACTTTACCAAGTGGGTGGAATTAATTCCACTCTCCCAAATTATGGGTATTCAAATTTCCAAATTCATTCTTTACCATATTCTCTACAGATATGGTATCCCTTCCACCATCATCATTGACAATGGTAAGCCATTCAAAAACCAATATTGAAACACCTTTGTGAAATGTACCATATCCAACATCATTGGTCCAACCCTTATTACCCTCAAGGCAATGGCCAAGCTGAAGTGACCAACAAAACTCGCATCAAAATCTTTAAAAAGGTGGTTAACAACAATGGTAGAGATTGGCACCGCTATCTCAATTCCGCCCTTTAGGCATACCCTACATCCATCTGCACACCCACTAGCACTACTCCATACTCTACTGGTTATGGCACCGACGCTATCTTGCTAATTAAGGTGGAGATCCCATCACTTTGAATCTCTTTGAAGAATCTTATCAGTGATGAAGATGCTCGAGTCACACGGTTGAGTCAACTAGAACTCTCTGATGAAAAATGCATCAAGACCTACAATCATCTTCAAGCATACTAGCACCATCTTAGGAGAAACTACAACAAGAAGGTTTTTCCACACATATTCAACATTGGAGATTTAGTCCTAAAGAAAAATCAACACACCCAACAAGGCAAAGAAAAGAAAGGAAAGTTTGAAGCCAATTGGTTTGGTCCCTATGTTATCACAACCAAATATGGTTTTGGGGCATATCAGCTAGCAAATCATGAAGGAGAACCCTTAGAAGAGGCCATTCACATCATGCATCTCAAACAGTTTTACACTTGAGTCAGTTGGATTACCCCACCCTAAAAAATACCAAAAATGTATAAAATCCAAAAAAATACAAAAAAAAAAGAAGTCAAAAAATCCAAAAATTGTAAAGAGAAATAATTCATCCTATGGTGAAACCACCCCTAGTGTCGCCTTGGATAAATATGTTTGGTGAAATCCTGGCAACAGGTGCCATTCATAGAGGGATTAATCATTATCTACCTTGCATCTAGTTAATTTATGCTTCCATCTACCCTACCCGCATATCCTATCCTCGCATCCTATCACATCCATCCTCCTATTGCCATCCTGTTATCTATAACTTGGTTTATTTTAGTTGAGCATTGGATGATTTAGATCGACTATCCTAAATCCTGAGCTTTTGTCCTAAATGTAAGCTTGTATATTGGTGTTGTTGGTCACTTTCGTGTCCTCATCTGGGCTCCATCATTGTGTCAATCATCACTAGGTCTCATCTCGTCTATTGTCCATTTTTCTGAACTATGTTGTTTTTGCACTTTCATGTACGCAAGGCTAATCATTTGATCAACCCTTGGGGAATTTTTCCATCTAGTCATTGGCATCCATCGATGTCTCCATTTTCCTCTTTCAAATCTTATCCATGCTCAATTGTCAATGTTTTATCAAACTAAGAGGTCTCCACACTTTCACATAGGAAAGGCCATCAATCGATGAGCCCCCGAGATCCTGGGTCTATCCTTAGGGTGTGTCTTGGTGTTGTGTCATATCGTCAAGTATGTCCCTATTCAGTTGTTGCCTAAAATAAAATCTCACTAGTATCATGAGGTTCAACTGGTCTTGAGCATCATGAGTCATGTCGATCATCTAGTCTATCCCCCATCCTTGGTCTTAATAGGATGCATCCTTCCTAAATCCGACCACATCAATCCCATCCACCTTTTGATCCTATGGAAAAGGAAATTTGAAATTTATTGTGATATTTTGATGCTTTTGACATTTTTTTTATCGTCTGAGCTTCCTATTATGCTTTGTCAAGGTCACCACGATCCATCATATCATGGTGCACCTTGACAAGTAGAAATAGGGGCATATCTTGGTTTTTTGTCTGCTCTTGTCTTCTTGGTTGTCCCACGTAGTATCCACCAAAATCCTCACAATATTTTGTTACATTGGGGAATCCTTAGTGCTTGTGGTTATTCCAAAATCAGGCCCCACCAAAGCCCCTACAGTTTTGGGGTGTCAGGATAGCCCTCTTGTTTGTTGTGTGTTTCCTTTTTCATTGGACACTAATCAACCTTGGTTCTTCATACCCTAGTGCATCATGTCCCATGCTATAGCAAAAATTGATGCTCCTAATATGGAAAAATGGAATTAGGTTCACATTTCATCTATCATCCCATTGCATTACATTTCATTTATCATCCACTTCTTTCCCTAGCCTATGATTAGTGTAGACAAAGATTTTGGCTTCCAAAAGTCTTTCTTGCACTTCCAGGTTTTTTCACCTAAAAGGAGAAAGATGGGCCAAACTACATAGTTCACATTCAAACATTAATGTGATGTGGATGAAATATGTCTAAAAAAACTAATTTAAATGTAGAAAACTACTGAATGGTATTGATTATCAAATTGAAACCATTGAAATGCAACTTGTTGGAAAACACATTGTGTAATACAAAAAAAACTAGAAATGAATGCAAATTGCAACATAAATGGATGAAACTAAAAGCATGCACTTGAGATATTGATGAAGACTAGAAATAAATTATGGAATATTTTTTACCCTAATTTTTAGGAGTGGTGGGACTCATTCACCATTCTGGGTGAATCAATCCCAATTTTGTGAAATTGTTCTAGAACCCATTTTGAACAAATCCAAAAATGTAGAAAACCAAAATTAGGCTTGGAAGTGGGACTCATTCATCACTCATGGTGAATGAGTCCACTTTTAAATTTTTGAATATTCAAAGGTGGAAATAGGAGCCTTCGGTCTTCACTTTCTGCTTCTCCAAGTGTCCAGTTTGGAAACAATCGATTTCGGGCCTAAAAGTGATTTTTTCTTGATATTTTTCCTTATCCAATGAAGAGATGACTTGAGCAACTTTGCAATGAAATATTCAATCATTCCTAAGCCTCCAAGATGCCTAAATTAGAAAACACACAAGAAGATAAGAATAAATGTTGGATGTTAGGGCATGGGGGTTTGCCTTGGTCAAACCCCTTTTAGGTAATTAAACCAAAATGAGAAAATAATGTAATGAAGCATGCAATAATAGAGTTTATTACCTTGCCATGATGATTGACCTTGAATGTATGCAGAAAAACATGAAGAATCTGCCCTTAAATGTCTAAAAATTGCTATCCTAATGACTTGAAATGATGAAACCCTAACTTGCTTGACTTGAGATGGAAGAATGATGGATGAATAATGAAGAATGGTTATGATTTAGGGTTTAGAGAGTTGATTTTATAGGAAATTCACCTTATTAGCCCGTAAATTGGATCCCTAAGGCTAACATGTAAAAATAATAAACTTAAATTTTAGTTTTTCCCACTCAAAAGTCAAAATTGACCCAAATGAGAATCATTCCCTACCTTGGACAAATCAGTCCCGCCTAGTAGGGACTCATTTTCCGCAGATGGAAAATTAGTCCCATAGGGGTCCATTTGCTAGTGAGGTTATTAGGGAATGCATAAATTAGGTTTATATGATGACTTTGTTTGTTATTTCATCAAATTATGCCTCAGGATGCACAATATGGGATAATAGGGGCCTATTAGTGATGATGCAAAGGTCAATTAGGGCTTGGGACACAGAATTCAATGTGAAAGTGTGATTAAATACACTTTTCAACACTAAAATGAGGTCCACACAGCCTAGAAAGGAACAAGAGCCAATGTGAATGTGTAAAACACATTACAACACTAGGTTAAAGTTAAATTTCATTCACAAGCCTTCTAGATTGATGTGATAATGTAATTAAATACATTTTATAATGTTGAATTAAGGGAAAATGGGTTCATTAAGTCTAGAAAAGCATGAAAGTCCTTTACAACACCTTTACAAGACATCATTAAATGCATTTGAAATTTTCCAAGACCTACTGTGGATGTGAAAAACACCTCACAACACTGAATCAAGGCCTCATTAAGTTCCAATTTATGATCAATTATTCCCCAAATGAAGCAAGTTTCCTTTTTTTGATGGTACACTTAGCCCCCACTTTATTGAGAGGATGAACTTACTTCAAACTCACACTAAAGTAGACATTGAAGAGAGATCCAAATGTATATATGTAGATGAAAAAGAATAAAAAAGATCAAGAAGGCAATAAATCCCCCAAGATCCAAGATCCTAAGTCAAACCATCAAGATACATAATCATTCACTGGCAAGAACTAAAGGAAAGAAAAATGGGGTGAAAAGACGCGCTCACTCTGGGGCCACAAAACATTAGGTTGTTTGTGGGGTGAGATGTCCCAAAGAAGTGGTTTAGTGAGAAATTCATGTCAGTGTGTCGACTTCCCATTATACAAACCATACAAAATTTATCCTCCTTATAACTTTGATAAGGCACCACAATGAAAATGCTTTTGTAAATGTTTTTTAATGTATTGTAAACATTTTGTTAAAGGGAATTTTTCTTTGTTCAAGTAAGGTCTTCTTCCTATGGAGCATTGTGCCTAATGTCTCCAAGAGAGGACAAGTTAGGGTGTTAGATCGTTATCCATGGGATGCCTCATTCACATTAGGATACTTCAATTGATCATTATTCGCTTGTGAGATCGTTATCCATGGGATGCTTTTTTTGCATCATAACAAAAATAGTTAAACAAAATAACATAACAAGGTGATAATAGAAGGAAAGAGAGAAAGAGATAAAATAAAAAACACAATTGATAATGGAGTTCATCCGAGTGGACTACATCTCTGGGTCCCTCTCCAACAGAGTGACCAATCCTATTATGCTCCAAGAACAAGATTACAATTGCAAAACAGAACCATTCCCTTCCAGCATTTCGGCAGCATAACATTCCTCCAACATACAAGAATGGCTTCAAGTCTTCAATGTAGTTCTCCCAGCATCATCACATGCCTGATTTCTGAATGCCTCACTCTCCCAACTTCACCCCCTTTTATAAAAAATAATGGCCCAATTTGGTTGATAACCAAATGATTTACAAAATATTGCCTATCCCCTCTACAAAGTAAAAATATTTGGAAATCTCCCCTATTTACATATAGAAATCCCTTATTCCTTCATATAATTAATTTTAAAAATATTTATAATCTTTATTATATTTTATAGCCCCTTAATATTTCATTTTTCAGGCTTTAGGAGGTTTATTTTAACATCCTTAACACATTAGAAGAACTGAAATTTTAAATATATGGGAGAAAATTCAAAAATAAGGGGTTTTCAATTTTTGGACTTCAACAAAACCATACGGAGTCACTTCATTCCTGGAACTAGATAGTGGTGTGGTGGTGAGGATACCTTTTTGGGTCTGGCAAGGTCAGAGGTTTGACCCCCCTATACTTCTATTTTTAAAACCAATTTCCAAACTGTGAATTAACAAAACATACCGACCTCCAATATGGGTAAGCGCATGGTGTGCGACCGAATGGTGGACGGTTGGGTTTGTAAGTTGGAGGTCGTTGGAACAAGCCCCATGCAGGTTATTTCATTTTTTTATTAGTAAATATATAAATGTTGTTTCAACCGACCATGAGAGGGAGGAGAATAGAGGGTGACGTGGCATGCCGAGGAGGTGGCACATGGCGCAATGTGATTTGTTGATTCAACACAGTCATCTGACACACGTCTGCCATGTCAAAGTCATGTCAATGTTCAAAATCCATGTTAACTTCCACTTGTCCTTGCCACATCATTTGTATGAGCGTACAACCTTCCATGCGTTGGCATGTGACTGGTCGACCTCATCTGTCATACTATACAAACTACCAAGTCAGCATGTTGATGTCATCGTTCGTACAACTGGTCAACCATGGTACCCGTGAACTTTGACTTGGCGTAACTTGCATGTACGAGCTGAAAATTTGATGAAACAAATGTTGTTGGAAAGGTATTGACGAGCTCTTTGACTTGACGCTGATTTTGTTGAATTCTGAGATAGTGATTTTTTTCCTTCCTAGATGGCCTCCCGTGCTTGTTTGACTGGTCGTATCTTTGGAGTACAAAATCCTTTTGAGACTGTTCAAGTTGCATTGGACTCATAATTTCATGCACTTCAATTTGGCGATGATTATTGGAGCATATGGGACAATTCAATTTTTGATGTCGAGTATCCCCCTAGATCACTCCTCCCCACTGGAGAGCTTTTGGACCTCTGAAAGCTTGATTACTTGGAAAGCAAGTGAGGGTAAACTTCCCTCACTTTACCAACCTCCATCCATTTTTCCTTGCTTGGATTCATCCCCTTTTGTCCCTCTCTGAGGTACTCAACAGCTCCTCTTCGTGAAGTCCTAACTTTCCTATCTAAGATGACATCCTCCGACAACTCTGACATGTACTCCGGTGAAAGATCATCAACTGATGCCACCTGAATGTTTGTATCTTCATCCAATATCATTGGAGGGTCATACAATTTTAGATTCTTGACATCAAAAACTGAATAAATGTGCATGTATGGAGGAAGATTAAGGTGGAAGGCATTGGTTCTGATCATTTCCAAGATCTCAAAGGGACCATACCAAATCGGCTTGAGCTTCCTTCTTTCACCTTGCATTCTTTCCTTGCTCATATGTAACCAAACTCTGTCTCCAACCTATAAATGGTTATCACTACGATGCTTATCATGGTGAGCCCTGTATTTTCCTTGGCTCTGCTTCAACTATGCTTCCACTGCCTGATGGATTTCTTGGACTTTCTAGATGAACTTCAAAGCCTTCTTTGCATCATGGCGTCCATCTTCAACATCGTCCTTCCCAAAATAAAAGTCCATTGGTGTTTTAGGCACATAGCCAAAGCAAGTCTCAAAAGGAGACCTCTTTATAGAAGAGTGTTCCGCATGGTTGAAAGCATGCTACACATAATGAAGACTCTCATCCCACAACTTGGGATGTTTGTTGCAGTAACCTCTGAGTAGATGCACAACTGTCATGTTTACTACCTCTATTTGTCCGTTGGTCTACGGATGGAAGGTTGTACTCTTTTTCAGTTTGGTCTCCATGAGTCCCCACAAAGCTAACCAAAATTTCCCCAAGAATCAAGAATCACGATCCAATACAACAGAAGTAGGTAATCTAAAATGAACCCATACAAATTGAAAGTACATCTAAGTTGTCAGTCAGCAATAACCTTATTTTAACAAGGCATTAAGATAGACATTTTTTTGAACCAATCAACTACTACATATAGATAATCATGCCCCTTCCTAGACATAGGTAACCCCTTGACAAAATCCATTGGAACACTTTCCCATGGATAGGATTGTATAGGTAGAGTTGTGTACAACCCCAATTTCCTATTACTAGGTTTACTTGTTGCACACATGACACAACCTCTAATATACTTAGTTACAGTTTGTCGCATACGAGGCCAGTAACAATACTTCTACAGCTGAGTGATTATCTTTCTTACCCCAAAATGTCCTGAAATCAATGAGGTGTGTGCTTCTCTGATTACCTATGCTTGTTCATCTTTTGGAATGCATAACTTTCCCAAGTGATACAATAGTTTATCCTACACATAGTAATCTTTCTCTTCTATATTTTTTCTTGCAATTAGAGCTGAAAAGATTTCCTTAATTAGTGTGGATTACAGTTTCTTTCCCCATTAAGTAGTGTTTCCATTTTTTAACACTTTGAACTAATGCATAAAGTTCCTTATCATAAGTAGGATAGTTAATTACTGCACCTGTAAAGGTCTTAGAGTGATAGTAGATTGGTTTACCTCCTTGCATTAGCATTGGTCCCATGGAAAATCCACTCGCATCTATCTCAATCTCAAACGGTTGGTGTAAATCTAGTAAAGCCAGAACTGGTGTTGTGCTCAACTTTTCCTTCAAAGTGTTGAAGCCCTTTTGTTTTGGACCTCCCCACTGAAAATTTTTCTTCGTACTGGTCAATTTGTGCAATGGTGATGCAATGTAGGAGAAGTTTTCAATGAACTTTCTCCAGTACTGGACTACACCTAAGAAACTTCTAACTTAAGTGACTATACTTGGCTTAGGCCATTTTTTAATAACTTCGAACTTCACAAGGTCTATTTTCAATTGGCCACCACCTATGACATAGCCTAAGTACACTAAGGATGTCTTAGCGAATTCACATTTAGACATCTTTACAAAGAGTTTTTCTTTTCTCAATACATCAAAAACATTCTTTACATGACTTACATGATGTTCCCAATTTTGACTGAATATAAGAATATCACCTAAATAGACTATGAAAAAATCATCAATAAAAGGACAAAAGACATCATTCATGACTCTCATAATTGTAGTTGGTGCATTGCAAAGCCTGAAGGGCATGACCAACCACTCAAATAGTCCTTGTTTTGTCTTAAATGCAATTTTCCAAATGTCATCTTCTGCAATTCTTATATGATGATATCCACTATGCAAGTCTAACTTAGTGAAATAAATTGCATGTTTCAATTGATCAAGTAAATCATCAATACAGGGAAGAGGATACCTATTCTTTATTGTTATCTTGTTCAGGGCTCGATAGTCAATGCACATTCTCAAAGACCCATCCTTCTTTGGAACTAACACAATTGGAGAACCACAAGGAGATGTACTAGGACAGATGACTCATTTTTCAACCAACTCTTGAACTTGCTTTCTAATTTCTTCATTTTACAAAACTAATAAATGGTACATGTCGATGTTTGGAAGAGGCACATCTTGCTGCAACTGGATTTCATGTTGTATCTCTCTCTTAGGTGGCAATCCCTTTGGCTCCTAAAATAAGTCATCATAAGCAGAAACTATTTTCACCATCTCAGTTTTATGCTCTAGATCACACCCCTTAAATGCTTCATCTTTTTCACCCTCTTTGGGTTTTATAAGCATTAATACAAAGTTCTTACTAGAATTGACCAACCTTTTCATTTTCCTAGCATTAACTAGTGCAATATTAGTCTTAACTTTGTGTGCACGTACAATGTATTCTATCCCATCCTTAAAGAGATGATACTTATTCTCCCCCCTATAAAATATTGTTTTTTTGTCATACAAATAAGGACTCCCTAACACAAGCCCACAAATATCCAAAGGAAAAACATCTACCTCTACCTCATCAACAAAGTTTGCAGTGATAGAAATTTTCAATTTACATTATTCTGTTACCTACAGTTTTACATTATTGCAAACCCATCCAAGCGGATACGTCTTTGGATGAGGTATTGTAGCTATATTAAGTTTCTTTACCATCTCTTCAGATATTAAGTTGACTTGACAACCCATATCAAACAGTGTGTTAGTCTTAGTGTGCTTAGTTACAACTCAAATATGAAATAATTCATTTCATTGTTTATCAGCTTTAGGAGGAGTAGATAATTTACTTGTACTTGCATTTTCATTAGAAACATTTGAATCATAAGAGAGAGTTATACCTTTCCCTTTATCTTGGACCCCAACAACAACAATCTATGTTTCATCTCTAGAGTTGGATCCAAGATCTTGTTGAATCACTGCAGCAGTCGTTTGCTTTCCTTTATTGCCTCCATATATTTATGGACTTAATTAGGGATGCAGCTTCCAACACTTTGAATCATCATACCACTCTTTCTTGCAATGGGAGCATGCGGGATTATCACCCTCCTTAATTGTAGTTTTCTTCTTCCCTTTTCCTTTATCTTTGTCTTTACCCTTAGAATTCCCCTCCAACTTAGATGGTTTCTTTGAGAAATTATCATTGAAAGTTTTCTTAACCTTTGACTCTAAATGAGTGACTTGGACTGACACTTCATCCAAATTACAAGGACTCAATATTAGAATATTATGTCTTAGGTAAGAATGCAAACCACCTATGTACTTAAGTAGTGTATCCTAAGTATACAATGGAACATTTAAAGCAATAGCTCGTTTTCTAAACTCATGAGTGTAATCTTAGACAAATTGACCCTTACCTTGCCTAAAGGATTGCCAATTCATTGTTAATTGCTGCATATAACCTAAAGGATAAAACTGATTTTTAAGGGCAACAACAAATTCCATCCAAGTCATATTAACCTTACCATAGAAAGCAATTTCTTCCCGAGTCCTACTCTCCCACCAGGTGAGACCTGTACCTCCCAACTGGAGAGTGGCTAACATCATAGAAGCATCTTCTATTAGGCGATGAATCCTACAATACACTTCTACCTACTGGATCCAATCATCTAAATTTTTGACATTTAACTCCCCATAGCACTTAGGCAATTTAAATTTTACATCCAATTTAATAATAGGCTTATACTTTCTCTTGAAATGATTAATAGTAGTAGAAGAGGAAGAAAAAGAAGGGGAAGATGGAGGAGATGGAGCTTCTGGAGCTTTTCCTTCTTTGTCCTTTCAATCTTCCTTCTTTTCTTGCTTTGAAGAATCTCCCTTTTCGCGCTTCTTTTCTTCATAAAGCTCTTCCACCATAGCCTTCATGTCAAGAAAGGCTCACTGAAAAAACTTATCATCAAGCTCAGGCTCAGTACCTTTCCTAGCTTTAGTTTCTTCCATCTTTGGAAAATTCCTTCATTTGTCGATCTCAGGATTGTATTCTTCTAGCTTTCCTTCACCTCGTTGTTTCCTGGAACATATTAGCATCCAATTTTGCAATACTAGTCACACAAAGCTCTGATACCAAACTTGATCTAAATTATGATCTATGACAATTTCTTATGAATGATTAACTATTACATCAACTGATTCAAGCTTTAAAATGAAATTAACATAACAAAAATACTTAAGGAACATAGCATAACAAGGTGATAACAAAATGAAAGAGAGAAAGAGATAGAAGACAAAACGCAATTGATAAAGGAGTTCGTTTGACTGGACTACGTCTCTGGGTCCCTCTCCAATAGAGTGACTAATCCTATTATGCTCCAAGAACAAGATTACAATTTCAAAACAAAACCATTCCCTTCTAGTATTTTGGTGACATAACGTTCCTCCGACATACAAGAATGGCTTCAAGTCTTCAATGTAGTTCTCTTAGCATCACCACCTGCCTGATTTATGAATGCCTCACTCTCCCAACTTCACCCCCTTTTATACAAGAAAATGGCCCAATTTTCTTGATAACCAAATGATTTTCAAAATATTTCCTATCCCCTCTACAAAGTAAAAATATTTGGAAATCTCCCCTATTTACATATAGAAATCCCTTATTCCCTCATATAATCCTTTTTAAAAATCTTTATAATCTTTATTATATTTTATAACCCCTTAATATTTTTTTTTTCGAGCTTTAGGAAGTTTATTTTAGCCTCCTTAATAAATTAGAGGATTTGAAACTTTAAATATATGGGAGAAAATTCAAAAATAAGGGTTTTTCATATTTTGGACTTCAACAAAACCATACGGGCTTGCTTAATTCCCAGAACCACATAGTGGTGTGGCATTGAGCATACCTTTTGGTTCCAGGGAGGTCGAAGGTTCGACCCCCCAAAACTTCTATTTTTAAAACCAATTTCCAAACTATCAATTAACAAAACATATCTGCCTCCAATATGGGTAAGTGAATGGTGCATGACTAAATGGTGGGCGGTTGGGTTTGTAAGCTGGACATTGTTGGATTGATCTCCATGTAGGCCGTTTCATTTTTTTATTAGTAAATATATATATGTTGTTTCAACCAACTATTGGAGGGAAGATAATAGAGGGCCATGTGGCATGTCGAGGAGGTGCCACATGGCACAACTTGACTCACCAATTCAACACAGTTAGCTGCCACACGTCCACCACGTCAAAGTCACGTCAGCATATGGAATCGACATCAGCTACTACTTGTGCTTGCCACATCATCTGTATGGTCGTACGACCTACCGTGTGTTGGCATGTGGCTGGTCCACCTCACTTGTCATACTATATGGACTACCAAGTCAGCATGCTAACAACATCATCCATACAATTGGTCAACCATGGTACCTACAAAATTTGACTTGGCGTAACTTACGCGTACAAGCTCAAAATTTGATGAACCAAATTCCATTGGAAAGTTCTCAATGAGCTCTTTGACTTGATGTCAGTTCTATTGAATTCTGAGATAGTGATTTTTTTCCACCTTCCTAGATGGCCTTAGGTGCCTGTTTGACCCATACCTTTGACTAGATATATCTTGGGCATACATACTCCTTTTGAGTCTGTTCAAGTTGCTTTGGACTCAGAATTTTGGGCACTTCGATCTAGTGATGATTACTGGAGCATATGGGACACTTCAATTTTTGACATCGAGTATCCCCCTGGATCACTTATGTGCCATAATATCGACCCTAGGAGGAGAGCTTTTAGGAAAATGGCAAATAATAGGTTCATCACATGTCATATTTGGATTTGGTAGGATATCTTCATCACTCATAGGAGAGGCATCAAGAGAAGGATAACTAGGGGTTTCATGGTTACCAATGATGGAATTTTTTTGTTCAAATAGATCTTCTCAAATGGTAGGGGAATTAGGGAATGGAGGAATAAGTTTTTCATGAGTTTAACTATCGATATCCTCTAACACTAAACTATCTTCATGTGTAGAGAAGATATTAGGAGAAGAAAAGGGTTGATTGTCATGATTATCTATACTTACATCATAATTTCCTAGAATGTCATCTTGAGTAGGAGAGGTAGGATTGTCATAGCTCTCAATCATATCCTCCACACAAATGTGTTTGTGATGATCATTCACAAGTTTATTCTTATTCACTAAAGGATTTTCACAAGTAGGGGAGGTGTTGGGAGATGAATGAGGACTCGGTAAGGTAGTGGAAATGATTTCAGATTTGTGTTCCATAATGTATTTGCAAGGGGGAGGAGAAGGAACACAAGCAATACTTTCATGATATTCAATGATTGTGTCCTCTTTCATCAAGATACCTTCATCACCAATGGGAGAGATATCAGGAGAAGAACAATTATGATTATCATGATTATCGATGCATGCATCCTTTTGTGTCAAATTTTTAGTGGATGATCTTAGTGAGAGGAAGTCCTTAAGGGATTCATCTAACATGTCTAAATCATCACTACTGAAGGGCTTGGATGTTATGGTTTTTTGAAATTAAATCATTTTTTGAATTGGATTGTTTGATGTTTTTTGTTTTTTGTTTTCATTTGCTAATGAATCTGATGTAAATGAACTGGGAACTAATGTTGAAAATGAAAATTGCAAAATTCTAAGTGCAGTGAATGTAAATAATACTTATTTCTAATGATTTAAATGTAAGAGAAGCTATGCAAACTTAAAATGCAATCCAAAGACATAGGATGAAATGTAACTTTTTAGATTTCAAACAAACTAATTGACCGATGACACTATGCAATAATCTAAAAGATGAAAGATTGGAAATACAAATGTGAATTTTAACAATTCCTAAAATGAGCTAATGTAAGATAAATCTAAAGAAATGTATGATACAAAAACTCAACCAACTGATACAGACAAGTAATGGCATCAGACAGAAGCATAAAAATAGGGTTTTTAGTTCTGTAAAAGGTAGTTTTAGGGGTCAAAAGGGACTGATTCACCCAGGGTGACAAATGAGTTCCATTATGGACTTTTTTTAGAATTTTTAGAAAATTTTGGGTGATTTTTATGTTTTCCAAGTTCTATGATATAGACCAAAATGTAGACAAAGATTTTGGCTTCCAAAAGTCTTTCTACCACTTCTAGGGTTTTTCACCTAAGAGGAGAAAGATGGGCCAAAATGCAATGTTCACATTCAAAGATTAATCTGATATGGATACAATATGTCTAAAAAAACTGATTTCAATGTAGAAAACTAATGAAAGGTATTGATTATCAAATGGAAACCATTGAAATGAAACTTGTTGGAAAACACATTGTGTAATGCAAAAAACACCTAGAAATGAATGCAAATTGCAACAAAAATGGATGAAACTGAAAGTGACTGGAAATGACTTCTAGAATGCTACTAATATTGATTTTTAGGCTTGGTGGGACTCATTTACCATTTTGGGTGAATCAGTTCTAGTTTTGTAAAATTGTTCTAAAACTCGTTTCGGACAAATGGGTATCCAAATATAAAAAAAACCAAAATAAGGCCTGGAAGTTGGACTCATTCGCCACTCATGGTAAATGAGTCCACTTTTGAATTTCTGAATATTCAAAGGTGGAAACATGAGCCTTGAGTCTGCACTTTCTACTTCTCCAGGTGTACGGTTCTGAAACTGTCAAATTAGGGCCTGAAAGTGACTTTTTGTTGATGTTTTGCCTTATCCAATGAAGAGATGACTTGAACAACTTTTCAATGCAATATTCAATGATTCCCAAGCCTCCAAGATGCCTAAATCTACAAACACATGAGAAGAGAAGAAGAAATGTTGGATTACCTTTCCATGATGATTACCTTTCCATGATGATTGACCTTGAAGTTCTGTAGCAAAACATGAAGAATCTAACCTTGAATGACTAAAAATTGCTATCTTAATGACTCGAAATGATGAAACCCTAACTTGCTTGACTTGAGATGAAAGAATGATGGATGAATAATGAAGAATTGTTATGATTTAGGGTTTAGAGAGTTTATTTTATAGGAAATTCACCTTATTAGCCTATAAATTGGATCCCTTAGGTCGAGATGTAAAAATAATAAACTTAAATTTTAGTTTTTCCTGCTCAAAAGTCAAAATTGACCCAAATGGGACTCATTCGCCACCTTGGATGAATCAGTCCCACCTGGAAGGGACTCATTCACCATGGGTTGTGAATTAGTCCCAAAGGGGTCCATTTTCTAGCTAGGTTGTTGGGGAATGCACAAATTAGGTTTATATGATGACTTTGTTGGTTATTTCATCAAATTATGCCTTGGGATGCACAATATGGGATAATAGGGGCCTATTAGTGATGATGCAAAGGTCAATTAGGGCTTGGGACATAGAATTCAATGTGAAAGTGTGATTAAATACACTTTTCAACACTAAAATGAGGTCTACACAACCTAGAAAGGCACAAGAACCAATGTGAACATGTAAAACACATTAAAACACTAGGTTAAAGTTAAATTTCATTCACAATCCTTCTAGATTGATGTGATAATGTAATTAAATACATTTTATAATGCTGAATTAAGGGAAAATGGGCTCATTATGTTTAGAAAAGTGTGAAAGTCCTTTACAACACTTTACAACACCTTTACAAGACATCGTTAAATGCATTTGAAAGGGTCCAAGACCTAGTTTGGATGTGAAAAACACCTCACAACACTAAATCAAGGCCTCATTAAGTTCCAATTTATCATCAATTATTCCCCAAATAAGGCAAGTTGCCTTTTTTCTAAGGTACAATTAGTGATTTTGGTTGTGCAAATGTTCTTCATCCACCTATTCTTCCTAATAGGATTCCTATGGTTTTGACAGGTGCATTCTCACACCCATCATCATTCATCTCATTATGCGATGCATTGCCACACCTATCATTGTTATCCTAGGTTCATTATCCATCTCATCATTGCATTATCATTTTAATAATCATTTTAAGTTGTTTAGATTAATATGGATCTGTTAGTCTAAGCATCTTAAGTCCATATCATTATTTCATTTTCACCTCATTATCCTTTCATTGCATTATCACTTTCATTATCATCTTAAGCTGTTTAGATTAATTTAGATTGGTTATTCTAAGCATCTTAAGTTCATATCATTTCGTGGCATTATCATTTTCATCATCATTTTAAGTTTTTTAGATTAATCTAGATTGGTTATTATAAGCAATTTAAATTCATTTCATTTCATATCATATCCATTGCATTAACAGTTTCATTATCATTTTAAGTTGTTTATATTGATGCATATTGGTTATTCTAAGAATCGTAAGTTAATTCCATTGCCTTATCATTTCGGTGCATTATCATTTTCACTATTATTTTAAGTTGTTTAGATTGATCTAGATTGGTTATTCTAAGCATCTTAAGTTTGTTCCATTTCATTATTACATTAGTTCATTTTACCACATACATTGCATTACATTACACTTATCCATAACATGATCACATATGCATAATACATCCTTTACATATTTTCATATCACTTCATACATACATAATTCACCATTATAATATAATCAACCATACATTATTCATCATCCCTACATAATCCATCATCACGTCATACCACATATGCATATATAATCAACTACATTGACATCACCACCTACATCACATACTATTAGTATCACATCCATAGCATATATCATAAAAATCATAAATCATCTATCACATCCTATATCACAAAGTGTTAGACATAATTCATATAATCCATATCATCCACATAGACATAGGAATAGGTCATCCTCATCACATGAATACATCATAATCATCAACATACACATGAGCATAATAAACATCCATAACATCACATAATAATCACATAATGTATGTAATTTCCATCACATATCATATATATATCAAAATATATATAATTTCTATCATGTTTCCAACATAGTCCATAATAGAAGATCATAAAAGTCCATGAAAATCCACAAAGGGTCCATTATAAAGTCCATCATAAAGGTACAAATGCAAAACTCTAATCAAATACAGAGAGTACATCTATCACATCATGGTGTCCTGAATGAATAAAGAATAAATGAATCAATCAATCCCTAGAATCTGTAGTCTCTATCTGCATGAACTATCCATACAACCTGCACCTATCAAAAATATGTATCATGTATCCCATCTCTCCATCTACCCACTGCTATCAGCATCTGACCTTTGAGGGAAGTTTGGCACTGAACCTCGGCCTTGGGGTGTGTCTCACAAGAATTTTTATATCCTCGTGTGTGCATGGCTCTTGAGTGTGAGGGTGTTGGAATCTGAGGTGCTACTTGGACATATGGTGGCACCTTCTATTCTAGTTCAGGAACCTCTCTGAAATAGGCACTCATTTAATATTTGTCCTCTATCCTAGCATTGGCCTCCCCTACCGCTTGTGCCCTCACCAAGTCTCTCTCTATTTAGTACCTATCCCTCTATCCACCTATGTCATCTCTCATGCTCCCAAGCCTCCTATTCTAGCTACATCTATTCTACCTATCCCTCCAACTGGGATATACTTTGCATAGCCCCATCTCACTCACCCTGTAGTCACTACACCTAGGCCTTTGCTGCATCATCCCTCTCCAACAATCCTCCTCCATCTCCCATAGTCACATTTGTGCACTCCTCCCTCTCCTAAGCCTCATCCCTCTCCCTTTGAACATCCTCCAACTACCTCAAGAGCTCATCTCTCTCTCTCATAATCTCTGACATTCCCCCCACATCTCACCTACCAGTCTCTATAGATCATCTCTCTCTATCTCTACCTCTTGTACCCGTCTCCCCACCTCATCTTGCAGGGCCCCATAATCTTTGTCTCCCTCTCTCTGCAAACCCTGTAGTTGCTCCACCTTAGCCTCCAACCTTCCCACCTCCATCTATAGTATGTCCCAATCTTCCTAAGACTCCCTCAACATGTGCTCCACTATACCTAGCCTAACTAGGGCTCCTATTAGTAACAAGACTCTGTCCTCTGGTGATGGTGGCACTAAGGGAACCATGGCCAATGGATGCACCATGGGGAAATCCACATCCATAGCCTAATCCTCCCCCTACCTCCTACATCTCTATGTCATCGTCTCCCCCTCTCCTCTACCAGCGACCTCTCCTCTTCCTCCTATGTGGTCTAGCCAACTCCCTCTCATCATCTAAACCAAATCCCAACGCCCCCATGATCGGGTCTACCATCATGATCCTCCCCGGCCTACGCTAAGTCTAGCATGTAGAATACCATACTACATTACCTACATCAGTCAGTCCTCCACCTCCAAAGCATGTCTGAGTGCCTCTCCCACATCCTCAGTGAGTCAAAACTCTACATCCATGCCCACCATTCCATTCAAAATCCATTCTTCGTGGATTTTTGTACTCTATCGTGTCGTACCCTCCATTTCTCCATATCAAGAAGTCGCCCGGGGCCCCTTTTCTACCCCATTTTACCTCTCAAGGGGTAATACCCTACCATATTCCTCCATCCTTTCTTCATGTCCATTTTCCTATGATACCGAGGCATCATCTAGTATTCTTTTCTTCTATCAAGTCATTTGTGTTTTATTTTTCTTTGAAACACTATTATTCTAATAGTATTTCGAAGAGGGGAAAAATGTAGACACCTAAATTTGACCACTCCTATATGGTCAAATTCACCCTTGTATTCCTTCGTCCAACATCCATCATCCATATTAATTAAATAATTCATTATTTGGTTAATATTTCACTTCAGCCTAATGTCCCCTAAGGTATTTAATTAATCAATTAAATAAATATACCAACTTATTTAATTTAGTCATTAGCCCAAATCCATTAAATCAATTTTTAATTCATTTTCTTCTCTCTCCTCATGTCACATCCCCCATAATCCTCTTTAATCCATATTATCCTAATTAACCTCTTATTAGTATGTGCACACCCCTAATCATCATTAGGGTCACATCCTCCATAATCTCTCACTTTCCTCTAATCCTTCATTAGCCTGCCTAATCCCATATTTGCATAAACTTAATCACCTAATTAAGCTAACCTAATCTTCATGCCATTTATGGCATGTGTCCTTAGTCAACCCACATTAAATTCTTTCTCCTTTTAGAGTGGGCATCCCCTTCCCTATGTGAATTTTTAATTCACATTTATTCATCCAAGGCATTTTAAGGAATTTAAATTCCTTCTCCCATCCCTAATGAGGATTTGTAAGGAATTTTTAATTCCTCACATGTCCTCTCAAAGCACATGTGGACAAGGAACTCCTTTATGAGGAGATCTTGTCCTTTTTCCAAGGTACATCATGGTACCTCCATGTCATCTCCACATCATCCCTCCCTTTCCATGTCATGTGCCATGTGTCGATTTGTGAGGACTTGTGAGTTCTCAACTCACCCTAGCCCTTGATCTTCTCCACCATGGATCATTCCTAGCCCTCCATTGCTTTAGAATCACTTCTCCTAAAAATGGTGGGAATGTCTCCATTTTGATAATCCACTTTAACAATCAAGCATTCAAGCACACACACTTTGCAATTTTCTATTCATTCAAGCATCCACCATTGTTGTAGAATTTTGATCCATAGTGTTGCATCCATTCCAATACCCATTTGCACCATTGGATTCCTCATCACTCCACCATCATTTAGAGCTAATATTTGAGCCATTTTTCCAAAGAAGGAGCATACAATCAAGCATCCAAAGGGCCAACCAAACCATCAATTTAAACAAATTAAAAGTTGCATTTTTATATGCTTTATTTGAATTCAACTAGGCCTAATCTTGAGTGTTTGTTTTGTATTTTTCCTTGTTGCATTTTATTTAGTTTTTCATCTTAGAATAGGTAAGAACACTTGCACACAATTACAATTTTTTATTACAATTCACTGTTGCAACTTATTTGCAATTGCATAGTATTTTGTTACACTTTTTGCAACTAACTCCCCTCTTTTGATGTTGCAATCTCAGAAACACATCATTTGCACTTATTTCTCTTCTCTTCTCTTCTCTTCTCTTCTCTTCTCTTTCTACTTTGTACCTTTCTTCACTCTTTTCTCTACACTTAGAACATTCACTATTCTATATTGTTGTATTGCACCTCTGCACCTTAAATGCAAACACCTAGATGATATTTTATATTATAGTTCTAGGAATCTTATTTACATGTTCATTCTATGCTCACTCTTAACTCTCGTACATACTCAATGATTCATAATTTTTTTCAACACCCTCTACACTTCAAACCACTCACACTTCCAACTAATACAACAACTAGAAAATATCATATTATCTTCTTTCTTCACCAACATGTTGTCTCTTTCTTGAGATTCTCACATAAGATCATATCATCTAGAACCCTATGTTAGGGTTTTCCCACTATATTCTTCATCAAGATACCTTTCAAATGGGCCAATAGTGTTCAAATTCAAATTTAGGTTGGTTGACCATGGCATTCTTCAAAACCCTAACCTTGGACTACAATAAATACGTTCACTAGTTTAAGTGACCTATCACTGATCTCAATTTCTTTTGCAAGTTATGCCACTTCCTTGAAGATCAACTCTCCAATCAGATGTTCATTGGAGTATTTGAATGAATTAAATTCATTCATAGTGTAATTCTCCAAGTGAAATCCTATTCACATGGATCTGACCATTTGACATCTTCATATTTGAATACTAGTCATTGATCTTCTCTTCCATGCCATGATCAAGTCTTCACAATTCATTGTTGTAACTTTGAAACATCATCATTAGATTAGTTACCTTTAATCTAGCATTGTCGATCTTAGGGTTCAATCTCAAAGCTCAATGCATAATGTTGACTGTCACTTTTCATCATTGAAGACACATTATTGTATCATGCTGAGACTCTTTAGAGTCCTACCGATAAAAACCATTAACTGTGACAACTCTTCTAAAAGACACAGGTCCACGTCATCACCACATAATTCACAATAATGATCTAAATTAGTATATTGAGCAATCTCTCTTCGTCACCTGATAGCATACATTATCTTCCATCACTGTCACCTTCCTATTGAGTCCCACTTAGATCTTTGTCATGACTCCATTGAGTCAAGGGAACACCAAGTCACCTCTCTTTGATGAGGTGAAATCTCTTCTATGAAGCTTTGTCAGAATATTAAAGAGACCAACTATCATGTTTTGTCAATCTTCATATGTCTCCCCGATGACGATTTAGCACCACCTATCATCCACATCCTTTCCACATGTCAACTCCTTATTTGTCATCACACTCCATCATTATCCTATCACATCCCACCATGACACTATTCATCTTCTATCATGGTGACATCTTCATGTCGAGGGGACACCTTAACAAGTCTCACCGATGTCCATCAGTTTGTTCAATGAACCTTAGAGACATCATTCTCCACTAACCACATGTCACCCTTGTCTGCATGTAATATGACACGTCAGTTGACCAAATAACACCTATATGCTACATCAACTCCACTAACCACCATCCAAGTATTGAAGGGACACAAAGAAATATTTCTTCAAAATCTAACTATCACTTCAATGGCACTTTAACACTTCTTTGAAGGGACTGTAAACCATCTCCTCCCAACATTGTGTTATCCCTTTGAACCTCTATAATGGATCTCCACCGTTGATGCTTTTTTCTTTTTCGGAATATCAAAAGGACACCAGAATAGCTCCTACTAACATCTTCCTGTCACCCCAAACTCTTTTTTCCTTTGCTAAATCCATGGACCCTTGCATTTCCAAAAATTCTCTTCTTCACAGAATTTGTGGATGTCTGGATTCCTCGAACTTACCACTATATCACCAAATCTAGCCACCAGAAGATTACCTAAGCTTCACCATTTTCACAAATTCCTTGCTTAAGTGGATTACCTAAAATAAACATTCATAGCCTTCCTTCTTTTCGAGGATTCGGAGTTCTCTCATTTCTCTTTCCTTACGCTTGGAGTGCATTGTAGCTTTAGACAAGTAAGTCTAAACATATAAGTCTGATGCACTCTTTCTCCTATTAAGATTCAACCACCGGCCTTACCCTCTTCCATTTACCTCCTTTCACACTTATCACAAACCATGACTCATGCCTAGGAAACTCCAAACCTGAAACACCAACTTTGCATTGCTCTTGGAAATTTTTGGGGTTCGCCCTTCCACCTTTCCACTTTCAAATATTTCAATGAGTTGCAAGCCCGAAACATTTTTGGGTGGTGGGGTTTCTCCATATTGCCTTCTTCTAACACCATTGTAGGCTATACTCCCAAAGTCTAAAGGCTAAAATACTTTGGAATTAGTGGATTTTACTTCATCACTCTGAGGGACTCAGTAAGAGGTATAACTGAGGCTCAATGCCTAAAATCTTGGAGACATAGTAAAAAATGACTAACTCCAAATACCTTTCTTCTTTAGCAAGTGATACACGGTAAGCCTAAGACCCGAGTCTCGAACTTCTACAGTCTCTTCAACACTTGCACAATACAACTTCAACCTTTGAAATCAATGACACTTTTAAATTAATGCCAACATCCACATTTACCAAATCAAGTCCATCTCACCTTTGATCCTCTTTCATCATGCAAACAATCTCCCTTGCATGATTTCCCCTTTTGACATCAATGACAACAATATTCCAACAATCTCCTGGGCTTTCTCATTGATGGTAAAACTAAATGCTCAAGCTTTTAATGGTTTGATACCAATGTTGGATAAAATTTGAGCTCACAATTCTCCTCCTTTGACATACCTTCTCCTTTTCTCACACTTATGAGCAATTGCACAGGTTTCTCCTGCGTGCTAAATTTTTTTGAGAATTTTTCCAACTTTCTTCCCCTTTGACATCAATGGAAAATCGTCACAGTCACCATGTTGTTGTAACCTTCACTTCTCCTCAGTAAAGGAAAAGGGATTTTTATCTTCCTTTGACTAGTACCAATTGTTGCACTCAACCATTTTACTACAATGGAAAAATCATATGCTCCAACCATTCTATACCAATTAGCAATATCATGCCCTAATACTAATTAACATTTTGAACTGCACTATATCAAGTATAACATTGATTTGATAATAATAGTAGCTCACCCTAAGACCTTGCTCTATTTTCTCTTGGCATACTCAAGAATTTGCTTCACTTTGGGCTCTGTACCAACTAGACTATTTTGAACCAATTTAGAATTGATTGAAACCAATTGGAACCACTCAATACCAATTTAGAAAAAAATAACTAAGTGAATTTACAGAACTCCCCCTCAAATATATCTCCTCTCCTTGCTGTCAAGGAGAATTTATTTCAACATAGAACTTACACAACTACCAGCTCCTTCGGCTATAATTATTCTTCCCCTTTTACAAGCATTTCAAAGAGAAAGAATGTAACCATAAATCTACAGCCATCAAGCCATTAGAAATTTGCAAAATGTGTTTTACCTAACTTGATCTCTTCTTTATTTCCAAGGATGAATAGGATGCCAATTTAGCTTCACTTTGGGCTCTGTACCAACTAGACTATTTTGAACCAATTTATAATTAATTGAAACCAATTGGAACCACTCAATAACAATTTTAAAAAAATAACTGAGTGAATTTATAGAACAACTCCCCCTTAAATACATCTCCTCTCCTTGTTGTCAAGGAGCATTTATTTCAATAGAGCACTTACACAAATACCAGCTCCTTCGGCTATAATTATTCTTCCCCTTTTACAAGCATTTCAAAGAGAAAGAATGTAACCATAAATCTACAACCATAAAGTCATTAGAAATTTGTAAAATGTGTTTTACCTGACTTGATCTCCTCTTTATTTTCAGGGATGAATAAGATGCCAATTTAGCTCCCCTTGGAATCATTACCTATCACTAAGAATTAGTGATGTGAGGTAGAAGAAACCACATTTGTTCCTTCTTGCTGACATTTCACTCTCCATATCATCTTATTATTTTTCTTTGTTTGATTAGCCTTCTTCTTGATAATGTGTGAAATTGTGTTCACTATGGGGGACTTACTTCTCTTCCTTTCATAATGTGTTACAGGTCTTATATAATTTAATATACAATTCTTATCTATGTGACCAAATTTGTCACAATTATAGTACATTTACATATTTTTTACTCCTTCTAGGTGCACCTCTACATTCATAAGCCCTATGACCAAACTAATTACAGTTATAGTAGTAACCATAAAAACCATGAGTACCTGGTCATAGCTTTTCATTGTGCAGGATGAGGTGGTCTTCTCTGCTTTGAAATTTTCATGTATCTCATCCTTGGGAATCTATCTACATCAAATCCCTTTGTGTGTTGTTTTCTCTTCCGTTGTTCAGGGATTGATTTCTCCACCTTCTTATCTATTAAGGTCATCTTCTTCTAATAACCAAAGACTAAATGGTTATTGTTCTTCTTGTTTTTGGTAGGTCTCTTTTCTTCTTTTTCTTTCATCTTCTTATCTATTATGGGCTTCTTTTCCTCATTTGGCTTCTTCATCTTAGCAACAACATCCTGTTGATGGTTTTTTTTGTACATCAACAACTCAGACATAATATAATATCCTATCTCTCTTGAAAGGTAAATCTCTATCAGCAATCCTCAATATATAACCCCAAGGTCTCTAATGTCGGGTCTTGACAATGCAACAAAACAACTTAGAGATAATGTTAAAATTGTTGGTTTTCCACAAAGGGCCTTACAAACAAATGTTGGGGATTCCTAATTTCATCAAATATAGCAATGTATTGATGTTTTTCAGTCCTAAACTAACCCAAATATTAAAGAAATAACAAAAGATAAGGGCTTAAGAGAGTTGTCTATTCTAAACTAACTTCTAAAATCAATCATGAATACAACACAACATTTAAAATGGATGAACCCTTCAGACTAATTCCTACTAAACCCAGATTAAACCTATAGTATCACATAAATAGTGCAATCACCTAAGGCACAAATATTTTCAGATTGTGGAGCATTCACACATCAACCTAATTTGGTAATTGAAATGAATAAATACCCACAATTGAACTCAACACAACAATATATAGGCATTATGGACCAAGGGTTGTTCAAACACTTAAAACACCATATCATAAACACAATTGAACTATAACTATTTCTAATATCATTCATTAACAACTTACATAGAGCAATTCATCAAAATCTGAAACACTAGAACCATGCATGGAGAATTAACACAAAGATGAACACCAAAGAACAATGTCTTCAATTGTATTTGCTTCACCAAAATGTGCAAAAATTCAAGTATCTCAAGTATTCCAATGCCTCATAGCTCTTAGCCAAAATTCTGACTCTTCTCTAACTATCTAACTTTGACAAATGAGGGAAAAATTCTTATTTATAGACATTACAATTTGGGGCAGCCCAAATTAGGGTTTACAAGTTAGGTCAGCCAAGAAGGTTGGCCACATTTCGCTCCTAAATATCCCTAATTCAAAGTTACAATAAAATATTAAGGGTTGCCACAAAAAGTCAATTCTTGGAGAAAATATTCATTGGGCATGGAATTCAAGGTCCAATCAACTTGTCCTCTTGTGCATAATTTATATTAATGACACGTCCTCCAAGGTAATCAAACTGGGTTGCTTTTCTCCCCTTTGTCCACCTCATTCCTTCCAGAAATTTCTTTAATTTTCTTTAGGACTGGTTCCAAGTCAGCCTAGGTTGGAGTAGATATCAAATCAATTCTTTCCTTTATTGAATTTAACTCCTCTGCATATTTAGTCAATTTTTTATCACAATCAGCATACAAATTTTTATATCTATCTAGGCAAGAGATGTAGATGGCAGCATCCTCCAATTTGTCTTTGACAACTGGGCCCTCAACACTTGGTGAATACACCTTATTCCACCATTTTTGTAATTGATCAACATTCAAATTCTTCTTCCCAAACTTTATCCTTCCAGTAACAATCTCTAGGAAAGCATTGCAACTATTAAAGACCTCCTTTACCTTATTTTGGGCTTTGGATATTTTCTTCGGTACCTTTATCTTAATTTTATCTCTAAATTCGATGACCTATATTCATCTTGCAATTACATGAGTATTTTGCATTGTGAGGATACCTTCTTTTACCAAAACCTTTGTTGGAACAACAAGTATTTTCTCCAATCCCTTAACAACTGCATCATTAGGATCTTTACACTCAGTAAGAAAATGAGTCATATCTTGGGAAAGAAAGGATGATCTCTCATACATTTGTAATAATTTCTCAATAATTTCATCTCCTCTCTCACATGCACTCTGTAACCATTCATGTGTGTCCCTCATAGAGGGCTTCAACCTTTCAATTTCTATAACTACCTCCTTGGATAACAATCCTTCTAGGAAAGTAAATATTTCATGGCTTTGTGATTGCAAAGGTTTGATGAGATGTTGAACATATTTATACACCTCATTAAGTTGTTTCTACATTCTTTCCTTCTCTTTGGTCTCCTTTTCCAATCTCCTGAGAATAGCTTGAGATGATTCCTGAAAATCTTCCTTTCCCTACTCCTTTGTAGATGGACCTAGATTGATAATCTATACCTTGTAGTCTATAGGTATTATTTCATCCTTGTACTTGTTTTCTATAGGAACAACATGAATAATCTTGTTATTGAATTAATCTCTCATGAATTTGGAAATAGTTATGGCTCTTTTCCTCTCTTTGGGCCACCCCCAATTTTCAAGGAACTTGTCCCAATTTGGAATTTCATCCTCCACAGTGATAGCTTTTTGCTTCAATCTTTTCTCAAGCCACTCTAGGGCATCAAGTTTTTTTGTTTCTGTGCTTTTTGATTGATCATTGGAAGGATTACTTGTAACATCCTCCACATCCTTATCATTCCCTTCCTTTTCTAGTTGTTCCTCCTTCCCATCCTGTTCATTTCTATGTTCATCTTCCAAATGAGGTGCATCAACATGTTCAGTTACTAGAGGCCTGGAAGGAATTTCCATAGTGACTTCTGATGTTGCCTCCTTACCTAATACCTCCTTTTCCTTCAGTTCCTTTATGAGGTCACTCTATTTCCCATCTTTCAGAGTTGATACCTCTTCATCTTGTATCTCTTCATCAATATTATCAAGGATGTCTCCCTCTCCACCTGATTGTTCATGTTCTTTGAGGACTTCATCCTCTCGTACATTTTATGCTGGGGATGGAAAAGGGGAATTATTTCTTGTATCTACTCTCTTTTTTTCTTCTATAAGATCATCAATAGGTTCCTCTTCAATATGCACCTTTTCAGTCTCAACTCTTGACTCTCCCATAGGAGACACTCTCTGCTTTGGTGAATTCCTTCTCACGTATACCTATGGTTTTTCCCTAGAGCTTTCAGTTTCCACAATTTTGGGAGAATTATTTGAGTCCTCATTGGTATTTGTTTTCTTAGCTATCCTCTGACCTTCAGTTACTAGCTTCCTCTATTTGGCAGGTTGAGGAGTTTCTTCCCCTTCTTCGGTAGCTTCTCTGGAAGTTTCCCTTGCCTTTGATTCAAGTTGTCTCTCAATTTTCTTTTCCTGGCTTTAACTCCTTTCCCTTCTCTTTAGAGTGAGAGGAATGTGTTCTTCTTTATCATCCCCATGTTGAGGCTCAACAATATCATCTTTAGTTGCCTCTATATCTTCCTCCAAATGGGATTCAAGATTTCCCATTAAATTATAGGTGAATTTTGTGTCATCTGTTTGCAACTCCAAGACCTTATGTTTAACCCACATCTTAGAATATCTCCTTACTAGGTTATTTACCTGATCAAGATAAACCACCTCTTCCTTTGACCAATTGACAGGTGGTAGAGGCTAGTTTCTATAAGGATCATATTGCACAAGGTCCTCTTCACCATCATCCACTTGATCTGGACCTGATCTACCTTGTACAACCTGATGACCCTCAAGGGAAGTCTAGAGAATCTTCTTCTTATAACCTCAAATTCATCTCTACAGTTGGACCAATAATATTCTATGTGATCCTTGTGTCTATATTCTCTATTTTCTAGCTTTTGTGTTTTTCCATAGGGATCAAAATTGTCCCTATTGGTATGTGAATATAAATTGAACTAGACCATTTCATTCTCTAAATACTGGGCACGAGAGAGAGAGGGGCAGGCCTCTAGGGTACCAATTCTCAGTGGAAATTCATCTCCAAGCCCATTTTTATGTAAATCTTGTAATATTGTCTTAAAGGCAATGATTTTTCTTGTTACTTCCAACAAAATGAGTTTTTTGGAGAGATATCTTGGTAGTGTAATTAGAATTGCAAGGGTTCCTTGTATCCTAATATATGAAAACCTCTAAAACTAGATGAACCACTGACCATATTTCCTGATTAATTCCATTGCATCTATTGAAATTCTCACATGAAGACAACCTTGCAACAATCTTGGAATGTACATGAAGAATGCATCATTTTCTCTTGTATAATTGGTCATTTTGAACTGGAGCTAAGGGTAAACATCTCATATTTTGTCCTTTCTAGGAACCCCTTTGCAACTCAAGCCCTTATATTTGTTCTTACTTTCCAACATGTAAATAAGGTATGAAGTCATTGTGAACACATTAGAGTCATGTACACTTATCAACTACATATCCAGATTGTCACTCAATATACCTACCCAGTGATAGTGCTTTCCTCTTATGATCTGAGTGATTGGATAGAACATCTAGGTCCTAAAATTGAAGGCCTCTTTCAAACCCATTACCCTTCCTAGGAGTGTGATAATATCATGATATTCCATTTTTATGCCACTCCTATGTAACTACTTTGGGATTTTAGAGTAATGTGGATTTGGCTTGGAAATACAGGAATGATTCATTATATCCAAATCCTTGGAGGGATCCTTAGCATAAAAATCCTCTACCTCCTTGATGTTTATCTCCTTAATGAGCTTATGGTGAGAAGCAATATTGAAAGTTTCATCAATTGACTCTTCAGTCAAGTTGGTCATGACCCTTCCTTGTGGACCCACTATTATCCTCTTTTCAACATCATAATGCCTTGAAAATTCTAAAACTAGTTCAGGGCACAAAAATTTACGTGGAAACCCTACTGCTTGAGCCATGGCTGTGTGTGTAATGGTTTGTACCAATTGGGTAGGTGGATTGCCAAACATCCTTTGATGTAAATCATTATAGTCAACATGCCCCATATTTATATCAGCTATCCCAAACCATGTGGAAGATATCCTTGACTCGAGCCATATACCTTTGAATTCATACTTCATTCTTTTTGTTATCTTCTTGATCTCCTCTTGCACCTATGAATTTTTTGTCTTGGAAGTCTTCCCTAGGCTCAAACCTACCTACATCTATTAGAAGACATAATGATAATCACCAAGATTCCAATCAATATAAAATTAACATTAACAAAGCAAATAAAAAACTTACTCCCCATTAACCTTTAAAGTTCTTCATTCATCCTAAAATCCAAAGACAATCACTTAAGAACCAATGTGCTTCGGGATTTTAAGGGGCGGGAGGGACTTTAGAGAATCCGACCTAAGGTAGATTCTCTAAAGGAATTAGATTTTAGATAGTTAACCTCTTGTAAGTGACACATAATTTCCTCCTTAGAAATTAAAGATGAAATGTGATTCTTAACTCACTCAAATGAGAACTCAGGATTTTGGAGACTAGCAGGACATGCAAAAAAATTGAGGTGACTTAGATTTCTCGAGTAGATTAAGGCTCGCAGATTCCAAGCTAGGATAGAATTCCTGAGGGGTTCCTTTCAGTATCCATTAAGTTGCAAACTACATTCCCTCACGACTTATGGTTACTTCATAATCAACAAGTTATATTTCATCCAAACTTTGCTTCCTTCTTCGCATTGCCTTCGAGATTTCCATACATGCATGGATTTGAAGAATCGGAGATTGAGTGGATTTTTCAAAGGGAATTCCTTCGAGAAATTTGTGGTATGGCAGAATCCCTGAAAATAATGAAACCTCTTGAAATCCTTCTAAATTCAATACCAAGTACCTCAAACTTGACTCAAATCTAGACTTCAACAAATTGGCATCAAAATAACACTCAGACATTCACATAGTGGCTAGATTCGAGAAGTTTTGGATGCCCTAGATTTTTCGAGTGGATTGATCCTCAAAAAATCCAAGGGTTAGTGGATTCTTTGAGAAGCTCTAACTTTGATCTCTCATTGAGATTTTCATTATGTTTAAAATTTAGGTGTGAAATTGAAAGTTACTCCAATTGATTCAAATTAAGGTTCGTTGTTTACACTTACAAATTGAGGCCCATTCATTAACTCCACAATTTTGATCAAACTATTACATCAAGGCACCATATCTCCTTTACCAATTTTGGAACTAAAACTAGTTAGGGCACAATAGAGATGGATAGGGTTTAGGCCTTATCACCTACACAGGGTCATCACACCATTCATTTACATACTTGCATGTATTTGCAACTTGCACTAGATCCAACAATACACCTTCCTTCAGATTCTAAATCACATGACACAGGAAGCCCTAGTTTATGACCACAAGCAAAGAATGGTGATGGAACAAACCCTAGTGTGTGAAACGACAACCTAATCTTGAAAAGAGCCTATGAATACCATCAATCATTCCCACAAAACTTAACAATGCTCACATAATCTATCAAAAGAATATTCATCAATCATGATTCATCAAAAAAAAGTAGTGGAAATGCAGAGCACACCATAAATTCCTCATGCAAAATTAAAGTTCACCCCAAAATCATAAAACAAAGAAGAGAAAAACCCTACCTTCGAAGGACGAAATCTAGAAGACAAGCAACCAAGTTCACCTATGAAGTCAAGCCACAAAGCCACGAGCAAGATTGACACACCTAGTGCAATCACCGATGTCGGAGAAAGAGGAAGCTCTTCGAAGACCACGAGCTCAAAATGATAAACTCACATTCGAATAACCTCTAAATAATCCACTGAGACCACATTAAATTTTCCTACCTACCTATTTTAAGTGTAATGAAGAGACATCTAAAGACTTGGGAATACGACCTGAAGATGGACTCAGAGAATCCAAGCAAGGCTAGATTCTTCGTAGGAATAGGCCATGAAAATTATGAGCTACCTTGGATTTCCTAAGATGGCCCATCACTTATAAAATCTGAGCCAAGGAGAAATCTCTGAACTTCTCCCAAACCTAGCTAATATTGCTCCTAGATGAAATTTTAGATAAAATCAAGGGATTCTAATGATGACTTGAGATCAAAGTGTTGCAACCAAAGTGCCCTAAGTACAGAGAAAGCAAGAACTTCTCCAAGTGAAGAAAAAGGTCAAAATTCAAAGGAACCTATCCCTTAAGGGGAAAAGGTCAAACCTAAAGCAGCACAAAAAATAAAAGCAAGCAAGGAGAGGGTCCTTACCTCTTGTGGGGCATGTATGCAAAAGTGCACAACACATCCTTGTCTAGTTTTTCATCTCCATAATCATTTTCCTTGGTGCTACTTGTGCAGGATTTCTCTTCCTTAGTGCAACATCTTTCTTCTTCTTTAAATATATCATATAGTTTTGTAGAAGCATTGGTAGAGGGACTTTTTCCTTTCTCAAACCCAAGTCCAAATTTTTCTTTGGGTTTTGATTGCTTTTATGATTTTACCAGTTCATCCAATATCTCAGAGCCACCCTTCAACTTTAGACCTTTGTCAATATGCTTCTTGACATTTTCTAAATCTTTTCTTAGAGTAGTTGTTTCAACTTCTAGCTTAATGCACTCATATAATTTAGATTGTAGTTTAGATTTGACTACATCTTCTATCCTTTTTGCTTCTTCAACCTGCATTTTTAGAATAACTAACATTCGATCAGAATCTTCAAGGTTTTTAGTTAGTCTATCTCTTTTTGTAAATTTATTTTTAGTTCTTCATTTTCTTTTCTCAATATTTTAATCTCACCCAGGGTAGGAATGTGTCTACCTTCAAATTCAAGATTTTTTAGCTTCTTCTTCTTTATTAGACCTCTCAAACTCTTCATTAGAGGTCATTCCAAAATCCATCAATGGGTCAATTTCATAGACACTTTCATTTTCATCGTCTAAGCTCTCAAAAACATCTAATGACCCACTTTCTCTTCTTGTGTGCAGATTCTTCTTATCCATCTACTTTTTATTGTCCTCTTCTCTCAGAGTTATTCCCTTCATCATGAGGCCATTTAACAACAACAAGACCTAATCTACCAAATTTAAAACTTTTAAGGGGTAGCTTACCTCTGTATCTTCCAGAGCTCCTTCTTAGTCTTTTGAGGCAATCAACTTCCTCTTCATCAGTCTCCTTAGATTCAAAAGTACATGCTTCCTCCTCATCACCTCTAGATGCAACATTTCTCATGGGTGCATTTGTAATCTTCTCATTTGCATTTGTTTGTACTTTATCATTCTCCTCTTCATGTACATCATCTTAAACTTGTTCCAAACTTCATGATGCGATGTTTGTATCATAACTATGTTGTTTACATAAGTTTAAAAGTCACTTTGCCAATATGTCTCATTAATAATTTCCAAGTTATCGATTATATCATGTAAATGATCAATTTTTTATCATTCAGGATATGCAATTATCTAAACAATACTAGTGTCCTTTTTGTGCAAACAAAAGAATCAAACAACATGTTTGTCATTTTAAATCACATACAAAGTTGGAACATTTATATTACTATTCGGGTTTGGAGAGACCTATTTTTCTATTGGTGACTATTATGGATATAAGTTTAAGCTACTATCTTTTTAAGAATGAGAAATAGTCAAATGACTGTTTGGTTTTATCACTAACATTATCATTAGTTAAACCTTGATGAATGTTGATTATTGGCTTACATTGTTCGATGACCAGCTGGTAAGAATCATTCATAGTGATAATTCTATGGAACAATTTGAGCATCATTCTAGGAACGATATGTGCACTCAATATGGACTGGTGAAAACAACATGTACGAGCATCACATGTAAGCAACTAAAAAAGGGGGATTGTTCTGATGAATGATTAAGTCTATATACAAATGGTATACTATAAGTCAATCTTAAAGATCATTCCAACATAATAAAATGGAATGATATGATTTTTCATGGTGAACAAGGTGACATGCTTAAATAACAGTGACATATATACATTCTTCTAGGAATTATTATTGCAGCCTTCGCACCCATTTGGTCTCACATTCCTGTTCAGCCTAGCCGATAGGATGAACAACAAATAGTGAAGGATAATAATAGAGAAATAGTCCTTTACATTAGAGGGAAATGATAAAATATTTTAAAATCATTTAATACAAAACAATAATTCTAGCTACAACCAATTAACCGTGAAATGATTAATAAAAATTACATGCAAGAAATAATGAAAAGATGCAAAATAATAAATCATACAAAGCATAACCAGGTTCAACTATCAAGCTGATAGAAAGAATATGCACAGATTTAGTGTATGTAAGGGTTGGCCAATCAGGCCCTTGCAACATTTTTTCAAGAAAATGATTGATCTCAAACCCAAAACATCCGAGTACTAAAGCATATACAACAATTTTTGAATGCTTTGTACTGAAAATCAAGCATATACAGTAAAAAACTTCTATTTTTACCTCTATTTTGTGGATTTTCCTTAGCTTTTTCCTACTTTTCTAGCTGATTCGATTCACTTCCCTTCCTTCTTCTTGAATCCTCATCACCACTGCTAGTCCCTTTCTAATTCCTTCTAAGTGATTTGTGCTACCAAAATGGAAAACCATGTTTTCCTTACCCATTTTCTCCATTATAGGGTCATTTCATTTCATAATTACCTTTAATTTGGACACCCCACTACTAAAATTTAAATATCTTGCCTTAAATTCAAATGTAGGACACTATTTCATATTATCTTCCTTATGATATTGTTAACAAATTTTATTCTCTTTTCATATATTATTAGAATTTAACAACAATATTAGATGAATTTGAATTCATATTCAATTTACAAAGAGTTAACATATATTTATATATATACATGCTTATATATATATATATGTATATATATATTCATATTTATTCATCACTATTTTATGTTTATAACAGTATAGTGTGCAATCACTTTCAAGTAAGGAACAAATTTTATTTTTATTTGAATAATAGTTTTTAGATAAATTTATTTCCTTATCCTTCAAGCATTTCATTTAAATGCATACATATATGTTTAACCACTATCAATTTCTTTTAAATTTCGAAGACACAAGATCAAAATAGACAAGTAAATAAAAAACGCATTTATATCATTCCACAAGCCTATTTTTTTCCAATCATTGAATCATTTTGAATCAGATCAATAAAATATCCTATATAAAAATTCAAATGTAGACATTATGACATTTTGTGGTGTATGTGACTAGATTCCATTAAGCTTACTGTTTAATCTAGCTAAATGATCCTACCTCAATCGTGTTCTCATCCTTCAACCTATTTTCCTAGATTTGCACACACTTGCACTTACATAGTTCATTGGTAACATTCAATCATGATAAAGTATAAGATAGTTTAAAAGATCACATAGTCAAAAGACAGTCAACTTCTTTCAAACATTTCAAAAATATCAAAATTTTCATTCAAAATATTGAATTTCCTCAATAATATTATAATTTAAATGCAATAAAAATTGGGTTATGACATCCTTCCCTCTTGGAAGAGACATCGTCCTGATGTATATTTAATCAAAATTAGAGCATATATGTCTCTTTCAACATCATATCATACTGTCTCAAGCCAAAACATTACATTATTCAATCCAAAATTTTCAAACAAAATTATCATGAAAATGTGAGAGGGAGCATTCTATTTCTTTCGTATCCTCCCAAGTAGCAATGTCTTTTGAATATTGGTCCCATTGGACCTTAAACTGAGCAATATCTCTTCTCAACAACTTAATGTTGCATCTTCCTAGGATTCTAATGGGCTCCACTAGCACCACTCCTAGGTCATATACCTACAAAGTTTTCCAATCAAGCACTTGAGCTACATCAGGATGATATGTCTAGAAACATGAAACACATTATGAAGTTGAGCTAGAGAAGGTGGTAGAGAGATTCTACAAGCAACTGGATTGATCACTTCCAAGACTTGAAATGGAACCACATATCTTGGGGCTAACTTGGAATAATTCACGAAGGCAATGAAACTTTTATGAGGCCTGAATGTTAAAAATACTTTATGCCTTTCCACAAACTATCTAAGATTTATATTCTAGTTGGCATAACTCTTATTTCAGTCTATCACCTCCTTTAGTCTAATCTTAATAACTCTCATTTGTTCTTCCATCTCCTTGAGAATTCCAGGTCCTACTATGATCCTATCTTCCAATCTATCCCAACTAATGGGTGTATGACACTTCCAGCCATAAAGAGATTTGAATGGCACCATACTTAGAGATGTGCAATAAGAGTTATTATAAGAAAACTCTACCAATGGTAAGTGTTCTTCCCACTTAAACTATTGTTCCATGTAGTACATTCAAAGGAGGTCTTTGACTACCTAATTTACCCTCTTCATTTGTCTGTCATTCTGAGGATGGAAAACTAAGCTCAAATTTAAATTGGTTCCCAATGCAACATTCAAGGTCATCCAAAATCTTGAGGTCATCCAGGTGTCTCTATTAGAAATGATAGTCTCAAGAAGTATGTGTAAGTGAAAGATCTCTTGGAAAAAATTCTTGTCCAAGGTGAATGATCCATCCTTAAGGTTTCTGAGGATGAAGTGCACCACCTTGGTCAACTTATCGATCACAACCATGATAACATCATGTTGATTCTTGCTCAAAGGTAACCCCTATACGAAGTCCATACTAATCACCTCCCATTTATACTCAGGTATGTCATGAGGATACAATAGCCTTGTTCGATGTGCATGTTTATCCTTAAATTACTGACACTCTAAGCATATGGCTACGTACTCCACTACATCCTTCTTGAGTTTAGGCCAAAAGTATGGATTTTTCAATTTTATGATCAATCTGGAGACTTTAAGGTGTCTTGAATAAGTTGTATTATGTACCTCTTCTAGAACCAACTTCCTCATATCTCCAGAGTCTTGAATGTACATCCTTCTCTAGTACCTCAAAATTCCATCTAGTTTGATCTCATACCCATTGAACCAATTATCTGATGGATTCTCTACTAGAGTGCTCTTCACTCTTTCGTAGTGCTCATCCCCTTACAAATATTGTATCACTTGTCTTAGATTAGACCTTATCAAGATCATGGTTTCCATAATTCTTCATCTACTAAGAGCATCAGTCACTCTAATCTCTTTTCCCTTTATATACTCAATTATGAAGTCATAATCACTAAGGAATTCCAATCACCTTCTATGTCATGCATTAAGGTTTGGTTGAGTAAAGATGTATCTAAGTCCCAAGTGGTTTTTCTTGAGATCAAATGGCTTTCCCAATAGGTAATGTCTCCACATCTACAAGGAATGAACTATTTCAGCCAACTCTAATTCATGTGGTGCATAATTCATCTCTTGTTGTTTAAGATTTCTTGATTCATACACTACCACTTGTCCATCTTGCATTAGCACTACTCCTACTCCCTCTCCTGAATAATATGTGATTACAGTGAATATTCTATTAGGATCAGGGATGGCTAGAAATGGGGCTATCATGATCCTCTCCTTTAGGAGTTGGAATACCTATTAACACTTCTCGGTCCATTCAAATCATGTTCCTTTTCTTTGGAGTAACGTGATTGGAGACACAATCTGGGAGAACCCTTGTACAAACTTTCTATAGTACCCTATGAGGCCCATGAAGCAATTGACTTCTAACACATTCTGAGGGACTGGCCATTCCATGATTTCCTTGATCTTCGTAGGGTCTATTGAAACTCCCTCAGCTAAAATAATATGGCCTAGATAGTGCACCCTATCCTGATAGAATGTGCACTTGGATAACTTCCCAAAGAGTTTCTTCTCTCTTTGTTGTTGTAAAACTATCCTCAAGTGCCTATCATTCTCTTCAATAGACCTTGAGTAAACTAGGATGTCATCTATAAAAATCAAAACAAAGTCATCCAAATAGTCTCTGAACACACTATTCATGAGATTCATGAAAGTTGCAGGTGCATTGGTTAGACCAAAGGATACCACAGTGAACATGTAATGTCCATAACGATTTTAAAAGGTTTTCTTCAAAACATCTTCCTTTATTCTCAACGGATGGTATCCTGACCTAAGATCAATTTTAGAGAACACTCTCGCTCCCTTCATTTGATCAAACAACTCATTGATCCTTGGGATTGGATATCGATTCTTGATGGTCACCTAGTTCAACATCTAATAGTCTATACACAGATGCAAGGTTCCATCCTTCTTTTTCACAAAGATAACTAGTGCTCCCCAAGGAGACACACTAGGTCTTATGAGCCATTTTTTCAACAACTCCATTAATTGGGCCTTCAACTCATAGAGTTCAGTGGTGGTCATCTGATATGGTGCTTTGGATTGAGTCTTAGCTCCCAATACTAGGTCAATAGAGAATTCAAATTCTCATTTCAGAGGTAACTCCATGAGTTTTTCAACAAATACATCTCAGAACTCCTTAAGAATAGGGTAGTCATATAGATATGGTACCTTGTTGTCAAGGTTACTGATATGCACAACATAAATAGCACATTCCTTCGAACGAGCCCTTTTGAGCTACATAGCAAAGATATTTCTAAGTTGTAAGCTTCTTTGCATCCCATAGATCTCAACTAGGTTCCCATAATCATCCAAACAACTAACTACCTTATCCTCATAGTTCACTATAGACTTATGCTCAGTTAACCAATTTATCACCAATATTACATCATATGAGCCTAAGGGTGCCACATACAAGTTGACCTAGGTCTAGAAGGTTGCAAGCTCTATCTCACTACAAAAGAGATAGATATCTACCCTTCACTTTGCTTAGTTTCCATACTAGACAGTCCATGAGTTTTCCATGTATCTAGGTCTAATAGGTATCTTGGATATTACTCTAGGGTAAATGAAACATGCAGTAGCTCCGGTATCAATTAAAATATAGATAGTTCATCCATAGAGATTACCCATCAACTATATTGGCAAAGCTTGATACTCTACTTGCTTGTTATCCACTGCAACATGAATCTAATGATGCTAAGACTGTTGATAGTTTCCTTCCCTTCACAACTTCAACCGCTACAAAAATTAGAGGCATAAAGATCACCTCCACAAGTATAGCACCCAACACAAGCCACTTTGATGCCTCCTAGCTTGTCCTCTTTGAAGCCCTTATGCTCTGGTTGTCTTTGCTTTTGTTGCTATTTTCCTTCTTACTCTTCCCACCATTTCCATCTTCACCTTTCTCCTGTGACTCACTCCCCCTCTTGAGATTACAAATTTGATGTTCCTTGCCTCCTTTATGAAACTTCTTGTTCTCAAACTATGACTTAGGATTTGAATTATTGCGGTAATTGGATAACTACTACAATTTTTTCTCTTGTTTGGTGGCCTTCAAGAAGATCCCATTCATGGTGAGAGGATCATGCATGTCCACTTCTACTCCAATGTGGGGTCTAAGTCCAAATATGAACTTTTAGATACAGAAACGTTTGTCTCCTTAATACTGAAGCACATACTTTAGTAGATTGGTGAACATTTCCTAGTATTGGGTCATAGTCATGCTCCCTTGAGTTAGGTTTTGGAATTTTGTCACCTTCTTGTCAAAAAAGAGCTATGATAACCATATCTTCCTAAAATATTGGAGGAGGAGTTCCCAAGTAATCTCACCAACCTAAAGATTCCTTTCAGTCTTTTTATTGTCCCACAAAGTAGCTGCTTCTCCTGAAAGTTGATATGTAGCCCATGCCACTTTAGTCTGATTGAATAGTTTATAGAGTCCTCAATATTTCTCCATCTCAATTATCCATGCCTTAGCTCTTGCTTTGATGGCTTTACCATCAAACTTAGGCAGTGTTGCTCTTTTGAGATCCTTTCCTAGTTCCTCCTCAATTTGACCTCGAGGGCCTTCTCCTAGATTATCTTCTCCCTGATTGACTTCCACATTCCTCTGAACCCGGTCCTCGTGTACCACTTAAACCTCTTATTCTATGTGGTCCATACAAGCCTCTTTCCTATTCAAAGTTTCTAGAATATGATCTAGCCTTTTGTTTGGTCCATTGTCTGACCCACTACCACCCATCTCTTGTCTAGTGACCACCATACTAGCTTACACCCGAACTGCATCACATTTCACATCTATCGTAACCTAACACTGGGTTCTACAAGTAAATGTTCTTATTCACATAACACTACATACAAATGTATATATCACTTATCAATTAAAGACATACACATTCATGCACAGTAAAACATATTTTTTAGTTCTTCACTTGAACACACCAAAAACATCTTGCTTTGTTTATATTAAGTGTGGGTCAATAGGCCATTATTTACAAAAGCTACTTTTTACATTAGTCAGTTTTCTCATTCTCAGAGAGAGGACACTCCTTTCGGTCCTCATGAGAATTTACATCAATTTCTTAGAAGAGGAGGGTTGAGCACGCAAGCTCTCCTTTTCCTCCTTAGTTAGTAAGGGTGTGTTTGGTCCACACCCTAGAGGCCAATATCTGATTGTGAAAAGCTTCTTAATCTTCGGAGTTCACTTCAATCTTCTTTCCCCTCTCCAGCTTAAGTCATGTGAGGGATTGAGCTAGATTCTCGTCATCAGAAACCTTGGTTTGAACCTCAATCTTGGTGTTTTCTTCAACTACAATTTTTTTGTTTGAGGTCCTAACTGTCTTCTCTTTCTTTCTTCCTGACTTAGACCTTCTCATACCTAGATTCAATCTAGGTTTGATCAATCCTTAGGACATCTCAATTTTGGTCAAAGGGTCAACTATCCCTTAGTCATGGCTATTTTGGACTCAAAAGGCCTAGAGTTAAACCCTAAGCTCTGATACCAAACGTAATAACCCATTCTAATTACTACTTAAATATTAATTATAAATGACATGATGAATATTAAATTTTAAAAAGACATAACTTAAGCAGCTATTTTCAATCATAGCAACACATGTCTAATTAAAATATGAGTCATATATATTCATTTCCAAATGTCAATTACAATATCCAAGTTGACTTGGCTGATTGTGCCACAAAGTCAATACAATGTACAATTTTACATCAAGGTTACATCATATTCCTTTGATAACTTGAAAACATGCAAGGTTTCCTTTTGACACTCACATCCTCTAATGGATGAGAACATGGATTAGGTGATTTATTTCCCAACCATGAAGCTTACACTTCCCTAGAATTCTTCCTACTTCAAGAATGCCTAACCCTGCATGGAAATTTTAGCAAGAGAACAATCTGCAAGGTGGAATCTAGTGCATTCCCAAACATCAACATGCATCTCTATCTATGATCAGAAAATGCAAGATCTATGCTAGGAATGGTAGAGAGTTTTATCACATATAATTCCATACATAGATAATAGGATAATTGTTTGGCCAAGCATTTAAAGTTATTTGCAACAACAAAAGATAGGTTATGGATAAATAAAAACATGTACTCTTTGTACTCCATTTCGGCACCCATCCAAAAAGGTAACTTTCAACAACATAAGTTTGTTCCTTAGAAACTATCTACCCTCTAGCAAGATCTACCCTAAGGTGCTCTAGTCTACTTAGGTGTTGTTGTTCTATCTAAACAAAGAGAACAATCTTTACACACATATCTATGGAAAATTAATTCAATCTACTTAATTCGTCTGCTTAAATAAATTTAGAAAAATAATTCAAGAGGATCTATTCAATACATTATCCATTCAATTTATACATGTGTCACATGATTATAACAAATTTATTTCATTCAAAATAATGCTACAGATTGTCATATCGTCTGACAATAATAAAAGATGTAAATTTCCTTTTACGAAGAAAGAAGATCAGTTCTGTTTGAATAGTTACTGATGAGATGTTTGTATCATAACAATGTTGTTTGCAGCATAATTTTACAATTTATTGTGCCAATATGTCTCATTAACCATTTTCAATTTATCCATTATTTTATGTAAATGATCAATGTTTTATAATTTTGGACATACAATTATCTAAACAATACTAGTGTCCCTTTTGTGTAAACAAAAGAATCAAACAACATGCTTGTCATTTTAAATCACATACAAAGTTGAAACATTTACATTACTATTCAGGTTTGGAGAGACTCGTGTTTCTATTGGTGATTGTTATGGATATAAGTTCAATCTACTATCATTTTAAGAACAACTAACAGTTGAACAATTGTTTGGTTTTATCACTAATGTTATCATTAGCCTAACCTTGATGAATGTTGCTTATCGACTTACATTGTTCAAAGAACAACTAGTAAGACTCATTCATAGTGATGATTCTTTGGAATGATTTGATTATCATTCTAGGGAATGATATGTGCATTCAATATGGACTGGTGAAAATAAAATTTGTAAGCATCGCATGTAAGCAACAAAAAAATGGGGATTATTCTGAAGAATGATTAAACCTATATACAAATGGTATATTGTAAATCAATCTTAAATATCATGACAACATAATAAAATGTAAGGATAATCATTTCACCATTTTTCATGGTGAACGAGGCAACATGCTTAGATAACAATGACAAATATACATCGTTCTAGGAACAATTATTACAACCTTTGCACCCATTTGGTGTGGCATTCCTATTCAATCTAGCTGACAGGATGAACAAAAAATAGTGAAGGATAACAATAGAGAAATAGTTGTTTCTCTTAGAGGGAAATAATAAATGATTTTAAAATAATTTAATACAAAACAATAATTCTAGCTATTGGATTCATCTGATTAACAATAAAATGGTTAATAAAACTTACATGCAAGAAATAATGAAAAGAGGTGAAACAATAAATCATATAGAGCATAACCAAGGTTAGCTATCATGTCGATAGAAAGAATATGCATAGATTTAGTGCATGCAAGGGTTGGCTGATAAGGCCCTCACAACATTTTTTCAAGAAAATGGTAGATCTCAAACCCAAAACATTTGGGTACTAAAGAAAAATATGTTAGCAATTAATGGGCATCTAATGTTTCACCACCAACTCGAATGGAATCGACATAAAGAAA
The DNA here is from genome assembly GCA_007258455.2 of Sequoia sempervirens. NCBI lineage: Eukaryota > Viridiplantae > Streptophyta > Pinopsida > Cupressales > Cupressaceae > Sequoia > Sequoia sempervirens. Next base: position 95,765,033 of record VDFB02193867.1, read on the forward strand.
GGGAAAATGCAATTTTTGAATAATTTGTACTGAAAATCAAGCATATACAACAACATTGGTTTTTACTTCTATTTCGTGGCTTTTCCTTAGGTTTTTCCTAATTTTCTAAATGAGTCAGTTCACTTTCCTTCCTTCTTCCTGAATCCTTGTTGCCACTGCTAATCCCCTATCAATTCCTTCTGAGTGATTCATGCTACCAAAATGGAAAACCATGTTTTCCTTACCTGTTCGCCCCATTATGGGACCATTTCACTTCATAATTACCTTTAATTTGGCCACCCCACTATATATTTCCTTAATTTTGAATGTAGGCTACTATTTCATAATATCTTCCTTATGATATTATTAAAAAAAATTATTCTCTTTTAATATATTATCATAATTTAACAATAATATTCGATGAATTCAAACTCATATTCAATTTACAAAGAGTTTGTATATGTACTTTATATATATACATGCTTATATATATGTATATATATATAGATATATTTATCTATCGGTATTTTATGTTTATAACAATATAGTGTGCAATCACTTTCAAGGAAGGAAGCAAATTTTATTTTTGTTCAAATAATAGTTGTTAAATGAAGTGATTTCCTTATCCTTCAAGAATTCCATTTAAATAAATTCATATATGTTTAACCATGCTATCAATTTCTTTTAAATTTCGAAGACACAAGATCAAAATAGACAAGTAAATAAAAAAGAAACACATATATATCATTCCACAAGCCTATTTTTTCCAATCATTGAATCATTTCAAATCAAATTAATATAATATCCTATATGAAATTTTAAATGTAGAAATTATGTCATTTTGTGATGTGTACACCTAGATTCCATCAAGCTTACCATTCAATCTGGCTAAACAAAATCCTACCTCAACCGTGTTCTTGTGCTTCAACCTATTTTCCTGCATTTGCAAACACTTGCACTTACACAGTTCATCAGTAATGTTCAATCATGCTAAAGTATAATATATTTCAAAATATAACATAGTTAAAAGACGGTCAACTTCTTTCAAATATTTCAAAAATATTAAATTTTTCATTCAACATATTGAATTTATTCAATAATTCAATTTATCATATTATAAATTAAATGCAATAAAAATTGTGTTATGACAAAATGAAGACATCACCAGACTAAAAGTGCAAGTTGAAGAAAAGAAAAGAGCTGAAGATTTCTTTAATGCAATGGTGAAAAGAAAATCTAATGAATGCATGAGGCTTGAACAAGAAGTGGTAAATCTGAGATCAAATCTAGAGAAAGAAAGAAGTCATGAAGATAAATTCAAGACAAGTTCTACAATGCTTGATGAGTTGAATGCAAGTCAAAAAGAATCCTAAAACAAAGATGGTTTAGGATTTGAAAAAGGTGAAAGCTTAAAAGAAAATTAGACACCTAATGTAGAAAAGAAGATCAATGAACCAGAGAAGGTTGAAGATAAGAAGAACAATGACAAGATCCAAAATCAAATAAATGAAGCTAGAAGACCTTCCGTCATACAACCAAATGCTCAAAGGTACCCATATTTAAATGGGTTTTGTTATTCTTGCAGTAAATTTGGACATAGAGTAATGGAATGTAGAATCAAAATGAATCAGAATGTTCTATCCTTTATTGGACAATTCTTTACATGCAAAAAATTTGGTCATAAAGCAAATGAATGGAGAATTCAAATGATGAATACATATAATAATGGTAGAATGATTCAAAATTTCAATGGTTACTATTATACATGCTATGGATTCTAAAAAAAGGCTAATCAATGTAGATCTAGAATAAATGGAAGGAATATGATTCAAAAGAATGTTGCATGTCACAATTGTAATAGAACTAGACATATTGCTAAGTTTTGTAGAAGCATAAACAAAAGGAAGGATAATCCGATAAAGAGAAATGAACCAGTCAAAAAGGTTGACCTGGTTGAAGTAAAGAAGGAAATGGAAAAGATTTGGACAAAGAAGGGAGAGATGGAAAATAAGGAAGAATATGTACCGTCCTCTAGTGCAGATATTCCCTTCAGAAACTGAGCAAAGTTAAAAAGGTATTTAACAAACCTTGTGTGCCCTAGATTTCAAAAATTTGTGTTTGAAATCACTTTGAATCCACATTGTGATGGCTACACCTAAGATTGTATAAGTTTCAAGGAAACCCCAACCTAAATTCAAGAGATCTACCTTACAAATTCCATAGAAGATGACCTACTAGGATATTTCTCACACATTATTTATGGGGTCCTACCAACCGAGGATATTACATAATACATTCAGGGAAATATGAAAGAGAGTTCTATTGGAAAGTTTAGGAACATATTGGAAAATGAATTAGTTGGTGAATATTTTTCCCTTAAGTTGAATTACAAAGCCCTAGTTGAGAAGAAACTAGATGTGTGGCAATGGTTCCCCAATTTCTTCTATAATATCTTGGATTAGAATGGCTTTGAGAAGAATCCATGATCAGTTTTTTTGGACTATTATGCCTCACGTAATTACAAAGGAAATGATAAAAGAGATCTCTGGTCTATGCTCCACCAAACTAGTTCCCATTTTAAAATATATTAAAAATAAAGATGTAATGGAGAAAACTAGTGTAACATTTGATCAAGATCCCTTGCTCTAAATCCTATTATAAATCCTACTATTAGGTATGTTGCCATGGTTATTGGGTACAAAATCTACTTTACTAACATGTTGAGAAAATGTGTCTCAACCTTGCAATTACATAAGGTATTGTTTATTCGACCACAACGAGAGCATGGCAGGAATCTACCCCCCCATGAGGGATCTAGGGGGATCACCCCCCCAGCTAGAGTCCAAGGGTAGTGCACCGTGGTAGGGGCTTGGGGGTAGCACCACTGAAAGGAAAATTTTATTTATATTTTATTATTGTAAATCTAGACCATTCATCATTATCTCATATCTGACAGATGATATTTTATTAGCTTGACTTTCCCTTGAAGGAAACCCTATTTTATGACGACATTGTATTAGGGTGTGTATTGCAATGTATTCTAATATTTTCATAGTGGTTGTGTTGCATTTGGATTTCTAAGTGGTGATACTCTTGTGAGAAGTATATTGTAATCTTTGTGATTTATGAATAATATATTGGGCGGATTTTGGAGTGTGGGGTTTTTTTCTCCCGAAAGAATTTTCCTCATGTAAATCACTATGTTGTGGTATGCATGATATATGTGTTTATTTATATTTATTTATTTTTAAATGTTAAAGATCTGTAAAAGTTTTGCATTATTCTCCTCTCAAGATTAGTGTAGGAAGTTGTTTTGCTACCTTAGCTTCCTTACATAACTAAGAAATTTTTTTTTCTACCACCACAATCAATGTGGCACATGATATGATAGAAAATAGTTTCTATTATGACTTGTGTGAGTTTCTTAGACAAAAATTGATGGAAAATCTAAAGGAGATCAAAAAGAAGAAATATGTGTTTAAATATGGAACCTTGGTAATGTGCTTACTATTCTACATTTTGAAAGAGGTTCTTGTAATTGGAAAGGTTAATTGGGTAAGCAGAAGGCCTATTGTACATCAAATTTTAGACTACATGAGGAGCATTGGAGAAACCAATGCATAGGATGATGCACTTACTGCTTTCTTGCAGTCCTTCAGAGAAGAATGCACGAAAGATAGAGGATTCCTAGGTCGATTGTGAAAAAGTATAAAATGATATCATGTTCCTAGTTTCCATAGATCATTGCATTATGGAGATAGTGGAACCAAGATTAGTTTGGGTTCTTGAGTTAGGTTACGAAGTGATAGCAGTGGATCTAAATGGCTATGTAGATATTCTATTGAATAGTCACAAGGATAACACAAAACCAAGTTATGGGACTTATGATGAAAAGTCCATGGAAATTCACCTGGAACAAAAGAAACCTATTATGAAAAAGAATGTGGAATAAATGGTTGACGTATATTCCCAAGAATGTGGAATTTCAAAGGAAAAGGTATGGTATGCTAGAGAGAGAGAGCCAGAGCATATATGAGTGTTGGAGAAGCTTTAGGTAGCTCAAGGAGATCAAGGAGAATAGCTAACACTCCACCATCTATTCAAAAGACCTTTGGGGCTTTACCATCTATTGGAGAGAAGAGAAAACCTGCTACTAGTCCTTTGATAAGGGAGAAAACCCCTCTTATTGTGCATGCCACCAGTACAAGGAAGAAAAAGACCACCACTGTTGCTACCTCTACAAGAAGATTCAAACAAAAAGAAACAAGAGAGAAAGACATAGGCATTAATGTTGCAGTAGAAGAAGGACCACAATTGGTTTGGAGAGGAAGGAAAGAGGCTTTATAAGGTGAAGCTAGTGGTAATATAAAAATACATGATGTTGTTGATACTAAAAGTGAAGAAGATATTGAGGAAGAAAAGAAAAGATTTGTAGTGCATATGAGAGAACAAAAGGAAGAGGCTACTAACAAAGGTTTACATGAGAAGAAGAAAGAAGCCAAGAAGGATTCTTTGGAGAAGAAAAATAATGAGGAAAAAAAAAAGACTCTGGGTAAAAGCAAGCAAAAGAAGAAGAAATTACCAGAATGGCCTCATTCCCTAATGAAGTTAGAGGCACTTTTTAACACCATAGTGCAAAATGGTGTACAATATGTTGAAGGAAACTATAAAATTGTACAAGGAAGAAAATAAGGTGGAAAGGCCACCATTCTTGAGGCTATTGTCAAGTACATTGTGGTACTTGAAGTAGATATGAAGAATATCAGAAAGGATATTCTTGATGATGTATCTGAAACAATGGAAAATTGATTGCTTTATGGTTTAGGACATAAAACAACACATTTCACAATAATTTCATAGGGAAACCCTAGAGATCTCAATCTAAAGTATGCAAAGGAGAAATAGATCTTGCCATAGGGTTCTCCTAGGGTCTGATTATAAACTAAAGAGGGGTTCACCACCAAGCTAGGGCTTGGAAATACTAATGAAATGCAAGACCTAATGCTTAAACCTAATGCAATGCAATACTTCACTAAATTACCTAAAAAAGCATGTAAAATAGAATAGAAAGTTAAGAGATGAAAGATGTGCACCTGGAAACTTGTAGAAGAATGAATGAAGCTCTAATATGCTAGAAACACTTATTTTAATGCTAATTGGGACCCATACACTATATTGGGAAATTTAGTTCCAAATTAGGGTTTCTAGGCAGGAACAGGTTTCTGATAGTGTAGATTTTTGATCTAGAAAAATCTAGAAATTGACCTATACTAGGACTCATACACCAGAAGCGGTGTATCAGTCCAGTTAGGTTTTTCTAAAAATTCAAAGCCTAAATCTACTCTTCAATGTCTTCTTTGTCCTTTCCACTTGATTTTCATATCTAAAACTCTAATTTGCAACATGTAGAAGTCTTCCGATGATCTCCAATGCAAGGTGACAACTTTTACAACTTTCTCCAAACTTTCTCTTCAATATGTCTTCAACCTAGATCTACAAATCACACACTAAAGAGAGGGGACAATTTTATTTTGTTCGTGGAAAGGGGTTTACCTTGTCCAAACCCTTTTTTGATAATCAAACCTTGTCATGAAATCAAATTAAATTTAAAGGAATGATGAATGAAAAAAATGCAATGTTGTAACTCACCAAACCCTAGCAATAAAGTGTTGCAAATATGTATGAAGTGGATCCAATGGATGTAGATCTTGAATTTTACTTGAATGTGATAGATCTTGAATTGAATGCTAGCTTGAATCATAAAAACTTACATCACAATTGTTAGCTCAAAAAAAAACATGATGCACGATGACTTTGGCATGATGCTTAATGCTTGAATAATGCTCTAAAACACTTGGTAATCAGCCCTTGAAGACTCTTGAATTCTCTTGTAAACACTTGAATGCTCTTGTGAACTCAAATTTTCTATAAGGATGCTCATTCAACTTGATAGGTGTAAAATGAGTGAAAGAAACTTGTATTTATACTTGTTTATGCCAAATTTCCCAAAATTATAACACTAAAAACTCACATCAAATCAAGGAATATAAAATCCTACCAAGAATTTGAATTAAATTTAATTTTGGGACACATGGGACTCATAAACTAGAAGTGGCATATGAGTCCCATTAGGCATTAATTATGGGACCTGTTGATGCCTAAAATTGCTAAGAAAACAACCTTATAGGAAACATAGTTAATGGAGTGACCAATTGTGCTAAACTGAGTAACCTCCAAGTTTTTAAAAGAAGTCGGCTCCTTCTATATTTGGGGGGATTGAAATGGGAAAAATAAGTAGATGTATTAAAATAAGATCTAATTTAAGGTGATGTGCCAAGAGTTAAGTATGGGCATGGTGAATCTTCCTTTCAGAAGAGATTTAAGGGCTCGTTCAACAATCTGCATGTCCAAAAATAACATAAAGCATAGATAAAGAACATAAGAAGTCTATCAAATAACATAAGATAACTCCATGTACATTCACTGAAAAGAAGAGTTCAAGACATGGTCTGAATCAACAAATCTATATTTGAATTTATAGATGTCTTGTAAATAGACTACTTAGTACAACCACATCATAGTATAATGTTTTATCAATTAACTAAGAAATAGAAAGGCCGAACGAATTGGCACATTCTATGAGTCTTAATGCAATAAAAACAATATAAAGGCCTACAATCTTTTAATATTTTTTTAGTATATTCTCTGAACCCTTAATAAGAGAGTCGAAGCAGCATATATAAAGTATTCCTACCACCAGAGAGCTAGCAACTGAAAAGATTCCTAGGCAAGAGCAATGATGTCCATTTCAATGATTTCCCAAGGTCATTGCAATAGAAAGATTCTAAAACATATAATTTGGTCGCTTCTAAACAAGATGTGATCCTTTGTAAATGATGACTATGGTACCAGAGTGGGAGAAGTCAAATTCCCATGAAGACATGTGTTTCCCACCAATAGACTTGGTTAGGATACGTGGCACAACGACGGGGCTTCATATTCATTCCTGCCTTCCTTGGGATCAAAATCCTCATGGAGAAGACACATGGAGAAGTCTTTATTTCAAGCGTTGACTGTGGGGTCTACCAAAAGGTTGTCCATGAAATGTTGTGACATGGCACACGATCAGAGCTTGATAGAGAAGCAAAGGAGAGAGGGCTCCCAAAGGTGAGTGTTGTTGACATGTGGTGAAAGGGTGAAGGGGCTTCAAAAGGGGCCTAAAGATATTCAAATATATGAGGTGTGGACTAGGGCCAGGGCCGATGCAAAATTACCAATGACCACCCAGAGGGAGGTTTAAGGAATTTAATCCACAATTTTTGGCAACTATTAGGGGGATTTCACGTGTGGAATGGGAACCCAAAATTTTTGGTGTGAATACTTGAGCCTTATCCATTAGGCAAGAATCAAAGCTTCAAAAGTGTAGTCTACAGAGGCAACCAGCCAACCTCAGATGGCATTGATAAGGTGCATATATTTTCTTGCACCTGAACCATCAATTTTAGGGTCTTCTATGTACTTCTCTTGCACTCTTAGGGTTTTTCACCTAAAAGGAGAGATATAGACCCCAAAAATTATGATGGTTGACTCAAATTAAGGAAGGTATGAGGTATTTATGGCTAAATGTAATGTTCTAGATGCAGAAAAATGATATAATTGATTGATTATGTATACATTTGCAAAAACACCTAAAAATGAATGCAAATTGCAACAGAAATGGATGAAACTGAAAGTGTGCACCTAAGATCTTGATGGAGACTGGAAATGGATTTTGGAATGTTTTTGATCCTAATTTTAAGGCCTAGTGGGACTCATTCACCATCTTGTGCGAATCAGTCCCAGTTCTATGAAACTATTTTAGAACTCGTTTTAGACAAATGGGTACCCAAAAATGCAGTAAACCAAAATCAGGCCTGGTAGTTGGACTCATTCACCACTAATGGTGAATGATTCCACTTCTAAATTTCTTAATATTCAAAAGTGGAAACAAGATCCTTCGGTCTACACTTTTTGCTTCTCCAGATGTCTAATTCTGAAACTGTCAAATTCGGGCTTGAAAGTGACTTGTTGATATTTTTCCTTATCCAATGAAGAGATGACTTGAAAAAAATTGCAACTTGATTTTTAATGAATTCCAAGCCTCCAAGATTCCTAAATCTACAAACACATTAGACAAGAGAGAGAAATGTTGAGTGTTAGGGCATGGGGGTTTGCCTTGGTCAAACCACTTTTTAGGTAATCAAACCAAAATGAGAAAATAATGTAAGGAAGCATGTAATAATAGATTTGTTACCTTTCCATGATGATTGATCTTAAATTTTGTAGAAAAAAATGAAGAATCTTCCCTTGAATGTCTTTGGAAACTATCTTGGTGACTTAGAATGTAAAAACCCTAACTTGCTTGACTTGAAGGAGAATATAGATGATGAATTGATGATAAGAGATGTGTGAATTTTTAAACAGGCACATGACAACTGAGAGGGGGGGTGAATTAGTTGTCAAAAAATTCAAACTTAAGACTTTAATACTTATCAATTCCACAACCACACTATTTTTGTTATTAAGTAAGAGCATGAAACACAAATAACAAAAGGTAAATCAACACAATAAACACCATATTTTTACATGGAAAACCCAATAAGGTAAAAAACATGATGAGAGTTAACTCACAATATAAAGAGATTATAAAACTGAATATAAAGGCTCACTACCCAAAAGAGGACTCATTGTCCAAGTACAAAGGCTCACTGCCTACAGAAAGGACTCACTGTCCAACAGGGAGGCTCATTACCTATAGATACAAAAGAGAACAAAAGATCCACCACAACTATTAACACACATCTGTAGCTTTGAATAAGGATTGTAGAAACCTTTAGCTCACTGCCTTCAGGAATCCAACACAATAAAAAATGGTTGTCTCAACTCACTCACACACACACACACTTCTTCTCTTATGATTTGTGGCTCACTTTCATCACTTTGCATCACACTGTCATACAATTCTTCACAATTCGACTTGCTTTTATACCATCCTTAACCTTAGAAACTTTCTCCAAGGTCAGCCACAAATACCTTATTTCATAAATTCAAATTAGGTCGGCAACTCAACATTCCTACGGTGGAAAGGAATGAGAGTGGAAAAATAAAAACATTTTTCAAGATCAAAATATTGAATCAACCACACGCGTCCTTAATTGAATTTTATTCTTTGAATGAAGTGTAAACACCAGGTCGGCCAAGCCTAATGGAAACACAAATGAACATTGATGTACACACTTCCCAAAAATAAGATGGCACACAGACTCCACAACATGCTTCATTATGCATGAGGATAGATACATCCACAGCAAATGCAATATGCTTCAAACTCTGAAAACCTTTCACCAGTCCATCCAGACTGTGCAACCTCATACTGAAACACTGAAACATGACTTTCAAATCACCAAAATTTGTACTTCTTTTCCAAAACCTAGAGAACACTATCTCAAGACATATCCCAGATCCGCAAGATCTGAAACAAAATAGTAGAGGACTATGGAGCAGAAACATTTCTCTCAATCCATAGAAGATCAACTCTACCAAAACAATTCACACACCAGTGAACGTTAATTTCATGTACTACCACACCAAAAGCTAAAACTTGGGATATATCACCACAAGATCACCATTATCAAATCTTCAAATCTGCACAAGAATAGGATCAACACAGGAGAAACGCAGAGCACATTCATCACTCTAACTTCTCTTCTTTATTAATTTTCTCAAAAGCACTTGGAAACTCATCAACACAACCATCTGCAATGACATAAAGATAGCTCCATGTACTCATAGCATCTCAGCAACATCTTAGCTATACATGTACAATCTACAACATACTGAAATATGTTGACATCAATGACATCATTAATGACAACACCACCAGACTAGCTCATACTTGCAACAATCTCCCCCTTTGTCATTGATGGTAACATATGATGTGAAAAACCATCAAAGACAACATTTTACACAATATCCCAGGAGAACACCTTCTCTTCCTCTGCAACTATTTTTCACATGACTTTCTCTCCCCCTTTGACATCAATGGAAAATACCAACAACTCTGATTACTCCCCCTTAGGAGTACACTCATACTGCAACAATGAAAACCTTTTCTACTCCCCCTGCAGAGTAGACCCATTTATCAGTCTAGATAAATAAAGAATATGTGAATTCACTAGACTAATGCACCTTCATGTACACTTAGTTTGAAGGGCCAATGACCCCCAACCTCTCCCTAAGATGCTCAAAAGTATCCTTCGAAAGAGCCTTAGTAAATATGTATGCAATTTGTTCCTTTTTTATCACATACTCCTATCTAACTTCATTCTTCTACACTTTTTTCTCTCAGGAAATGACATTTGATAGATATATATTTTGTTCTTAAATGCATATCCAGAGTTTGCTTCATCCACAAAACCTATGTGCAATAGGATGCTACAGCAATATATTCTACCTCTGCAGTGGATAAAGAAATTGAGTATTGCTTTTTACTCATCCATGTAACCAATCTTCCAACAAGAAAGAAAGCACCACCACCGGTACTCTTCCGGTCATCTACACATCCAGCCCAATCAACATCAGTATAAGCACTCAGGGTAAAATCATCACTCTTAGGATACCATAATCCATAATCCGATGTACCTTTAAGATATCTAAATATCCTCTTTATAGTTGTAACATGTACTTCTTTAGGATCTACTTGGAATCTAGCAACTAAACATACTACATGCATAATATTCGGTCTAGTAGCAGTAAGATATAATAGTCCTCCAATCATAGATATGTATTTGCTTTGATCAATCTTAATAGATTCATCATCTTTGCTTAGTTTACATCTAGTTACCATAGGAGTACAAACTAGTTTGGAATCATCCATCCCAAACTTCTTCAACAACTCTTTTATATACGTAGATTGTGAAATGAATATCCCTTTATCAGTTTGATTCACTTGTAGAACAAGGAATAAATTCAATTCACCAATGATAGACATCTCAATTTTTTCCTACATCTCTTCAACAAATTTTTTACACATGTCTTCATTTCCACCAAAAATGATATCATCAACATATACAACTACTATCAAAATTTTGTTACCTTGCACATCAAAGTAAACATTGTTGTCAACAGAACCTTTGTTGAATCATTTCTTTGTCAGGTATCTATCCAATCTTGCATACCAAGCTATAGAAGCTTGCTTTAGTCTATATAATGCCTTCTTCAACTTACAAACCATGTCTGGTTTGTCAAATAGTTGAAACCCTTCAGGTTGTTCTATGTACACTTCTTCCTCCAATTCACCATTCAGAAATACTGACTTAACATCCATCTAATACACTTTGAAGTCCTTGTGGGTAGAAAATGTCAAAAACATCCTAATAGCTTCCATTCTAGCCATAGGGGCAAATGTCTCTTCAAAATCTATACCATCAACTTGTGAATATCCCTTGCATACAAGTCTTTCCTTATTCCTTACAACTTATCTACTTTCATTTAGCTTATTCTGGAACACCCATTTCAATCCAATCACATTTTTATTCATAGGCCTAGGGACTAGTTCCCATGTCTGACTATTTTCTATGTGTTGCAACTCTTCTTTCATATCTCTCATCCAACTCTCATCTTCACATGCTTCGCTTACATATTTAGGTTCAATTTTAGAAAGTAGACACAAATTTACCTTAGCTACAACTCTGCTTCTTTTTTTCACGCCTCCATTTGTATTTCCAATTATCTATTCCTTTGGATGATTCTTCTATACATACTTAGGAGTCTTAACAGTAGGTTCCGGCTCATTATCTTCCTCTTCTTCCATTTGTTCTTCTTTCACTTCTTCTTCCTTCTCCTTATTCTCCTCAGGTACATGTCCACAGATAGGATCATTAGGTTCAACTTCACTTATCTCAATAGGTTTGCATATGTCTTCATCAAGTTTCACATTAGCACTCTCAACAATCTTTCTTAATCTTTTATTAAAGCATCTATATGCTTTGCTAGTAGTAGAGTATCCAAGAAAGATTCCTTCATCACATCTAGCATCAAACTTTCCAATATTTTCATCATATCTTTTAATATTACATCAAATTCCAAATACCTTGAAATACTTCATAGTAGAAGTCTTACCGGTCCATAACTCAAAAGGATTCTTTGTGTTGTATCTAATCTGAACTCTATTGAGAACATAAACAATAGTGTGTATCACCTCTCTCCAGTACACATCTGGTACATTTGATTCTTTCATCATGGTTCTAACAGCTGCTTGTACTATCTTATTTTTCCTTTCGACTACTCCATTCTGTTGAGGGGTTCTTGGACCAGAAAACTATCTTTTTATGCCATGTTGTTCATAGAATGCATTAAATTCACCAAAAGTGAATTCTCCGCCTCTATCAAATCTCAAACACTTGATTTTAAAATTTACTTCATTTTCCACTCTTGCTTTGAATACCTTAAACCTATCCATAGCCTGAGTCTTTTCTCTAAGAAAAGAAACCCATGTCATTCGAGTATAATCATCAATAAGTAGCATGAAATAGCTATCACCATTCAGGCTTCCAGTTCTAGTCAAACCATAAGGATCAGTATGAACTAACTCCAGCATTCTAGTAGTAGAGTGCTCTTTTCCCTTAAAGTTGCATCTTGTCTATTTCCCCAATTGACAACTTCTAAAAATAGCATTAGCAGGTCTTGCAATTCTGGGAAACACTCAAACAATCTCCTTTGAACTTATTTTGACCAAGATATCAAAATTTACATGTCCCATTTTCTAGTGCCATAACCAACTTTCATTGATTTGAGGTACAAGGCATTGACCATCAACTCCCTTAAGCTAATAGATGCTTCCATGAGTTCTTCTAGTAGCAACCGTATCTCCATTTTCAGATCCTTTTCTGATTTCACAGGTATTATTCTAAAACACCAGTTTAAAACCATTGCTACACATCTTACCAACACTCAGAAGGTTATGCCTCAAACCCTTCACATAATATGCATCATTAGTACTATTCACTCTATCAAAACTAATTGAACTTTTCAAAAAAATATTAGCTCCTGAATCATCACCAAACATAACTAAACCACCATCATATTTCTCAAGTTTAGTGAACTTACTCTTATCTCTGGTCATGTGATTAGAACATCTAGTATCAATTACCCAGTAGTCTCCATCCTGTCTTGCATGAAAATAAGTAACCAAAGTACCTTCCATCCTATTCCTCTTATTCTTTGGAGCTTTCTTGCTTACACATTTTTTAGGGTTAGTGGATACAGATTTACTTTCCAAAGCTAAGAATAAGCATTCACTATCATCAACCTCATTATCAGATTCATCATCAAAAAGTCCTGCTTCTTCTGTAACATAGTATAGCTTCTTATATTTCTTATCCTTTCTATCCTTATCCTTATAATCATTGTTCTTCTTATGTATAGCTCTATTCGGACATCTTGAAACATAATGACCAATATTACCACAACTGAAACATTTAAAGGGAAACATATCATTATACTTTCTAGTGCCTTTCTTCAACTTCTTCGTGAATTTTTCTTCCAACTCATCATTACCATCAGTATCCAGTTCATCTTCAATATTCATTGCCTTAAATGTCTTTTTTGTCTTTTCTTCTATCTTGTCTTCTTTTCAGAAATTTATCATCTCAAATGCTTGCAAGGTGTCGAACAACTATTCTAAAGAGTACTTCTTAGGATCATACATTTCTTCAATAACTGAGATCTTATCGTTGTAGCAATCTAGTAGGGTGATCAGGATCTTCTCAATTATATCTTCATCTAATAGTTTTCCTCCTTGATTTCTAACTTCATTTGTAGTCAGTTCAACCCTCTGAAAGAAGCTTGTAAATTCTTCAACTTCTTCCATTCTCAAATTTACAAATTTGTGCTTTTTTGCTAGCTTCTTTGTCAATTTCACTCTTTCATTTCATTCATACATGTCTTCCAACTTCTTCCAGAATTCATATGCAATATCCAAAGAAATAACTTTAGCTCGCTCATTTTCTTCATAAGCAAAAATCTCATTTGTAGTAGTAAGACCACCATAATGGGGTGTATAATTTGTCTCAACAGCCTTCCAGGTCTTGAAACCAAGAGAGATAATATATCCTTTCATCTGTCCCTTCCAATCATTATAGCCAGTTCCATCGAACATAGGGATTGCCAAATTATGCGCCATCATATCTTCCTTAAAAGGTTAAACTCTACACCAAGGAACCTGCAAGGCCCTGATACCAATTGTTAATTAGGTGTAGGACAATTGAGAGGGGGGTGAATCAATTGTCACAAAATTCAAACTTAAGACTTCAATACTTATCAATTCCACAACCACACTATTATGGTATTAAGTAAGAGCATGAAACACAAATAATAGAAGGTAAATCAACACAATGAACACCAGATGTTTACGTGGAAAACCCAATAAGGGAAAAACCACGATGAGGGTTAACTCATGATATAAAGAGATTATAAAACTGAATACAGAGCCTCACTACCCAGAAGAGGACTCACTGCCCAAGTACAAAGGCTCACTGCCTATAGAAAGGACTCGTTGTCCAACAGGGGGGCTCACTACCTACAGATACAAAAGAGAACAAAATATCCACCACAACAATTAACACACATCCTCAGCTTTGAATAAGGATTGCAAAAACCTTGAGCTCACTGCCTTCAAGAATCCAACACAATAAAGAACTGTTGTCTCAACTCACTCACACGCACACTTCTACTCTTATGATTTGTGGCTCACTTTCGTCACTTTGCATCACACTGTCATGCAATTTTTCACAATTCAACTTGCTTTTATACCATCCTTAACCTTAGAAACTTTCTCCAAGGTTGGCCACAAATACCTTATTTCATAAATTCAAATTAGGTCAGCAACTCAACATTCCTGTGGTGGAAAGGAATGAGAGTGGACCAATAAAAACATTTTTCAAGATCAAAATCTCAAATCAACCACATGCTTCCTTAATTAAATTTTATTCTTTGAATGAAGTGTAAACAACAGGTTGGCCAGACATAATGAAAACACAAATGAATATTTATGTACACGCTTCCCAACAAGAAGATGACACACAGACTCCACAACATGCTTCTTTGTCCATGAGAATACATCTAAGATTTCTTCAAATACATCCATAGAAAATGCAATATGCTTCAGACTCTGAACACCTTTCACTAATCCATCTAGATTGTGCAAACTCATACTGAAACACTGAAACATGACTTCTGGATCACCAAACTTCAAACTTCTTTACCAAAACCCAGATAACACTATCTCAAGACATATCCTGGATCCACAAGATCTGAAACAAAATAGTGAAGGATTGTGGAGCAGAAACCTTTCTCTCAGTCCATAGAAGATCAAATCTTCCAAAACAATTCATACACTGGTGAATGTAACTTTCATGTACTATCACACTAGAAGCTAAAACAAAGAATATATCACCAAAAGATCACCATTATCAAATCTTTAGATCCGCACAAGCGTAGGATCAACACAGGAGAAATATGAAGCACATACCAGAACACATTCTAAACACATTCATCACTTTGACTTCTCTTCTTTATTAATTTTCTCAAAAGCACTTGGAAAGTCATCAGCACAACACATCTTCAATGACATAAAGATAGCTCCATGTACTCACAACATCTCAACAACATCTCAACTATACATGTACAATATGCAACATACTGAACTGTGTTAACATCAATGACAACATTAATGACAACACCACTAGACTAGCTCACACTTGCAACATGAATGAGTTAAGAGATTGTGAATTAGGGCTTACAAGGTTGTATTTATAGGAAATTCACCTTATTTACCCATTAATTGGATCCCTAAGGCCAACATGAAGAAAAATAAAACTTAAATTCTAAAATTTCCTACTCAAAAGTAAAAAATGACCCAAATGGGACTCACTCGCCACCTTAGGTGAATCAGTACCATTTGGTAGGGACTCATTCACCTCAGATGGCGAATTAGTCCCATAGGGGTCCATTTGCCAGTTGGGTTGTTAGGAAGTAAGGAAATAAGGTTTATATGATGACTTTGTTAGTTATTTGATCAATTTATACCTCAGGATGCACAATATGGGGCAATAGGGGCTTATTAATGATGATGTAAAGGTCAATTAGGGCTTGGGACACAAAATTCAATGTGAAAGTGTGATTAAATACACTTTACAACACTAAAATGAGGTCCACTTAGCCTAGGAAGGCACAATATCCAATGTGAATGTGTAAGACACATTACAACACTAGATTAACATTAAGTTTATTTTACAAGCCTTCTAAATTGATGTGAAGATGCAATTAAATACATTTTATAATGTTTAATTATGGGAAAATGGGTTCATTAAGTCTAGAAAAGTGTGAAAGTCTTTTACAACACTTTACAACACCTTTACAAGACATCGTTAAATGCATTGGAAAGGGCCCAAGACCTAGTGTGGATGTGAAAAATGCCTCACAACACTAAATCAAGGCCTCCTTAAGTCCAATTTATCATCAACTATTCCCAAATCAAGTAAGTTTCCTTTTTTCTATGGTACATTTAGCCCCCACTTTAGTGAGAGGATTAACTTGCTTCAAACTCACACTAAAGTAGACATTCAAGAGAGATCCAATCATGCCAATGTGGATGGTCTAGGATAACAAAGATCAAGAAGGTGGTCAAGCCCCTGGGATCCAAGATCCTAATTTAAACTGACATAAGCACAAGAGGACATGTACAAGGGTGAATGATATGCAGCAAAAAAAGATACATGATCATGCAATCGCAAGAACTAGAAAGAAGAGAAAAGAGAAAATGAGATGGATCAAGCTTTGACCATTTGTCCAACACATTGTGATCAGATCTAGGATTTTTTTCCAAAAAGAAAATGCATACTCACTCTGGGGTGATGGAACTCTTAGTTGTCTGCCAGATGAGAAGGCCCAAAAGGTGAGAAACATATGCTCGGCTAGTATGTACTCATAAACACATAGGTGGCTATGGAGAAATTCATGCCTCAGAATGGGCTTCCCACTCAACCATACCAAAGTTATACCTCCTGATAACTTTAATAAGGCACCACAAAGGAAAATGACTTTCGAGCTCTATGAAGTAAGAAAAAATTTGTATGCTTGACACTCATAGACATTGTTAATGTAAAATAGTGCAAGGACTCTTCAAAGGGATTTTGCTTAATTTGTGCAAGGACTTCAAAGGGATTTTTCTTAATTCATGCAAGGTCTCATCTTAGGGAACATCTTTCTTAATATTTCCAAGAGAGGATGTGTCAAAAGAAGTATCACACTCTCAGAGGGAATCATACCCAATGACACCACCAAGAAATGGAAGCATCGCAAGAAGAAAGAAATTGCACAATGAAATGTGAGTGGTGATGTATGCCCCCACTTTAAAGGGGTTGTGAACACCAGTACTATGAGAAATTTATTTAAAGTAGAAGAAGAGGACATGAGAGCTTATTCGGAAATCCCTATGCCAAGTCATATGTTTCTGATAAATGACGTCATGAAAAGGTAGTAGGTCACATGCGAGCCAACTTAAGGCATGTTATCCACATCCCAAGCTTGCTCCTATATTTTCATGAAAGGTTAATGACTAGCCAAAGGAGGCAACGAAATATGACATACGAGGACAAGGCTACTTAACCTCGTGCCCCCACTTAGTGCAAGACAAGGCTGAGCCGAAATGATGAATGAAATGTATGCTAGAGTGAAAATAAATATCAATTAGAGGAATTAGGTGCCCCCACATAAGGAAGAATACCAAACTCCTTAAAAATTTGGATTTTACTACTTAAATCCCTGCATTCATTAGTGAAATGACCATAAACTCTATGATAGGCACATAATGAAGTTTTGTAATAAAATTTCTTTCAAGTTCTTGGAGGGAGAGAGATCAAGTGATCTTGGAGGAGTCTCAACAAAATACCTTCTTGATCAATGGGGGAAGATATTCCTATGGTTTTCTTCAAAGATACATCTTGCTTAGTATTAGATGTCATATCTACGCAATATTCTGTAGATTGCAAGATTTTGTTCTCTCCTTTACAGGAGGGTGTAAAATCTAACAAATTCAATTCATTAGTGTTTTGCTAGATGACATTGACATTAAGCGAAGATGTATTTGTTTGTTGAATGGCTTGTAAAGGAGAAAAATCAAGACCACTAGTGTCTATCAGTTTAGGATGCTTTATAGTTAAAGTAGGCTTAGAAGAATGTTGTGTGAGAGTGTTGATGTTGAGTTAAGGCTTGGTTATTTCTATCAAAGGACAATAACCAAGACCATGAGTTGTTTGTTGCATGAGAGGATCTATAGGGTTGTGGATACCTTGTTCATTAGAACCACATCCTTTTCCACTATAGCCAAGTTGTTTCATAAGCTCATACCCTTTTCCATAAAGCTTTTTCACTACTTTTTAATCAATTGGTGGTTGGTGATAAGCATTGTCAAAGGTGATTGTGTAGTTTGTTTCATTGTCTAAAGTGGTTGAGGTGGATGCTTTTGAAGGGTTTTCTATTTTTTCATTTCCCCTCTTTGAATAATTGTGTATTAGCTTGTACTCACCCATGAATTCATGTTCTAAATCCAAGGAACCCCAATCATCTTCTAATAGCTTCGTTACTTTCTCAAGATGTTGTTGTTTGTCTTGTTGTGTGGGTTCCACTTGTGTGGTTGGTGTTAATGTGTTCAAGGGGTTTTCTTTATTTTTCTCAAGTTGCAAGACACTATAAGGCTCATGATCAATGTCGAGTGTGCACACTTTGTTGTTGTAGATGCATTTCATTCTTTGATGAAGAGTGGAAGGCACACCATTCATTGCATGAATCCACAGCCTGCCTAGAAGAAGGTAATATGAAATATCATGAGGCATAACCTAGATTGGTGTGTTCAATGTGACTTTTCCAACGGTAATACGTAAAGTGATCACACCAAGCGGTGTCTTTTCTACATTGTAAAATCCCTTAATAGATAAAGAATTGGGTTGAATTTTTTAGTGATCCACACAAAACCTATCCAAGAGGTTTATGCTACACACATTAAGAGTTGAACCATTGTCAACAAGGGTTCACTTTATCCCTGTTTGATTGTATTGAGCAATAATCATGAAAGCTTCATTTTATTTTTGCACTTCCAAAGGGGGGAGTTCACTTTGGTGAAAAACAATGTCAGCATTTATTCCTTGGATCATGGCTACTATTTCAGTTGGTTGCACATTAAAAGGGACATGAACTTGTTGCAAGGTTGCTTGGATCATGTTGTCATAGTGAGGTGATTCTTGAATAAGATCCCATAAGGATATCTTAGGTGTATTTTTTAGTTGTTCAACAAGATTGTACTCTGTAACATGTGAATTTAATTGAGGATCTCTAGGAAATATGGGATTTGGCAGAGGTAAGGGTGTTGGTGTGGGTTGTTGTGGTTGCAGATTATTTCTAGTGTTATACATATGAGCAATGGTATTATAACTCAGTTGTTGCGACACATTATTCTAAGTTGGGTAATGAAGAGGTTTATGTTTTGATGGGTAAAGTATGAGTTTAGGTTGGTTTTGAGTTTGTTGTTTGTGTGAAGGGGGGTAAAGGATGAGTTGAGGTTGAATAATATTAACATCCCTTGGAAAATGAGAGTCTAACATGGGTTTTTCATTGCCATGTAAGGGTATAACATTATTATTTGTAATGTTAGCCTTGTCTTGTATCAGATATCCTCCCTAGAAGGAGATTTTTTAGGAGAACCATAAATAACATGTTCATAACATTCGAGGGTGGGTTCTTCTAAAAGGACATCATCACAAGTAAGGTAGTTATGAATGGTGGAATTTGTTTGACTAGAAAAAGACTCTATTTGATTGTCAAGTGTTTCTAAGGTCTCATCCTCTTGTTCCATATTATCTACCCTATAAGGAGAGCTTGTAATATGTTCATCTAAGGTTGAAATTTGTGAAGTAGCTTCATCACAAGTGGGAGGGACATCAAGAGAAGGACTATTATGATTTTCAAATAGATTGTCCCAAATGGTAGGAATATTAGGGAAGGGAGGGGATATATTCTCATGATTTTGAATAGGTATTGTTACCAATTTTTCGCTACATCTCAATTGGTGGAGCTAGATTAAACATTGTTATATCCTAGTAGTGAAATTACAGTTATTTATGCATTATGCTTAAGTGTTGTTTGCACTTTGATCCATTGTTCATCAAGTGACAGTTGTGCATTAAAATGAGGAAACATAATTTTAGAAATGTTACTCAATGTTTTAAAAATAAGTGAGGTACAAAATTGAGTATATAAGCAACAAAGCACTTCAAATGCTTTCGTTTATTTCATGAAGTGATTCATATTTACATAGCTTCATTTGATTGCAAGAATCCAAATGATAATACAATATTCCATTGAGATGCATTTTTCTTTCCAAAAAGAAAAGCATAAGATGAAATCAAATATCCACACAAGCCATGGATGGGACTTTCACAGTGCATCACTAATAGCGCACTACACTATAGAAGATGCAAAAGAAGAAATCACATCATCATTGCCTAATTGGCTGATCGTCGACGCTGAAATGGTGCACCTTTTGTCTTCTCCAAGCTCCGTTGACCTGTAGGAAAGAAGAGAGGGATGTCAAAGGATTCGATTATCAAGATACCTATACAAACCATCAACAATAATGTAGCCTACTACTAGTCATGCGCTGAAACAATCAAGAAAAGTACAGAAGCATGAGTTGAAGGAGAAACATCAACATGATCATGATATATTGTTTTTTTATGCTAACTTTGTTTGTTTCCTTGTGTAGGTATAGGGAAAGTCACGAAGCTGATTATTGTTTGAAGACCAAGCATGTGGAGAAAAATGGGCTCCCACAAGGGTAAAGCTTGGCATGCTGCCCTTATTCATTACAAGTGGGCTCATAAAGAGATCGTATAATCATATTCATCAAGAAAGAAATGATATACAACTGAAAGAGTTAAGCAGAGTTATCTATCAAGCTATTAAACCAACTGTGCATTCATAACAATTAGGTAAATGCTTTCTAAAAGCTACAGGTGAACAGTGAGTTTAATCCACTCAATCATCTAACTAAGCACATTCATCTCAAACATTGTTGTATGGTTTACCTTTTTCCACAGTAATATTTATTCATCATGATCATATGTCATGCAAGGTTCAGACCGATAGTGTTCTTTCTCGCATCAAGGATAGTGAACAGGCATACATAATGCCTCAATGAAGAGATTTGTTTCAATTTTCATCTCAGAGGAGAGAAGAATCATGGAACAGTTTATTAAATTGAGCATAAAAATGGATGAAGAGTGCCAGGTTGAAGCCAAGAGTATGAAAGGATAGACATTGCATTCAAATGGTAAATGAACAGTCAGTTCCAATTTGGTTGATAATGCAAATACATCATTAGGAATTACAAGGTAAAAAGTTGTTTCCAGAGTGAATAGGAGATGTTAGATGGCTGTAAGAGGAAATGTGGTGCATAGAGCTGCAATATTTTAATAAAATACTTGCATAGAGTAAAGCAGAGTATACATTGAATATGCAATCTACAAATTTAATCAAAAGGGTCTTATGTGCAAGGAGAGAAACATTTATATCATCTGGTCAGAGTATGAAAGTACAAACATTCATCCTTTGGTTTCTAACTAAAGCAACATGAGTAGAGTGAGGAGTCACAAGAAATGTAAAAGAAATTAAGACAGGTAAGCATGGTGGAAATAGATAAAGAATTCTACAATTTCAAATAAAAACTTTATGTGTGTCGGCTGAAAGGATGATTCCTCATGCATTAAGTCTTGGAAGCAACAATACCATGAAGGTTTCATATGTTTTGCATTTTCTGAAGGTTTAGCTTGCTGTCCTAGGGGAGATATAGTGCAAGGTTTACAGAAGCACATGGTACCATAAAGACAAAATAGACATACTCATATTAGATTTACTTCGAAATGTGGTTTTCCTCAGAGCAACATTTACCCATGAAATAGAAATAAGGAAGTACAAAAAGTTAAAAGTGCAGATGTCTCATTGTTTTACTATGCCTATGCTGGGATTTTCACAGAAAATGTACAAGGATAGCTAGATTTCCTTTCAAGTTTTAGCGAATTCATGTGGGTTTTGTTATGCTCAGTCTTTTTTAAAATAGTGGAAGCCCATGTTGGAATTTTGTCTCAAGTAAAACAACAATATAGAGGTAACTGAAATGAAACCATAAGATACTTCGAGTTTCAGTATACTTTAAGAACAAGATGCTATATGAAATTCAGATTTGACACAATTTTTTCTAGAATCTCATGCATTCATGCGAGAGTTTCCAACAGTGACATAAAAAAGATACATTCTCTTAAAAATGACAAACACCCATATGCTGAGTATTGAAGAATTCAAATGACAAAAGGACCCAAGGTTTGACATGGTAATCAAAATATGTAGCTTTTGTTTGTTTTCATACACCCACATTGGGGTTTGTATTTATAACATAGAATTCCACATATCACAAATGAACTCATATGGTGGGGATTTCACACAAAAAAGTGCAGAAATAAGAGATGGGTTAGGCCCAGTTTTTTGAAGTAATCAAAATATACAATTTTCTTTATTCTCCTACATACCCACATTGGGGTTTGAATGTGAGACACATATTTCCTCAAGGTACACGAATACCCTGTTGGTATGTGGCGACTGATCATGCTATACTGTATAGCCCATGGTATACTGTACACATATTTCTTCCTACTTTTTCGCGTGATCACCGAAAAAGGGAAAAATCAATGAAAAAGGAAAAATCCGATTTTGTAGAACCCGAAAATCTGGAAGCTTCTAAGCTTGGTAAAAGGGGTTCGGATGGGGATTACTGTATGATGAAAAACGCGATTATTCGCAAGATTGTAATAGGGTTTTTCACTGGATAATAAAATTATTGGATGGCTGCGGTTTGGTGGATGTAGCCCAGAATTGGGTGAACCACGTTAAATCTCTGTGTTATAATTTATTCTGTGAATGTTTTAGTTTCTCTGTTTTTGTTTATTAAATCTGCATTTAATTGTTAGATCTGCCATCTCTAACCCTAACATACCCATGTCTTGTTTGCAACTGAAAGTGTAAAATAAATAGAAAGTTAGTGTGGGTCGAGCTAGTGTTACATGAATATCAAAGCAAACATATTTTTTTTTCTATTTCCAAGTTACCCATATGGAGATTTTTACAAATAATCAAAAATAAAATCTTTCTATTGATACCCATGAAGGGGCTTGTTTGAAATGTGAAAAAAGAAATAAATTCCTATTTTGGGTCGAGCCCAAAAGCTTTAAAAATGCTTTTTCTAAGATACATATGGTGCGACCTGAGTATGGCCATAAATTCATAAGTAAAAGAGAAGTTTTTTAGGCTTTATGAAGAAACAAATATGTGCTTAGAGTGAAGCCTACCAGTTCAAGCTTGTAGGAGATCATATATAGCCGTGGCCAAAGCTTTATAAAGTCTCATAACCCTAAGCAAAATATCCATTACGAGCTCGTATAGGGTGGCTAGTGGAGACAAAGAGCACAAAAATAACAAAATAATAAGCACAGGAAGTATAAAAATGCATTAGAGACTGTGTCAACCGCGGCCACAAGACTAGAAATCCAAAGAGGTAAAGCTATAAAGGCTATAAATAAGAATCTCACCTTATGTGCAGAAGAGAAGAGAGGCCCTCAAGCAAGCTTTCTCATAGAGCTTCCATGCATGAGCCCGAGCTTATACAGGACGACCAAGAAAAATAAAGCCATGAGAATGTGAAAAGAGAAGTCAGAAACCAAGTATGTACAGGCCATAGCTTTAATGACCTTTCTTGCTCTTCGTATGAAGTAAAAAAGCCACAGTAGTATTAAAATCGAGCTTACCCAGTGAAGGATCTGACTATCTAAGGACAAGAGTGAAGATTCTCAAAGCACATGAGCTACAGATTGAGCTCAATCATGGTGGCGGGGTGCTTTCTCAGGCAAAGCAATTTTTTTCCAAAGTGATGATTGAGAAAATGAATTGATTTTTAGGGTTTGGCTTCTTTTGTCTCATGCCCTGATTCGAGCTAAGTTGAACATCATAATTTCCTTTGAATATTCACCTTTGACAATAGCATGTGGAGAAATTTGAATTTAGGGTTATTTTGCATTATGAATTTAAAATCTGAAGCTTAATACTTTTGGTGGCCAATTTCTCATATTCCTAGGTCGATGTGTCTAATTCCTTAGGGTTGGTGCTTCTACATTTAACATTTATATTTTTCCTTGAGTGAAAAATGTAGAGTGTCAATGCCTTAGGATTATTTTATGGATTGTGAAGGAAGTCAATTAAAATATGAATGGTAAATATCTTATGACCTAGGGGTGAAACCTTTGACACTTAGGGTTTTATTTGCAATTGATTTTAGAGAAATCAGTTAAGGATATTGATGAGAAGTAATACGCCTTGATGTTTTTATGATTTTTTTAAGGAAAATCAAGCATTGTATTGGAGGAATAAGGTGATTGTTTTTTGCAAAAGATTTATCAATCTTTAATTGCAAAAATAGACAAATTGTAAAATCTGCAATCATGTAAAGCAGAATCATAAAGCAATCCTTATAAATTGTTTTATGATTTCTTGCTATTTTTAGCAAATTCTATTGACTTTTTCTCTTGGTCGGATTTGAGTTTCATCTTTGAGAGATAAGGTGTTTTTACAGCTTTTAAAGTAGTTTTAGCCTATTTTTAGAGGCTTTTCAGTATGATCATAAAAGCAGTGTGCTTTTTCTACTTTTATGTAGTCTTTTGGGACAGTTTTGAGGTTTTTTCCTTGAGCTTCTTTGTGAGCTCAAATTAGGGTTTCTTGAGAGATATATTTTGAAGAAGCTTAGTCTTCTTTCTTCTTGCCAGTTCAGAATACAGTTTCTTACTCTTAGCATTTTTGAGCTTGTAAACTCAGTTGTACTTAGTTTAGACAAACACTCTTTTAGTTTCAATAAAGCAGCAAAGTTCTTTTCATTTTCCGGTCTCAATTTGGTAACAATAGTTTCATGTATTTATGTTTTCAAGTTTGAAGCCTTAAATGTCCTTCTTTTATGAGTTTTCTGCATAGAATTTCATGTTTTTCAGGTTGTATGGTTTATTCAATGCCTTCGAATCCTCATACAAATTACTGATGAAATCATGCACCAATGAGATTGTGAGAACTATTGTAATAGAGAGATTGTTGTGAGTGGAAAAATATGGATTTTTTTTAGAAATAAATCACCAATTAGTTTTTTGTTTTTATTTCATTCCAACCTTCTAACTCTTTCCTTCAGAAAAATATTTAGAATAGGATCAATCATTCGGAGAACCAACTCACTATGGAGATTCCTTCTTCACTCAGATCACCCACATCTAAAGAAGGTTTCCATGTTTGAGTAGATTTTTGAATCTTGTATTCAGCAGAGTGCAAATCTAATTGATAACAGTTTTTGGCATACCCAGTGGGACCCTGAAAGCCATTTTCAGAAAAAATTCAATATTTTTAGTTTGTTGTTTGGTGTATGCAACAGATTTTCCATCCTTTTGGAGGCTCATTACAATATACCTAGCGACTCTGATTCTAATTTTTGCATGCTAGTGCAGCCTACACATGAGAAAGATACAGACAAGATCAAGTTCTACACCCTTCAAATATCGAGAGTTGTCCCCATCATGAAGAAGAGGCAGAACAACAAGGAGGCTTTTTGAAACACCCATGAGATTGAAGTCAACACCTCTTGTTTTCAGCTCCTTGGTTTTATCACTAGGAGTACCGGTTCCAATTTCATAAGTACTGCCAATGGCAGCACCAAGGAAACACTCGTTCGTGCCTTTCAATGGAGGTACTCCATTAAACATCGTTCAGTATGATGACATTCTAGTCGTAGCCCTTAGAGGTCTGCCATACTTCATCGGGGAGGACTTCACTACACCATTTGAGCACAACCGTGGTGTAGCCATGTTATGTTCAGTGCATAATATCATGCAGGAAAACATCACGCTAAGGCTGTTGGTTGTATCACTCAAAGGGAAGGTGTTACAATGGTTTAGAGGTCTCATATCCAACACAATCACAACATGGGATGCATTAGGTAATGGTTTATATCAACATTTTGCTGATGAATCTAGCAACCTATCTTTATTAAAGCAGTTGAGCACCATTCAAAGGGAGCCACATGAGCACTTGGCCAACTTCAACTACCAATTTCAGAGAACCTGGGATAGGATTCTTGCAATGGTAAAACCCTTACTAGCACACACTTTTCTATTTTACTTAAAAGCTTTGAATAGTAAAATTGCAGTCATGACTCAATCTATAAGTGGGCTTACACTCCCTAACGCCTACAACATAGCCATTAATGTTGAGAATTGTCTCATCCAAGCTGGAGACATAGCTCCTAGACCTCCTATGCCTTTGTTTCTAGAAATACAACCACCTATCCCTATTGTTGTACCTCCCTTAGTTGTTGTCCTGCATGTTCCAACAATAGGATATCATAACACAGCCCAAGAAGTTGTTGCTCCAACCCCAAATCAGGAGATGCAAGAGATTAAAAGCATATTAAAGACCTTTGGAAATGATCTCATGACCATTAAAAAGTATGTTGGTCAAGAACATAAGCCTTATCAAGCCCCTTATCAGCAAAACCAGCAAAATAGACCTACCTTTCAAAATGATTATCAAGCCCAAAGAAGGAATTTTAACCCTAGGCCATTCCAGCCATACAATCCGAACATAGCCAGTTCATCAAAGGAACTTGTGCCGCAAAATAATATTTCCCAAGATTGTGATTGGTGTTATCTATGAAATCAGCCCCATAACCAATCAGTGTGCACCAATGGAATGAGAAATCAGGCTTTAATGGTTCAAAATAACTATGTTGGTTCAGAAAATGTTGCAGATTAGAATCAAGAACAACAAGATAATGTGGAATTTTTCTTTCCAAACTGGAAGAGCTCTGAATTATGTGGCATGAACGGTCTAGATCAGCAAAATTCACCTATTTCAACTAATACCATGTCAAAAATGAGAGCTATGGACCTAGGGCAGTAAGCTAGAAATTCACAACAGCAGCCTGCAAACAGTAAGCAACCCATTTCATTGAATGCTAATGCTGCCATGCAGCCTAAAATGCAGATTCTGCAAAGAGGCCAAGAGATACCTAGCAAAGAGTAGTCAAGAACACATCCATAGCCTTTGCAGAGGCAAAACGATGTTGTTGTCACAAAAAACTAGCAGAAGGTAAATTCTTCATCATTTAATATAGTTGAGCATCTCAAGAAAACCACTGTCAGTATGTCGATATTAGATGTTTTACACCTTCCAGGGCAGAAAGGTTTACTACAAGAAGTTTTAACTAAGTTGTCTATTTCTGAAAATGCTAATCAAGGAGTTGCAAAGGTTGTGCTTGCTAATGATCTGGAGCATAAAAATGAGCAGAAAAGGAAAGAGGTAAAGCCTCCTCCATTCTATTTACTCTAATCATTGGCAATAAAATTGTTCATAATTGTATGGTTGATTCTGGTGCTAGTAGTTCAGTCATGCCTAAGAGTTTAGCTGATAAGTTAGGTCTTGTTTACAAGCCTAATCCTCAAAAAGGCATAGTGCAATTAGATGGGTTTGTTGTTAAAACTGCTGGTATTATCAAAAATATGGTTCTTTGCACACATCCCCGAGTTTTTCTATTCATCAGGACATGCATGTCATTGAATTATCGCTGCACTTTTCCATTTGTCTCTCAAGGGATTTTACAGCCAACTTGGGTGGGTTTCTATCTTCTGATTGGTCTCATTTTATTTTTAGAACAAGGTATGGTATGAAGGTGACCATAAAGTCTGAGCCTCTCGCCAAAGACCATATCGAACCATAATCACCAAATCCTATAAATGCTAACCTCTACGCCACCTCTGCACTGGAGGAGCAAACCATGACCTTAGACTGTAGCACCCATGTAGAAAATATCAATCTAGATGAATGGGTAGCTGAAGATCACGAGCTTGATCCTTTTCAGCACACAGATGAGAGAGGGTTAAGAGTCTATATGATTCGAGAACCTGATTAAGATATGCCTAATCTTTGTAAAGAGGAAGAACTGTCTGTAGAAGTAGGAAATGAGCTTTGGAAGCTTTACTTCGATGGTTTGAGGAGCAGTATTGGTGCTGGGGGTGGGGCTATGTTGATATCACCTGAAGGAGATAAGTACTTTTCAGCTTGCAGATTTGCTTTTAGCTATTCGAATAATACAACTGAGTATCAAGTGTTGGTGCATGGCATTGAATAGACCTGCAAATGAGGTATTAAATGCTTGCAAGTTTATGGTGATTCAAAACTAATTGTAAATTAAGTCTGAAATTTAAATGTTGTGAAGAATGATTTGCTTAAGAAATATAAGCATCGTGTATGGGATTTGATGGAAGATTTTGATGCTTTTAGTATCGAGGCAATTCCTCGTAATCAAAATAAGCATGCTAATAGGCTCACTACCATAGGAGCCCAGTTTGATATTTCCAAGGAGATTCATAAGGTAGAGGCATGTCAATACGTGAAAATAGTGGTTAAACCTTATGTACCTGACAATAATGTGAGCTGGCAGGTTTTTGACAGCGATGAGGAAATCGTAAATTTCCTAATTATTGAAGCTGAGTTTACAGATGGAAACCAGCATAAATGGCAGCAGCAATATGACAACTAGATTGTGCAATTGAAGACCAACAACTTGCCAAAAGGATTGGTGACCTTGGAATCTGTGTTCAATTTAGATGACCAAGTGCGTAAGAACAAATTCAGTATGATTATTAAAGAAGAAAATTATGCAGCCATTGAAATCTTCAAAGGCAAGCTTATCACGTTGGGAAAGGTATGTAGTCAAGATGAACATCAAGCATTTATTCTGTTATGTCAGAAATTTAGTGATGTTTTTTCTTGGGAGTACAAGGATTTGAGAGGTTTTAACCCAGAACTAGCCCAACATACCATTGAACTTGAACCTGATGCAAAACCAGTAATGCAGAAATAGAGACCGCTTAACCCCAAATTAGAGCACCTTATGAAGGCTGAAATGAATAAGCTAGTTGAGAGTGGTATTATTTTTCCTATCAAGCACAATTCTTGGGTGTCAAATTTAGTACCAGTTAGGAAGAAAAGTGGGGAAATCAAATTATGTGTCAATTTCAGATATTTAAATAAAGCATCATTGAAATACCATTACCCACTCCCTTATATAGAGCAAATTTTACAGGTAGTTTTTGGTTTTGACAGATTTTCTTTGCTAGATGGTTACTTAGGTTACAACCAGATTCTAGTGATGCAGGAAGATCAGTTCAAAACAACGTTTACAGCTAAGTGGGGCAAGATGGCCTACAAGAAGATTCCTTTTGGCTTATCCAATGCTGGAGCAACTTTTCACCGTGTGATGGATATGGCCTTTCACGGCCTCATGAAAAAGTTCGTTCTGGTATACTTAGATGATATTACTATTTTTTCTAGAAATGCTAACAAACGCCTTGATCATTTGGATCAGATTTTTCAGAGATGCAGAGAGTTTGGAGTGTCTCTCAATTTGAAGAAGTGTATATTTTCAGTGCATGAAGGCAAATTGTTTGGACACATTGTTTCAAAGCAAGGTATTTCTATAGACCCTAAAAGAGTCTCTACAATTCTTGAATTTCCATTACCAACTCACAAGAAAGGCTTCCAAAGCTTTCTTGGAAGAATAAATTTTGTAAGGAGGTTCATACTAAATATTGCAGCTTTGTTGCAGCCTCTCACTTTTATGCTTAAAAAGAATATGCCATTCCATTGGACCAAGGAAGGTAAGAGGAGCTTTGAGCAGATTAAGGAAGCCCTCGTAGCTGCTCCTACTCTCATTAATCCAAATTTTGACAAAGACTTTATTTTGTATGCCTTTGGAGGAGTGGATACAATTTCAGCTATGTTATGCCAGCAAAACGATGAAGGCTTGGAGTAGCTTGTTGCATTTTTCAACCAAGTATTGCATGATTATGAGGTAAAATATTATTTTGTTGAGAAGCATGTTTTTGTTGTTGTGAGAAGTTTAAAGAAATTCAGGCATATGTTGTCCAATAGCAAGATTCATTTGCTAGTATCTCATTCAATTGTTAAGGATTTTCTACTTAACAAAGATATTAATGATAAGCATGCTGGTTGGATTACCAAAGTAATGGAATTTGACGTTGATATAAAAATAACCAAGCTCGTTAGAGGCAAAGGTTTGTGCGAATAGATTACTGGTAATGAGGGCAGCAACTTAAAAGATGTTGTAAATACATAAACAATGCTAAATAATGATGCTACATTTGATGTTCCAATGTCTCCTACTACTTGGTTGCAGCAAATGATGCATTATTTGCAAACTGGTGAGTACCCCGAAGGCTTAGACAGAGCAAAGTGAAGGTATTACAGATTACAAGCCATCCCTTATGCAATCATTGACAGAATTCTTTATAGGAGAGATTTCCAAGGTGTTTTATTGTGTTGTATTTAGCTTGATCAAGTTGACAAGCTTTTAGCAGAGTTTGATAATGGACCATCAAGAGGTCACTTTGCTGCAAGAACAACAACTCTGAAAATTATGCAGGCTGGTTATTACTGGCTAGATTTGTTGAAAGATGTTATTACTTGGGTCTGAAAATATGAGAAATGTGCTTTATTTTCTGGAAAACAAAGGCTTGCACCGCTGCCCCTGCATCCGATCCAGGTGCAACAACCCTTTGCCAAGTGGGGCTTAGATTTTATTGGTCAGTTAGAAATAACATTTATTTGAACACATCTTCTAATTATTATCCACATGGAAATGGTCAAGCAAAATCTACAAATAAGAATCTAATTCGGATAATCAAGAAAACTATTGAGGATAATCAACGGACATGGCATGAAAAGCTGAAGTTAGCCCTTTGGGCTGATAGAATAACTCCTAAAATGGCCACTGGTTTTTCCCCTTTTGTTTTGTTTTAACTTATGGTAATGATGCTAAGTTACCTATTTCTATTAAGTTGTCGACTTTAAGTTATGTTAAAGAACTGGAATTTTTGAATGAACAACCTCTTGAAGTGAGGTTTGCACAGCTAGTAGAGCTTGAGGAAACTAGAAAGGAGGCTCTCAGACAACTGGAGATAAATCAAGCTCAGATAAAGAACTCTTTTGATAAGAGGGAAAGACCACGTGATTTCATTGTTGGGGATCTAGTTTTCAAGTGGAATCAATTTAAAAGCAGACCTGGACGACATTCCAAGTTTGATGCAATTTGGGATGAGCCTTATGTGATCACGGAGTGCAAGGAACACAACACGTTCCAACTTTCCAAGTTGACTGGCGAGGTGTTGTCTATCCCAGTTAATGGGATCCACCTCAAGCATTTCCTCTAAGATAAGTTTATCTCATAGTTAAGTAGAGTAGTATTGCAAATAAGTGCATTATGCACATTTACTTTCAGTACTTTTACTTTCCCTAAGCATTGTTGTGCATGTTCTGTTGGCCATCAGGGTATGTTAGTTTTCTTTCAGTTTTGTTTTGTTTTCTTTTGCTGCTATTTGGAGCATTGTTGTTCAAGTTTCTGAGTTTCAAGAAGGGGTAGATCTGAGTTTGTGCCCAATAGAGTGTTTTAAGGAAACTGATCAATGATTAGCAAGCAAGCATTTACCTGAAATCGCCAAAATGTTACCATTTTTTTGCTACAGCTCAATTGGTGGAGCTGGATTAAACATTGTTATATCCTAGTAGTGAAATTATAGTTATTTCTGCATTATGCTTAAGTGTTGTTTGCACTTTGATTCATTGTTCATCAAGTGACAGTTGTGCATTAAAATGAGGAAACAGAATTTCAGAAGTGTTATTCAATGTTTTACACATAAGTGAAGTACAAGTTTGAGTATATAAGCAATAAAGAACTTCAAATGCTTTCATTTATTTCATGAAGTGATTCATATTTACATAGCTTCATTTGATTGCAAGAATCCAAATGATAATACAACATTGCATTGAGATGCATTTTTCTTTTCAAAAAGAAAAGCATAAGATGAAATCAAATATCCACACAAGCCGTGGATGGGACTGTCACAGTGCATCACTAATAGCACACTACACTATAGAAGATGCAAAAGAAGAAATCACATAAGTAACAACATAATCATCATGCCTGATTGGCTGATGGTCGACGCTGAAATGGTGCACCTTTTGTCTTCTCCAAACTCCGTTGACCTGTAGGAAAGAAGAGAGGGATGTCAGAGGCTCTGATTATGAAGATACCTATATGAACCATCAATAATAATGCAGCCTGCTACTAGTCATGTGCTGAAACAATCAAGAAAAATATAGAAGCATGAGCTAAAGGAGAAACATCAACATGATCATGATATATTGTTTTTTATGCTAACTTTGTTTGTTTCCTTGTGCAGGTATAGGGAAAGTCACGAAGCTGATTATTGTTTGAAGACCAAGCATGTGGAGAAAAATGAGCTCCCACAAGGGTAGAGCTCAGAATGCTGCCCTTATTCATTACAAGTGGGCTCATAAAGAGATCGTATCATCATATTCATCAAGAAAGAAATGATATACAACTGAAAGAGTTAAGCAGAGTTATCTATCAAGCTATTAAACCAACTGTGCATTCATAACAAGCAGGTAAATGCTTTCTAAAAGCTACAGGTGAATAGTGAGTTTAATCCGCTCAATCATCTAACTGAGTACATTCATCTCAAACATTGTCGTATGGTTTACCTTTCACCACAATAATATTTATTCATCATGATCATATGTCATGCAAGGTTCAGACCGACAGTGTTCTTTCTCGCAATCAAGTATAGTGAACAGGCATACATAATGCCTCAATGAAGAGATTTGTTTCAATTTTCATCTCAGAGGAGAGCAGATTCACAGAACAGTTTATTAAATGGAGCATAAAAATGCATGAAGAGTGCTAGGTTGAAGCCAAGAGTATGAAAGGACATACATTGCATTCAAATGGTAAATGAACAGTCAGTTCTAGTTTGGCTAATAATGCAAATACAAAATTAAGAATTACAAGGTGAAAATTTTCTAGAATGAACAAGCGATGTTAGCTGGCTATAAGAGGAAATGCAGTCCATAGAGCTGCAATATTTTAATAAAATGTTTGCATAGAGTAAAGCAGAGTATACATTGAATATGTAATCTACAGATTTAATCAAATAGGTCATGTGTGCAAGGAGAGAAACAATTATATCTCGTCAGAGTATGAAAGTATAGAAATTCATCCTTTGGTTTCTAACTGAAGCAACATGAGTAGAGCAAGGAGTCATGGGAAATGTAAAAGAAATTAAGACAGGTAAGCATGGTGGAAATAGATAAAGCATTCTACATTTTCAAATAAAAAATTTCTGTGTGCCGGATGAAAGGATGATTCCTCATGCATTAAGTCTTGGAAGCAACAATACCACGAAGGTTTGATATGTTTTTCTTTTTCTGAGGGTTTATCTTGCTGTCCCAAGGGAGATATAGTGCAAGGTTTACAGAACCACATGGTACCATGAAGAAAAAATAGACATACTCATATGAGCTTTACTTCGATATGTGGTTTTCCTCAGAGCAACATTTACCCATGAAATAGAAATAAGGAAGTACAGAAAGTTAAAAGTGCAGATGTCTCATTGTTTTAGTATGCCTATGCTGGGATTTTAACAGAAAATATACAAGGATAGCTGATTTCCTTTCTAGTTTCAGTGAATTCATGTGGGTTTTGTTATGCTCAGTCTTCTTTAAAATAGTGGAATCCCATGTCAGAATTTTGTCTCAAGTAAAACTACATTATAGAGTAACTGAAATGAAAACATAAGATACTTTGAGTTTCAGTATACTTTAAGTACATGATGCTATATGAAAGTCAGATTTGAGACAATTTTTTCTAGAATCTCATGCATTCGTGTGAGAGTTTCCAACAGTGACATAAAAGAGATACATTCTCTTAAAAATAGCAAACACGCATATGTTGAGTATTGAAGAATTTGAATGACAAAAGGAGCCAGGGTTTTACATGGTAATCGAAATATGCAGCTTTTGTTTTTTTTCATACACCCACATTGCGGTTTGTATTTATAACACAAAATTCCACATATCACAAATGAACTCATATGGTGGGGATTTCACACAAAAAAGTGTAGAAATAAGAGATGGTTTGGGCCCAATTTTTTGAAGTAATCAAAATATACAATTTTCTTTATTCTCCTACATACCCACATTGGGGTTTGAATGTGAGACACATATTTCCTCAAGGTACGCAAATACCCATGTCTTGTTTGCAACTGAAAGTGAAAACTAAGTAGAAAGTCAGCATGGGTTGAGCTAGTGTTACATGAATATCAAAGCACATAGATTTTTTTTGCTATTTCTAGGTTACCCATATGGATATTTTTACAAATAATCAAAAATAAATGCTTTCTATTGATACCCATGAAGGGGTTTGTTCGAAATGTGAAAAAAGAAAGAAATTCCTATTTTGGGTTGAGCCCAAAAGCTTTAAATATGCTTTTTCTAAGATACACATGGTGTGGCCTGAGTATGGCCATAAATTCATAAGTAAAAGAGAAGTTCTTAAGCTTTTTGAAGAAAGAAATATGTGCTTAGAGTGAAGCCTACCAGTTCAAGCTTGTAAGAGATCATATATAGTCGCGGCCAAAGCTTTATAAATTCTTAAAACCCCAAGCAAAACATCCAGTACGAGCTCATATAGGGTGTCCAGTGGAGACAAAGAGCACAAAAATAACAAAATAATAAGCATAGGAAGTATAAAAATGCATTAGAGACTATGTCAGCCATGGCCACAAGACCAGAAAGCCCAAGAGGTAAAGCCATAAAGGATATAAACAAGAAGCTCACCTTATGTGCAGAGGAGAAGAGAGACCCTCGAGAAAGCTTTCTCATAGAGCTTCCATGCGTGAGGTCGAGCTTATACAAGACGACCAAGAAAAATAAAGCCATGAGAATGTGAAAAGAGAAGTCAAAAACCAAGTATGTACAGGCCGCGGCTTTAATGGCCTTTCTTGCTCTTCGTATGAAGTAAAAAAGCCACAGTAGTATTAAAATCTAGCTTACCCAATGAAGGATCTAACTATCTAAGTACAAGAATGAGAATTCTTAAAGCACACAAGCTACAGATTGAGCTCAATCATGGTGGTGGTGTTCTTTCTCAGGCAGAGCAAGTTTTTTCCAAAGTGATGATTGAGAAAATGAATTGATTTTTAGGGTTTGACTTCTTTTGTCTCATGCCCTAATTGAAGCTAATTCGAACATCATAATTTCCTTTGAATATTCACCTTTGACAATAGCATGTGGAGAAATTTGAATTTAGGGTTATTTTGCATTATGAATTTAAAATCTGAAGCTTAATACTTTTTGTGGCTGATTTCTCATATTCCTAGGTCAATGTGTCTAATTCCTTAGGGTTGGTGCTTCTACATTTAACATTTATATTTTTCCTTGAGTGAAAAATGTAGAGTGTCAATGCCTTAGGATTATTTTATGGATTGTGAAGGAAGTCAATTAAAATATGAATGGTAAATATCTTATGACCTAGGGGTGAAACCTTTGACACTTAGGGTTTTGTTTGCAATTGATTTTAGGGAAATCAGTTAAGGATATTGATGAGAAGTAATATGCCTTAATGTCTTTATGATTTTTTTAAGGAAAATCAAGCATTGTATTGGAGGAATAAGGTGATTTTTTTTGCAAAAGATTTAGCAATCTTTAATTGCAAAAATAGACAAATTGTAAAATCTGCAATCATGTAAAGCAAAATCATAAAGAAATCCTTATAAATTGTTTTATGATTTTTTCTTGCTATTTTTAGCAGATTCTATTGACGTTTTCTCTTGGTCGGATTTAAGTTTCATCTTGGAGAGATAAGGTGTTTTTCTGGCTTTTAAAGTAGTTTTAGCCTATTTTTAGAGGCTTTTCAGTATGACCATAAAAGCAGTGTGCTTTTTCTGCTTTTATGTAGTCTTTTGGGATAGTTTTGAGTTTTTTCTCCTTGAGCTTCTTTGTGAGTTCAGATTAGGGTTTCTTGAGAGATATATTTTGAAGAAACTTATTCTTCTTTCTTCTTTCCAGTTCAGAATATAGTTTCTTGCTCTTAGCATTTTTGAGCTTGTAAACTCAGTTGTAATCAATTCAGACAAACACTCTTTTAGTTTCAATAAAGTAGCAGAGTTCTTTTCATTTTTTGGTCTCAATCTGGTAATAGCAGTTTTATGTAATTGTGTTTTCAAGTTTGAAACCTTAAATGTCCTGCTTTTATGAGTTTTCTGCATAGAATTTTAGGTTTTCAGGTTGTATGGTGTATTCAATGCCTTCGAATCCTCATACAAATTATTGATGAAATCATGCACCAATGAGATTGTGAGAACTATTGTAATAGAGATATTGTTGTGAGTGGCAAAATCTAGATTTTTTTTAGAAATAAATCACCAGTTAGTTTTAAGTTTTGATTTCATTCCACCCTTCTAACTCTTTCCTTCAGTAAAATATTTAGAATAGGATCAATCATTCAGAGAACCATCTCACTTTGGAGATTCCTTCTTCATTCAGATCACCAACATCTGATGAAGGTTTCCATGTTTCAGTAGATTAATGAATCTTGTATTCAGCAGGGTGCAAATCTAATTGACAACAGGTATATCTTCTAACACCAACCTATCCTCTTTGCATCGAGAAGGGATATTAGGAGAAGAAAAAGTTTGATTATCATGATTATGGAGACTAGGTAAGGTAATGTGTTGAAATGTGTCTATGATTTCATCCTCTTGGTGTGTTGTGTGATCGTCATGATTACTTAGTGTGATGTCTTCTTCTTTAGTAATGTTATGTCTAATAGGAGAGATAAGAGGAGAGAAACAACTCATATTGTCAAAACTCTCATCAATTGGTTCTTCTAACACAATAATCTCTTCTTCACAAGTGGGAAAGAAAATAGGAGAAGAAAAAATGTAAGTGTTATGATTATCCAAGGTTTCTTTCACTAGACTAACCTCGTCCATAGAAGGAAAACTAGGAGATGGATCAATGACAAATAGAAAGAGAGGAGAAAGGACCTCATATTTATATGCACGTAACAAAATTCTCTTACAACATGCAATAATATCTAAAAATAGAACATGAAAGATGATAACTATAAAACTTTGTAATGAAAACATGATAGAATGATTATTATACAAACTTTAAATTTAACTATGTTAAAGCAAAGATGCAAAAGAGGAATGCAATTTTTTAGATTTTAAGGATGACCATGGACTGATTATGCTATGTGACAATATGAGAATGCAAACTTGAAATTTAAACCATGCATGAAATGAGCTAATTTAGGCTAGTTCTAATGACATGCATGTTATAGAAACACAACCAACTGATACAGTTAGGTAATGGTACCAAACATAAGCTTAAAACTATGGTTTTTCAGTTCTGTAAAGGGCAATTTTAGGGGTGAAAAGGGACTGATTCACCCAAGGTGGTGAATGAGTCCCAATAAGGGATAGTTTATGAATTTTCAAATGTTTTTGATGGATTTTGATGTTTGTTGGGGTGTAAAATGGAGACCTAAGATGAAAATGCAAAATTTCAGAAAATTTAAATGAATTTAAATGCCACAAATGCAACCTAAATTCACTTTTCATGAATGTAAAATTTGAAACCTAGCATGCAAATTAATCCATGCAAACCCTAATGCAAGGTCAATCCAAAGCTAGATCTGTGATGAAGGACTCCAAATTAGAAAAGAAAACTATTTGAAAAGTAGGCTCACCAAAATGAACCATAGATTTTAGGTGTATGGAATGCTATGTCTATTTTGCTCAATTAGGGTCTTTCACCTAAAGGAAAGAGATAGATCCCACACCAAAAATCTACGTGTTTCACTCAAACTAAGGTATGTATGATGTATTTATGAATAAATGAAATGTTTTAGATGTAGAAAAGTGATAAAATTGATTGATTATGTATGCAAAACTAATGAAATGTGAAGTGTTTGAAAACACAGTGACGTTTGCAAAAACACCTAAAAATGAATGCAAATTGCAATAGAAATGGATGAAACTGAAAGTGTGCACCTGAGATATTGATAGACTAGAAATGTCTTATAGAATGTTTTTGATCTTTATTTTTAGGCCTGGTAGGACTCATTCGCCATCCTAGGCGAATCAGCTCTAGTTTTGTGAAACTATTTTGAAACCTGTTTCAGACAAATGGGTACCCAAAAATGCAGAAAACCAAAATCAGGTCTGGCAGTGGGACTCATTCACCACTAATGGCGAATAATTCCACTTCTAAATTTTTTAAGATTCAAAAGTGGAAACAAGAGCCTTCAGTCTGTACTTTGTGCTTCTCTAGGTGTCTGGTTCTGAAATTGTCAAATTCGTGCCTGAAAGTGACTTTTTATTGATATTTTTCTTTATCCAATGAAGAGGTGACTTGAAAAACTTTACAACTTGATTTTTAATGACTTCCAAGCCTCCAAGATTACTAAATCTACAAACACACAAGACAAGAGAGAGAAATGTTGAGTGTTAGGGCATGGGGGTTTGCCTTGGTCAAACCCCTTTTTAGGTAATTAAACCAAAATGAGAAAAGAATGTAAGGAAGCATGCAATAATGGAGTTATTACCTTGCCATGATGATTGATCTTGAAATTTTGTAGTAAAACATGAAGAATATGCCCTTGAATGTCTTTGAAAACTATCTTGGTGACTTAGAACGTAAAAACCCTAGCTTGCTTGACTTGAAGGAGAATATAGACATGATGAATTGATGATAAGAGATGTGTGAATGAGTTAAGAGATTGTGAATTATGTCTTAGAAGGTTGTATGTATAGGAAATTAACCTTATTTACATGTTAATTGGATCCCTAAGGCCAACATGAAGAAAAATAAAAGTTAAATTCCAAAATTTCCCACTCAAAAGTCAAAAATGGCCCAAATGGGACTCATTCACCACAAATGGTGAATTAATCCTAAAGGGGTGTATTTTCTAGTTGGGTTGTTAGGAATTAAAGAAATAAGGTTTATATGATGACTTTGTCTATTATTTTATCAATTTATACCTTGGGATGCACAATATGGGGCAATAGGGGCTTATTAATGATGATGTAAAGGTCAATTAGGGCTTGGGACATAGAATTCAATGTGAAAGTGTGATTAAATACACTTTACAACACTAAAATGAGGTCCACTTAGCCTAGGAAGGCACAATTTCCAATGTGAATGTGTAAGACACATTACAACACTAGATTAACATTAAGTTTACTTTACAAGCCTTCTAAATTAATGCGAAGATGCAATTAAATACATTTTATAATGTTGAATTAAGTGAAAATGGGTTCATTAAGTCTAGAAAAGTGTGAAAATATTTTACAACACCTTTACAAGACATTGTTAAGTTCATTTGAAAGGGCCCAAGACCTAGTGTGGATGTGAAAAACACCTCACAACACTAAATCAAGGCCTCCTTAAGTCCAATTTATCATCAACTATTCCAAATCAAGAATGTTTCCTTTTTTCAATGGTACAACGCGTCATGCAAATCGATTATTTCTTTGAAGGGCAGCTCCATGGAGATCCTGATCCTAAACTCAATATCCGTAGTAGTGGGAGATGGACTGAAATCCTGAAAAGCAGACAGATCCTATTTCTTTTCTTTGATCTTTGCTGCAATATACTCCACCATAGCCACTAAATCATTAGAGAGAAAAGGGGAGGGCAAGCCCATTTAGTTCAAATGGGAGAATAGCATCCACATATTGTTCATAGTCTGATTTAGTGTTGCCAAGCAATTACTAGCCTGAAGGATGGTCCCATGACAATGGATGAATTCCTTTGCCTTCTTGGTAGCTAACCTCTGATATTCAATCCATGCATTCACCAAGTTTGTGCTCTCCACTATGTACAACTTGCCTAGCAACTTCTCTGCCTTTGACACGTTTTCTGCAATGAACTATGGAATCTGCTCCATCATTCCATGCACCTCCCTGCTTAAACCTAGCAGATCAGCCATGAAGTGGAGCATTGGTTGAAGAGTCAAGCAAAAAGAATTGACTCTCTCCTAGTAGGAGATATATTACTGTTGGGCTATTGAAAGGAGATCCAACTGAGGAGTAGGAGGTTGGGGAGGATTTTTCAAAGGATCTATCTCCTCTTTCAACTTGATGTCTTACGTCAGCTCTTCAATTCTCTTGTCCATGGTGGAGAGTCATTCCTACATCATTCTCAACTCGACAAGCAATACTTCCTCAGCCTGGCCTCAGGTTGTGGATTCTTTTTCCAAAGAGAGCTTTACTTCCTAGATATCTTTTCAAATTGAACTTGTTGGTCCTGGAGCTCCTTATCCTTTTGTTGCATTTCCTGCTCTAGTTGAGCTCATTGATCCCAAAGCTCTTCATTCTTTTGTTGCATTTCACTCTCTGCTTGAGTCAACCAGTCTTTTAACTCTTGATTTTTTAGTTGCAGCTTGGTAACCAGGTTGGGATCTAGGGATTGGAACTTTTCAAGTTCCTCCTAAAGCTTTTCCCTTTCTTCTTACACTTGTTGACACAAGAATTCAATTTTAGTATCCTTGGCCTTCTCTTTTTTTAGTAGGATCTCCAGCCTTTCCTTAACATTCTTGAGCTCCCCTTCCTTATTTTTTAGTTGGCGACTATGCTTGAGAAAGTTAGTAGTCACCACCCACTAAGTTTCCTCCATTAGCTCAACTTTGTCATATGGCCAAGCTATGTGTAGATCAATTCCCATAGCATGGATTATACAATCCTCAGGTTGCATCTCCCCATGCAGTTTGATGGTGTTAGGAGTCATCATTGCAAATTGTAATGACCCCTACACCTCATTACAAAGGGTATGCACGTAGGGCTCAATAAGCTTCGTTGCATCTTTTTCTTTTCTCTTCTAGACTCTGATAGCCTATGTTGCCTTAGTCCTATCACTTTTCCCAATAAAT
This sequence comes from Sequoia sempervirens, assembly GCA_007258455.2. Taxonomy (NCBI): domain Eukaryota; kingdom Viridiplantae; phylum Streptophyta; class Pinopsida; order Cupressales; family Cupressaceae; genus Sequoia; species Sequoia sempervirens. The sequence continues at coordinate 95,806,056 of VDFB02193867.1, forward strand.
TATGTTGGTGACCTAATCAGCTTGCTAGTGAAGGGCACACTAGGAGGAATAGTAAAATGCAAGGAGATCATTTTGGTCTCAGATGATGTTTTCTTTGGCCAAGTGATGGTCAGCAGAGAGAAAGGAGGGATATTATACCAAGGTATGGCTTGGGAAGTGATGGAAAAACTCAAAGGGAGTGGTGGTGGTAGCAGAGAAACAAAGGTTACCATCCACTAGCTGGCTAATTCAGAGCCGACACAATGGTACCAAAATGGGTAGCAATTGTGGGTTTAGATTGGGCTCCAACAAAAGATGGAGCAGACCGTGGGTGAGTAAAAGTTTCCTGTCTAATTTGGGAGAATTGAGCAAAACCTCCAGTAGGTATGGAAGCAGAAAAGGGAAGGCCAACACTTGAAGTAATGGGAGATGCAGAGGTAGTAGGGGGGACCAAAGATTATGAACTGAGAAGAGGGGGAGAGAAAGATACCTGAGTTGCAGAGGACTCTGATCCTTGGCTTGTTGTAGGTTCTTGTGAGCTTTCCCCCAGAGTTGCATCAGTGTGCAGCCTCTTCTCGGGTGGAAAATTATCTTCCTCTATGACCTCCTGAGATTTTTTGGATTCCCTAGATCTCTTCTTATCCCATGTGTGTGGTAGTGAGGCCTCTGAATGTGATGCGATCACTTGCATGCTCAATGGAGCTTTGCTAGGTTCTTCTGCTGCTTTTCTAGTTCTCTGTACTTGGGCCTTTTTTACCTCTTTTCTCTTGCTTATTGTCATTGCTTCCTCTAGGTCTACATCCCCATCTCCACTTGCATTAGTATCATCATGTTCCTTGTTCTAGAGAGAGTCAAATCTGTCATCCATGTCGAGTTCTTGGAAATGGTCATCAAGGCATCTGGTCTCTTGAAGATAAATCTATAATTGTGCAATTTTATCATTACTCCATAGGTATTGCTTAGCCAATTGATTTTGAAGGGTAGACCCAGTCTTAAGCTTTTCATTGGGCTTGGATAAAGTAAAATAGAAGGATATCCATGGTGGCCTCTTATCATCAGTCAGAACATAGGCCAAGTCCACAAATAAATCATCTGGTCTCCTGACTGTGAATTCTGTTGAGCTTCCCAATAGGGCCGAGAGCTATGAGCCACCTTAACATTTAGACCCACTAAGTCATTATTGGGATTATAATCCCATTTGTCACAAATTAATACTAGCCCCAGATGAGCCAGCTTCACCTCTAGTATACCATGTGTCTGCTTGTTTACCATTATTACCATACTAAAGCTCAAAGGGAATTTGGAAAAACCTTTCTTATTTTTCGCTCCAAAAAACTTAATGTCAATAATCGCTAGTTGCAAAAATACATCAAGGGCCAACACCCTATTTGTGACACATACCGGGAATCAGAATGGTTTCTTGGTAAAACCATGCAACGTAAAAAATGAAAAATCCTCCCCAAGGAACCAGTCGCAACGAGGAATAAAATTTTACATCCACCCTATTTTCTCAGCGTAAAGCCCATAACCCTCACCATCCTTACTAAAATCTAGCAAAATTAGAGTTAGGAAAGACTCAAAAAATGCATAATAATCATAAGTTATAGAAAGGAAGGGATTCCACATAGAAACCGGCCTTCTGACCCCATTTTCATCAAACATAGGCAAACCCATACGGTCTCTAAAGAATTTAGGGTTCTAGTGTAAAAAAATGTGAGCAAGGAGAGAAGAAAACTTGAACTTATGTTGTGTGTTGTATTCCTTGAATTGGGCCAACATCTCCTGAACAATGACATCCATTAAATCATGCCAGAATAAATAATGTTGTCTTCTCAACTAGAAACCCAAACCCATTTGAAACTTGTGAACATCTTTGTCACTATCCATGTCGTAAACAAAATCCATCATAGAGAAGGTGTCTTGCAAGTCTGAGTTGAAAGCTTTGTGCATAACTAGAAACTGTGGCAGCTTTATTGCATCTTCCTTAGGCCTTTTTGTTTCTTGATTATAAAAGTTCAAAGCATAATTTCTAGTCCTCCAGAGCTCTTTTGAGTCTGTTACAGAGAATCTCTCCATTCTTTTTGTTCCCCTTCTAGTAGGGATGTATAGGATATTCCTAACAGCTTCCACGTTGATAACTACCCTCAGTTTGTGACCTTCAATGGCATTGGTATTCGGGTTGAAATGTTGAGCGCACTTGTGAACTAATTTTGGGTAGTGGTGCACAAAAGGAATCATATACTGTGGGAGACGACAAAACCACAACTTGTACACCAAAGACTCTTGTCTATCAGTATTTTTCATTCTCTCGTAGGCTACTTCCCTAAGACTCTTAGGGTTAGTTTTGAGGATAGGGTCATGAATATTATCCCATTCCTCCACTATTAGGGCTTTGTCCCTATGGATAGCCTTCTTTGTGGCTTGCCTTTGGGGCCACTTTGGTTTTATAGGCATTTCAGGTGAGGCATAAGAGATGTCATCAAAAATATTAGCCATTGGCGTTGCTAACATGGCATCAAATAAGATTTGAACCACCTCTCCTTGTGCTTCTATTTGAGTATTTTGGGCCATTTCAGGAATTTGTAGGCTTTTGCAACACTCAAAATTTTTGCAACTCACTTGGGTTCTTTTCAACAAACTATGCACTCAAAACTCTTCGCAATGAACTATGTATTCAAAAACTCTTCACAATGTTGTTCTTCTGCATGCAACACTTATTTTTTTCTTGACTTGGAGTTGGAGATATTAGATGTTTCAATCAATAAATTTGGCACTTATCGCCAACTCTTTCGTTGATGTTAAATGAATTCTTTACCTTTTGAAAAGACAACAATTAATAATGATGATTAGTCATTATGTCCTATGATGCCAACTCCTGGGAAATTGAGCCGGTGAATAAAGGCATACAAAACCTTTCACATTCTTTTGCATTTAATAAATAAAAAAGAATGATTAGGAAAAAGGGCATAATGTGTACATAAAATATTATGAATTAATCTTGGAAACCGAAAAGCACTCACAACTTGACACATCAGCACCTGATCGTGCGGACTATCACTTGCGCCTGCACTGGTTTGAGTTGATTAATTACTTCGTCTTAACTTGCATGCAACAATTCATACACAACAAACACAACTTGGTGGGATTTTCGAGTTTGCACCCGGTTGGATTTTTGAGGTTTCTCTTGATCATCATCATGCTTATCTCATGAATTGTACCCTAGTTGCATCTACAAATGTTGAAAATGGAGGTAATTATGTAGCTTAAAACTTGTAAAACTATGAGATTGTAGATATAATTAAGTGTTCTTTGTTAACAAATTATTTGTGTATGATTATCTGTTTAGATCAATTTTACCAATTTTAGAAACAGACAAAAGATTGTAGAAGAATGAGACAAGAAGATAGAAGTGACACAACATATACGTGGAGAAACCATTTCAGGAAAACACTCCACCACCATAATCAATAGAGCTTGTATTATTTAACCTTATAACAAGATTACATTAATACTCTATCAATCCTTGATTGATATGCTTGTTTCACCTTCAACAATTCTTCTTCACAACCTGCAATAAACTCTGATAAAACTCTCTTCAACTTATTGCAATTAATAGACAATAATGAGAATTGAAAACTCCAAAGAATTTTCAATTATAAGAGCTTGAAGCTCCTCTCAAAAACCTATGCCTATTTTGTGCAAGTAGAGTTCCATCAAGTAACATGAAGTCAAAACCAATGTTTCCTCAATTTAGGTGCCCCAAACTGAACTCCTAACTAATTGTTGCTCAAGAAAATATCTTCCAAGATTCTCCTCAAATTTGACACTCAATAATGGGCCCACTTAACTCAGCCTTGTAAATATCTTCTCATGAAAAAGGTGTTAACTCCAAGATGCCAACTTGGGCACCCAAGGTGGTTCCAAGTCAATCTTTGTTAACTGAAACATATCTCTCCATCAGGGCTTAAATTTGACAGTCAACCTTGCTTGTCAAACATTTTTTTAATGACGGTTATCTATTCAAAGGTGCCCTTAAAACATTATGATATACCTTAGTGTAAGTAAAAATATATATAAGTCAAATATATATATCATTATAATTCTATACAAATTTTGACAGTCTATCCAAAATCTCTCCTTTCATCTGATACAATCTTCTTAAAATTTTGATTGTATTTTACGGAAAAAAATATCTAAATACGGTCATACAACCATCAAATTTAAGCCTTGCTCTCCATCAATTCATGCAAACATGATACATGGTTTATCATCCCCACTTAGTTGAATGTATCACCTATTATCTTTCATGCAACTCAAGTCATTAGCATGCAACTCAAGTCAATTGAAGTCAACTACCATGCAACTCAAGCTAACTACATGCAACTAAAGATAACTAAACCATAACTAAACTAAACTAAACTGAACTAAACTCCACTCATGTAAATATCAATCCCTAACTTGTGGGATCTTTACATGCATTACTGAAGTGTTATCTATCCTCAAAATAGTTAACTTAAGCAAGGTTGGTTCCACCTTCCATGTGGGCACCCCATGTGCTCTTATTTTATAGGAGCTCTTCTTGGGTATCCCCACATGTTCCTATCATTTAGGAATAATTACAAATATCACTTTACATGTTCATTTCATTTGAATTTAATCTCTTTCTAATCCTAGTGTTGGGGAACACTTTCCAAGGACTTAGGAGATACATGAAATATGTTTAGGATTGCAATTAAATGACATCCTATTCCCAACATTCTTCCACTTGACATTATACATTGCAATTATTTTAAACAAGGAATCATTATTATAAATCAAGTACATGACTCAAGACCAATGGCTTTCCTACACCAAGAGAACTTATCTATAGGAACTGGTTTTATAAGATAATCTTCATCATTGATCAAAGTGCCAACTTTCTCAA
>VDFB02193867.1:95811058-95858318 GCA_007258455.2 Sequoia sempervirens
AAGATGAAATCAAATATCCACACAAGCCGTGGATGGGACTGTCACAGTGCATCACTAATAGCACACTACACTATAGAAGATGCAAAAGAAGAAATCACATAAGTAACAACATAATCATCATGCCTGATTGGCTGATGGTCGACGCTGAAATGGTGCACCTTTTGTCTTCTCCAAACTCCGTTGACCTGTAGGAAAGAAGAGAGGGATGTCAGAGGCTCTGATTATGAAGATACCTATATGAACCATCAATAATAATGCAGCCTGCTACTAGTCATGTGCTGAAACAATCAAGAAAAATATAGAAGCATGAGCTAAAGGAGAAACATCAACATGATCATGATATATTGTTTTTTATGCTAACTTTGTTTGTTTCCTTGTGCAGGTATAGGGAAAGTCACGAAGCTGATTATTGTTTGAAGACCAAGCATGTGGAGAAAAATGAGCTCCCACAAGGGTAGAGCTCAGAATGCTGCCCTTATTCATTACAAGTGGGCTCATAAAGAGATCGTATCATCATATTCATCAAGAAAGAAATGATATACAACTGAAAGAGTTAAGCAGAGTTATCTATCAAGCTATTAAACCAACTGTGCATTCATAACAAGCAGGTAAATGCTTTCTAAAAGCTACAGGTGAATAGTGAGTTTAATCCGCTCAATCATCTAACTGAGTACATTCATCTCAAACATTGTCGTATGGTTTACCTTTCACCACAATAATATTTATTCATCATGATCATATGTCATGCAAGGTTCAGACCGACAGTGTTCTTTCTCGCAATCAAGTATAGTGAACAGGCATACATAATGCCTCAATGAAGAGATTTGTTTCAATTTTCATCTCAGAGGAGAGCAGATTCACAGAACAGTTTATTAAATGGAGCATAAAAATGCATGAAGAGTGCTAGGTTGAAGCCAAGAGTATGAAAGGACATACATTGCATTCAAATGGTAAATGAACAGTCAGTTCTAGTTTGGCTAATAATGCAAATACAAAATTAAGAATTACAAGGTGAAAATTTTCTAGAATGAACAAGCGATGTTAGCTGGCTATAAGAGGAAATGCAGTCCATAGAGCTGCAATATTTTAATAAAATGTTTGCATAGAGTAAAGCAGAGTATACATTGAATATGTAATCTACAGATTTAATCAAATAGGTCATGTGTGCAAGGAGAGAAACAATTATATCTCGTCAGAGTATGAAAGTATAGAAATTCATCCTTTGGTTTCTAACTGAAGCAACATGAGTAGAGCAAGGAGTCATGGGAAATGTAAAAGAAATTAAGACAGGTAAGCATGGTGGAAATAGATAAAGCATTCTACATTTTCAAATAAAAAATTTCTGTGTGCCGGATGAAAGGATGATTCCTCATGCATTAAGTCTTGGAAGCAACAATACCACGAAGGTTTGATATGTTTTTCTTTTTCTGAGGGTTTATCTTGCTGTCCCAAGGGAGATATAGTGCAAGGTTTACAGAACCACATGGTACCATGAAGAAAAAATAGACATACTCATATGAGCTTTACTTCGATATGTGGTTTTCCTCAGAGCAACATTTACCCATGAAATAGAAATAAGGAAGTACAGAAAGTTAAAAGTGCAGATGTCTCATTGTTTTAGTATGCCTATGCTGGGATTTTAACAGAAAATATACAAGGATAGCTGATTTCCTTTCTAGTTTCAGTGAATTCATGTGGGTTTTGTTATGCTCAGTCTTCTTTAAAATAGTGGAATCCCATGTCAGAATTTTGTCTCAAGTAAAACTACATTATAGAGTAACTGAAATGAAAACATAAGATACTTTGAGTTTCAGTATACTTTAAGTACATGATGCTATATGAAAGTCAGATTTGAGACAATTTTTTCTAGAATCTCATGCATTCGTGTGAGAGTTTCCAACAGTGACATAAAAGAGATACATTCTCTTAAAAATAGCAAACACGCATATGTTGAGTATTGAAGAATTTGAATGACAAAAGGAGCCAGGGTTTTACATGGTAATCGAAATATGCAGCTTTTGTTTTTTTTCATACACCCACATTGCGGTTTGTATTTATAACACAAAATTCCACATATCACAAATGAACTCATATGGTGGGGATTTCACACAAAAAAGTGTAGAAATAAGAGATGGTTTGGGCCCAATTTTTTGAAGTAATCAAAATATACAATTTTCTTTATTCTCCTACATACCCACATTGGGGTTTGAATGTGAGACACATATTTCCTCAAGGTACGCAAATACCCATGTCTTGTTTGCAACTGAAAGTGAAAACTAAGTAGAAAGTCAGCATGGGTTGAGCTAGTGTTACATGAATATCAAAGCACATAGATTTTTTTTGCTATTTCTAGGTTACCCATATGGATATTTTTACAAATAATCAAAAATAAATGCTTTCTATTGATACCCATGAAGGGGTTTGTTCGAAATGTGAAAAAAGAAAGAAATTCCTATTTTGGGTTGAGCCCAAAAGCTTTAAATATGCTTTTTCTAAGATACACATGGTGTGGCCTGAGTATGGCCATAAATTCATAAGTAAAAGAGAAGTTCTTAAGCTTTTTGAAGAAAGAAATATGTGCTTAGAGTGAAGCCTACCAGTTCAAGCTTGTAAGAGATCATATATAGTCGCGGCCAAAGCTTTATAAATTCTTAAAACCCCAAGCAAAACATCCAGTACGAGCTCATATAGGGTGTCCAGTGGAGACAAAGAGCACAAAAATAACAAAATAATAAGCATAGGAAGTATAAAAATGCATTAGAGACTATGTCAGCCATGGCCACAAGACCAGAAAGCCCAAGAGGTAAAGCCATAAAGGATATAAACAAGAAGCTCACCTTATGTGCAGAGGAGAAGAGAGACCCTCGAGAAAGCTTTCTCATAGAGCTTCCATGCGTGAGGTCGAGCTTATACAAGACGACCAAGAAAAATAAAGCCATGAGAATGTGAAAAGAGAAGTCAAAAACCAAGTATGTACAGGCCGCGGCTTTAATGGCCTTTCTTGCTCTTCGTATGAAGTAAAAAAGCCACAGTAGTATTAAAATCTAGCTTACCCAATGAAGGATCTAACTATCTAAGTACAAGAATGAGAATTCTTAAAGCACACAAGCTACAGATTGAGCTCAATCATGGTGGTGGTGTTCTTTCTCAGGCAGAGCAAGTTTTTTCCAAAGTGATGATTGAGAAAATGAATTGATTTTTAGGGTTTGACTTCTTTTGTCTCATGCCCTAATTGAAGCTAATTCGAACATCATAATTTCCTTTGAATATTCACCTTTGACAATAGCATGTGGAGAAATTTGAATTTAGGGTTATTTTGCATTATGAATTTAAAATCTGAAGCTTAATACTTTTTGTGGCTGATTTCTCATATTCCTAGGTCAATGTGTCTAATTCCTTAGGGTTGGTGCTTCTACATTTAACATTTATATTTTTCCTTGAGTGAAAAATGTAGAGTGTCAATGCCTTAGGATTATTTTATGGATTGTGAAGGAAGTCAATTAAAATATGAATGGTAAATATCTTATGACCTAGGGGTGAAACCTTTGACACTTAGGGTTTTGTTTGCAATTGATTTTAGGGAAATCAGTTAAGGATATTGATGAGAAGTAATATGCCTTAATGTCTTTATGATTTTTTTAAGGAAAATCAAGCATTGTATTGGAGGAATAAGGTGATTTTTTTTGCAAAAGATTTAGCAATCTTTAATTGCAAAAATAGACAAATTGTAAAATCTGCAATCATGTAAAGCAAAATCATAAAGAAATCCTTATAAATTGTTTTATGATTTTTTCTTGCTATTTTTAGCAGATTCTATTGACGTTTTCTCTTGGTCGGATTTAAGTTTCATCTTGGAGAGATAAGGTGTTTTTCTGGCTTTTAAAGTAGTTTTAGCCTATTTTTAGAGGCTTTTCAGTATGACCATAAAAGCAGTGTGCTTTTTCTGCTTTTATGTAGTCTTTTGGGATAGTTTTGAGTTTTTTCTCCTTGAGCTTCTTTGTGAGTTCAGATTAGGGTTTCTTGAGAGATATATTTTGAAGAAACTTATTCTTCTTTCTTCTTTCCAGTTCAGAATATAGTTTCTTGCTCTTAGCATTTTTGAGCTTGTAAACTCAGTTGTAATCAATTCAGACAAACACTCTTTTAGTTTCAATAAAGTAGCAGAGTTCTTTTCATTTTTTGGTCTCAATCTGGTAATAGCAGTTTTATGTAATTGTGTTTTCAAGTTTGAAACCTTAAATGTCCTGCTTTTATGAGTTTTCTGCATAGAATTTTAGGTTTTCAGGTTGTATGGTGTATTCAATGCCTTCGAATCCTCATACAAATTATTGATGAAATCATGCACCAATGAGATTGTGAGAACTATTGTAATAGAGATATTGTTGTGAGTGGCAAAATCTAGATTTTTTTTAGAAATAAATCACCAGTTAGTTTTAAGTTTTGATTTCATTCCACCCTTCTAACTCTTTCCTTCAGTAAAATATTTAGAATAGGATCAATCATTCAGAGAACCATCTCACTTTGGAGATTCCTTCTTCATTCAGATCACCAACATCTGATGAAGGTTTCCATGTTTCAGTAGATTAATGAATCTTGTATTCAGCAGGGTGCAAATCTAATTGACAACAGGTATATCTTCTAACACCAACCTATCCTCTTTGCATCGAGAAGGGATATTAGGAGAAGAAAAAGTTTGATTATCATGATTATGGAGACTAGGTAAGGTAATGTGTTGAAATGTGTCTATGATTTCATCCTCTTGGTGTGTTGTGTGATCGTCATGATTACTTAGTGTGATGTCTTCTTCTTTAGTAATGTTATGTCTAATAGGAGAGATAAGAGGAGAGAAACAACTCATATTGTCAAAACTCTCATCAATTGGTTCTTCTAACACAATAATCTCTTCTTCACAAGTGGGAAAGAAAATAGGAGAAGAAAAAATGTAAGTGTTATGATTATCCAAGGTTTCTTTCACTAGACTAACCTCGTCCATAGAAGGAAAACTAGGAGATGGATCAATGACAAATAGAAAGAGAGGAGAAAGGACCTCATATTTATATGCACGTAACAAAATTCTCTTACAACATGCAATAATATCTAAAAATAGAACATGAAAGATGATAACTATAAAACTTTGTAATGAAAACATGATAGAATGATTATTATACAAACTTTAAATTTAACTATGTTAAAGCAAAGATGCAAAAGAGGAATGCAATTTTTTAGATTTTAAGGATGACCATGGACTGATTATGCTATGTGACAATATGAGAATGCAAACTTGAAATTTAAACCATGCATGAAATGAGCTAATTTAGGCTAGTTCTAATGACATGCATGTTATAGAAACACAACCAACTGATACAGTTAGGTAATGGTACCAAACATAAGCTTAAAACTATGGTTTTTCAGTTCTGTAAAGGGCAATTTTAGGGGTGAAAAGGGACTGATTCACCCAAGGTGGTGAATGAGTCCCAATAAGGGATAGTTTATGAATTTTCAAATGTTTTTGATGGATTTTGATGTTTGTTGGGGTGTAAAATGGAGACCTAAGATGAAAATGCAAAATTTCAGAAAATTTAAATGAATTTAAATGCCACAAATGCAACCTAAATTCACTTTTCATGAATGTAAAATTTGAAACCTAGCATGCAAATTAATCCATGCAAACCCTAATGCAAGGTCAATCCAAAGCTAGATCTGTGATGAAGGACTCCAAATTAGAAAAGAAAACTATTTGAAAAGTAGGCTCACCAAAATGAACCATAGATTTTAGGTGTATGGAATGCTATGTCTATTTTGCTCAATTAGGGTCTTTCACCTAAAGGAAAGAGATAGATCCCACACCAAAAATCTACGTGTTTCACTCAAACTAAGGTATGTATGATGTATTTATGAATAAATGAAATGTTTTAGATGTAGAAAAGTGATAAAATTGATTGATTATGTATGCAAAACTAATGAAATGTGAAGTGTTTGAAAACACAGTGACGTTTGCAAAAACACCTAAAAATGAATGCAAATTGCAATAGAAATGGATGAAACTGAAAGTGTGCACCTGAGATATTGATAGACTAGAAATGTCTTATAGAATGTTTTTGATCTTTATTTTTAGGCCTGGTAGGACTCATTCGCCATCCTAGGCGAATCAGCTCTAGTTTTGTGAAACTATTTTGAAACCTGTTTCAGACAAATGGGTACCCAAAAATGCAGAAAACCAAAATCAGGTCTGGCAGTGGGACTCATTCACCACTAATGGCGAATAATTCCACTTCTAAATTTTTTAAGATTCAAAAGTGGAAACAAGAGCCTTCAGTCTGTACTTTGTGCTTCTCTAGGTGTCTGGTTCTGAAATTGTCAAATTCGTGCCTGAAAGTGACTTTTTATTGATATTTTTCTTTATCCAATGAAGAGGTGACTTGAAAAACTTTACAACTTGATTTTTAATGACTTCCAAGCCTCCAAGATTACTAAATCTACAAACACACAAGACAAGAGAGAGAAATGTTGAGTGTTAGGGCATGGGGGTTTGCCTTGGTCAAACCCCTTTTTAGGTAATTAAACCAAAATGAGAAAAGAATGTAAGGAAGCATGCAATAATGGAGTTATTACCTTGCCATGATGATTGATCTTGAAATTTTGTAGTAAAACATGAAGAATATGCCCTTGAATGTCTTTGAAAACTATCTTGGTGATGTATGTGCAGGATCATGATGGGCCAAAAGTGGCAATATTATGGGTATTTGTAGGGTATGTATCGACAACTTTTTAACCCAAAATTGATGAAACGAAAAGGGTTTTAGAGGAGATTCTCAGCTTTCCACCAATATAAATTATACTTAAATTTTAATTTAATAAATAATTATTATTTATTTTCTAGAAATTGTGACTAAAGTCCTAATCATAGGCTAATTGAAAACATCTATAACTTTCAAATAGTATCACATTTTGAATCCAAAACATGCATCACATTCTATGCTTCACATAATATAGGATTAAAAAGAAAAATTAAATTTCATGAAGTTTTGACCAAAGGTGGTCATTACAACGAGTTTTTATATTTTTAAAAGTTGTAATAAAAATTCATAATTAATTATTTACTTGGAAAAAAATTACAAAAATATGCATCACATCCAGACATGAGTCCTCTACTTATAAAAATAATAAAAAAATATTATCATTTTATTATGGTTAGGGTGGTCAGACAGACACCTACTTCTTATTTTTTCCCAAATTTAAGTACTATTGCATTGAAATTTCAAATTTTCACCAAATAGATTTTATTTATTTTAAATAAACCTAGTAGTTTAGAAACTAAGTTTAATTTTCTACAGATTCTATTCTTACATATTTTTGAATTAATATAGATAACTTATTCAAATTTTTACGCCAAGTTGCCTAACACCGATTTTTCTAAATTTTTTGCCACATTTTTTTCCATGATGATCCCTACATACCTCGACTTAGAATGTAAAAACCCTAGCTTGCTTGACTTGAAGGAGAATATAGACATGATGAATTGATGATAAGAGATGTGTGAATGAGTTAAGAGATTGTGAATTATGTCTTAGAAGGTTGTATGTATAGGAAATTAACCTTATTTACATGTTAATTGGATCCCTAAGGCCAACATGAAGAAAAATAAAAGTTAAATTCCAAAATTTCCCACTCAAAAGTCAAAAATGGCCCAAATGGGACTCATTCACCACAAATGGTGAATTAATCCTAAAGGGGTGTATTTTCTAGTTGGGTTGTTAGGAATTAAAGAAATAAGGTTTATATGATGACTTTGTCTATTATTTTATCAATTTATACCTTGGGATGCACAATATGGGGCAATAGGGGCTTATTAATGATGATGTAAAGGTCAATTAGGGCTTGGGACATAGAATTCAATGTGAAAGTGTGATTAAATACACTTTACAACACTAAAATGAGGTCCACTTAGCCTAGGAAGGCACAATTTCCAATGTGAATGTGTAAGACACATTACAACACTAGATTAACATTAAGTTTACTTTACAAGCCTTCTAAATTAATGCGAAGATGCAATTAAATACATTTTATAATGTTGAATTAAGTGAAAATGGGTTCATTAAGTCTAGAAAAGTGTGAAAATATTTTACAACACCTTTACAAGACATTGTTAAGTTCATTTGAAAGGGCCCAAGACCTAGTGTGGATGTGAAAAACACCTCACAACACTAAATCAAGGCCTCCTTAAGTCCAATTTATCATCAACTATTCCAAATCAAGAATGTTTCCTTTTTTCAATGGTACAACGCGTCATGCAAATCGATTATTTCTTTGAAGGGCAGCTCCATGGAGATCCTGATCCTAAACTCAATATCCGTAGTAGTGGGAGATGGACTGAAATCCTGAAAAGCAGACAGATCCTATTTCTTTTCTTTGATCTTTGCTGCAATATACTCCACCATAGCCACTAAATCATTAGAGAGAAAAGGGGAGGGCAAGCCCATTTAGTTCAAATGGGAGAATAGCATCCACATATTGTTCATAGTCTGATTTAGTGTTGCCAAGCAATTACTAGCCTGAAGGATGGTCCCATGACAATGGATGAATTCCTTTGCCTTCTTGGTAGCTAACCTCTGATATTCAATCCATGCATTCACCAAGTTTGTGCTCTCCACTATGTACAACTTGCCTAGCAACTTCTCTGCCTTTGACACGTTTTCTGCAATGAACTATGGAATCTGCTCCATCATTCCATGCACCTCCCTGCTTAAACCTAGCAGATCAGCCATGAAGTGGAGCATTGGTTGAAGAGTCAAGCAAAAAGAATTGACTCTCTCCTAGTAGGAGATATATTACTGTTGGGCTATTGAAAGGAGATCCAACTGAGGAGTAGGAGGTTGGGGAGGATTTTTCAAAGGATCTATCTCCTCTTTCAACTTGATGTCTTACGTCAGCTCTTCAATTCTCTTGTCCATGGTGGAGAGTCATTCCTACATCATTCTCAACTCGACAAGCAATACTTCCTCAGCCTGGCCTCAGGTTGTGGATTCTTTTTCCAAAGAGAGCTTTACTTCCTAGATATCTTTTCAAATTGAACTTGTTGGTCCTGGAGCTCCTTATCCTTTTGTTGCATTTCCTGCTCTAGTTGAGCTCATTGATCCCAAAGCTCTTCATTCTTTTGTTGCATTTCACTCTCTGCTTGAGTCAACCAGTCTTTTAACTCTTGATTTTTTAGTTGCAGCTTGGTAACCAGGTTGGGATCTAGGGATTGGAACTTTTCAAGTTCCTCCTAAAGCTTTTCCCTTTCTTCTTACACTTGTTGACACAAGAATTCAATTTTAGTATCCTTGGCCTTCTCTTTTTTTAGTAGGATCTCCAGCCTTTCCTTAACATTCTTGAGCTCCCCTTCCTTATTTTTTAGTTGGCGACTATGCTTGAGAAAGTTAGTAGTCACCACCCACTAAGTTTCCTCCATTAGCTCAACTTTGTCATATGGCCAAGCTATGTGTAGATCAATTCCCATAGCATGGATTATACAATCCTCAGGTTGCATCTCCCCATGCAGTTTGATGGTGTTAGGAGTCATCATTGCAAATTGTAATGACCCCTACACCTCATTACAAAGGGTATGCACGTAGGGCTCAATAAGCTTCGTTGCATCTTTTTCTTTTCTCTTCTAGACTCTGATAGCCTATGTTGCCTTAGTCCTATCACTTTTCCCAATAAATTATGTTGGTGACCTAATCAGCTTGCTAGTGAAGGGCACACTAGGAGGAATAGTAAAATGCAAGGAGATCATTTTGGTCTCAGATGATGTTTTCTTTGGCCAAGTGATGGTCAGCAGAGAGAAAGGAGGGATATTATACCAAGGTATGGCTTGGGAAGTGATGGAAAAACTCAAAGGGAGTGGTGGTGGTAGCAGAGAAACAAAGGTTACCATCCACTAGCTGGCTAATTCAGAGCCGACACAATGGTACCAAAATGGGTAGCAATTGTGGGTTTAGATTGGGCTCCAACAAAAGATGGAGCAGACCGTGGGTGAGTAAAAGTTTCCTGTCTAATTTGGGAGAATTGAGCAAAACCTCCAGTAGGTATGGAAGCAGAAAAGGGAAGGCCAACACTTGAAGTAATGGGAGATGCAGAGGTAGTAGGGGGGACCAAAGATTATGAACTGAGAAGAGGGGGAGAGAAAGATACCTGAGTTGCAGAGGACTCTGATCCTTGGCTTGTTGTAGGTTCTTGTGAGCTTTCCCCCAGAGTTGCATCAGTGTGCAGCCTCTTCTCGGGTGGAAAATTATCTTCCTCTATGACCTCCTGAGATTTTTTGGATTCCCTAGATCTCTTCTTATCCCATGTGTGTGGTAGTGAGGCCTCTGAATGTGATGCGATCACTTGCATGCTCAATGGAGCTTTGCTAGGTTCTTCTGCTGCTTTTCTAGTTCTCTGTACTTGGGCCTTTTTTACCTCTTTTCTCTTGCTTATTGTCATTGCTTCCTCTAGGTCTACATCCCCATCTCCACTTGCATTAGTATCATCATGTTCCTTGTTCTAGAGAGAGTCAAATCTGTCATCCATGTCGAGTTCTTGGAAATGGTCATCAAGGCATCTGGTCTCTTGAAGATAAATCTATAATTGTGCAATTTTATCATTACTCCATAGGTATTGCTTAGCCAATTGATTTTGAAGGGTAGACCCAGTCTTAAGCTTTTCATTGGGCTTGGATAAAGTAAAATAGAAGGATATCCATGGTGGCCTCTTATCATCAGTCAGAACATAGGCCAAGTCCACAAATAAATCATCTGGTCTCCTGACTGTGAATTCTGTTGAGCTTCCCAATAGGGCCGAGAGCTATGAGCCACCTTAACATTTAGACCCACTAAGTCATTATTGGGATTATAATCCCATTTGTCACAAATTAATACTAGCCCCAGATGAGCCAGCTTCACCTCTAGTATACCATGTGTCTGCTTGTTTACCATTATTACCATACTAAAGCTCAAAGGGAATTTGGAAAAACCTTTCTTATTTTTCGCTCCAAAAAACTTAATGTCAATAATCGCTAGTTGCAAAAATACATCAAGGGCCAACACCCTATTTGTGACACATACCGGGAATCAGAATGGTTTCTTGGTAAAACCATGCAACGTAAAAAATGAAAAATCCTCCCCAAGGAACCAGTCGCAACGAGGAATAAAATTTTACATCCACCCTATTTTCTCAGCGTAAAGCCCATAACCCTCACCATCCTTACTAAAATCTAGCAAAATTAGAGTTAGGAAAGACTCAAAAAATGCATAATAATCATAAGTTATAGAAAGGAAGGGATTCCACATAGAAACCGGCCTTCTGACCCCATTTTCATCAAACATAGGCAAACCCATACGGTCTCTAAAGAATTTAGGGTTCTAGTGTAAAAAAATGTGAGCAAGGAGAGAAGAAAACTTGAACTTATGTTGTGTGTTGTATTCCTTGAATTGGGCCAACATCTCCTGAACAATGACATCCATTAAATCATGCCAGAATAAATAATGTTGTCTTCTCAACTAGAAACCCAAACCCATTTGAAACTTGTGAACATCTTTGTCACTATCCATGTCGTAAACAAAATCCATCATAGAGAAGGTGTCTTGCAAGTCTGAGTTGAAAGCTTTGTGCATAACTAGAAACTGTGGCAGCTTTATTGCATCTTCCTTAGGCCTTTTTGTTTCTTGATTATAAAAGTTCAAAGCATAATTTCTAGTCCTCCAGAGCTCTTTTGAGTCTGTTACAGAGAATCTCTCCATTCTTTTTGTTCCCCTTCTAGTAGGGATGTATAGGATATTCCTAACAGCTTCCACGTTGATAACTACCCTCAGTTTGTGACCTTCAATGGCATTGGTATTCGGGTTGAAATGTTGAGCGCACTTGTGAACTAATTTTGGGTAGTGGTGCACAAAAGGAATCATATACTGTGGGAGACGACAAAACCACAACTTGTACACCAAAGACTCTTGTCTATCAGTATTTTTCATTCTCTCGTAGGCTACTTCCCTAAGACTCTTAGGGTTAGTTTTGAGGATAGGGTCATGAATATTATCCCATTCCTCCACTATTAGGGCTTTGTCCCTATGGATAGCCTTCTTTGTGGCTTGCCTTTGGGGCCACTTTGGTTTTATAGGCATTTCAGGTGAGGCATAAGAGATGTCATCAAAAATATTAGCCATTGGCGTTGCTAACATGGCATCAAATAAGATTTGAACCACCTCTCCTTGTGCTTCTATTTGAGTATTTTGGGCCATTTCAGGAATTTGTAGGCTTTTGCAACACTCAAAATTTTTGCAACTCACTTGGGTTCTTTTCAACAAACTATGCACTCAAAACTCTTCGCAATGAACTATGTATTCAAAAACTCTTCACAATGTTGTTCTTCTGCATGCAACACTTATTTTTTTCTTGACTTGGAGTTGGAGATATTAGATGTTTCAATCAATAAATTTGGCACTTATCGCCAACTCTTTCGTTGATGTTAAATGAATTCTTTACCTTTTGAAAAGACAACAATTAATAATGATGATTAGTCATTATGTCCTATGATGCCAACTCCTGGGAAATTGAGCCGGTGAATAAAGGCATACAAAACCTTTCACATTCTTTTGCATTTAATAAATAAAAAAGAATGATTAGGAAAAAGGGCATAATGTGTACATAAAATATTATGAATTAATCTTGGAAACCGAAAAGCACTCACAACTTGACACATCAGCACCTGATCGTGCGGACTATCACTTGCGCCTGCACTGGTTTGAGTTGATTAATTACTTCGTCTTAACTTGCATGCAACAATTCATACACAACAAACACAACTTGGTGGGATTTTCGAGTTTGCACCCGGTTGGATTTTTGAGGTTTCTCTTGATCATCATCATGCTTATCTCATGAATTGTACCCTAGTTGCATCTACAAATGTTGAAAATGGAGGTAATTATGTAGCTTAAAACTTGTAAAACTATGAGATTGTAGATATAATTAAGTGTTCTTTGTTAACAAATTATTTGTGTATGATTATCTGTTTAGATCAATTTTACCAATTTTAGAAACAGACAAAAGATTGTAGAAGAATGAGACAAGAAGATAGAAGTGACACAACATATACGTGGAGAAACCATTTCAGGAAAACACTCCACCACCATAATCAATAGAGCTTGTATTATTTAACCTTATAACAAGATTACATTAATACTCTATCAATCCTTGATTGATATGCTTGTTTCACCTTCAACAATTCTTCTTCACAACCTGCAATAAACTCTGATAAAACTCTCTTCAACTTATTGCAATTAATAGACAATAATGAGAATTGAAAACTCCAAAGAATTTTCAATTATAAGAGCTTGAAGCTCCTCTCAAAAACCTATGCCTATTTTGTGCAAGTAGAGTTCCATCAAGTAACATGAAGTCAAAACCAATGTTTCCTCAATTTAGGTGCCCCAAACTGAACTCCTAACTAATTGTTGCTCAAGAAAATATCTTCCAAGATTCTCCTCAAATTTGACACTCAATAATGGGCCCACTTAACTCAGCCTTGTAAATATCTTCTCATGAAAAAGGTGTTAACTCCAAGATGCCAACTTGGGCACCCAAGGTGGTTCCAAGTCAATCTTTGTTAACTGAAACATATCTCTCCATCAGGGCTTAAATTTGACAGTCAACCTTGCTTGTCAAACATTTTTTTAATGACGGTTATCTATTCAAAGGTGCCCTTAAAACATTATGATATACCTTAGTGTAAGTAAAAATATATATAAGTCAAATATATATATCATTATAATTCTATACAAATTTTGACAGTCTATCCAAAATCTCTCCTTTCATCTGATACAATCTTCTTAAAATTTTGATTGTATTTTACGGAAAAAAATATCTAAATACGGTCATACAACCATCAAATTTAAGCCTTGCTCTCCATCAATTCATGCAAACATGATACATGGTTTATCATCCCCACTTAGTTGAATGTATCACCTATTATCTTTCATGCAACTCAAGTCATTAGCATGCAACTCAAGTCAATTGAAGTCAACTACCATGCAACTCAAGCTAACTACATGCAACTAAAGATAACTAAACCATAACTAAACTAAACTAAACTGAACTAAACTCCACTCATGTAAATATCAATCCCTAACTTGTGGGATCTTTACATGCATTACTGAAGTGTTATCTATCCTCAAAATAGTTAACTTAAGCAAGGTTGGTTCCACCTTCCATGTGGGCACCCCATGTGCTCTTATTTTATAGGAGCTCTTCTTGGGTATCCCCACATGTTCCTATCATTTAGGAATAATTACAAATATCACTTTACATGTTCATTTCATTTGAATTTAATCTCTTTCTAATCCTAGTGTTGGGGAACACTTTCCAAGGACTTAGGAGATACATGAAATATGTTTAGGATTGCAATTAAATGACATCCTATTCCCAACATTCTTCCACTTGACATTATACATTGCAATTATTTTAAACAAGGAATCATTATTATAAATCAAGTACATGACTCAAGACCAATGGCTTTCCTACACCAAGAGAACTTATCTATAGGAACTGGTTTTATAAGATAATCTTCATCATTGATCAAAGTGCCAACTTTCTCAATCAATACCTTCCAACTCTTATCCATTTCTCACACAAAGTGATACTAAACATCAAAATGCTTAGTATGAGAATGATACATAGGATTTTTGGGTAAACAAATAGCACTCTGAATATCACATTCAACTTTAATTTTCTTGCAATTAAAACCAATAGCTTTCCCAGGTCTTTGTAACCAAACTACCTCTTTAGAGGCATGTGTAGTAGCCACGTACTCTACTTTTTTGGTGGACAAAGCAACTGTGGGCTGCCTCTTACTCATCCAACTAACTGCAGCTCCAAACAAAGTAAATACATAGCCACTTGTCGACCTCCGACTGTGTAGGTCTCATGCCCAATCTGAATCAACAAAAGCCTATATGTCTAATGATTTGTGCATAATATCAATATCATTAGCACCATGATAAACCAAATAATAATCCGAAGTACCTCATAAATATCTAAACACCCTCTTAAAATAAGTCCAATGTTCTTTACAAGGGCTAGACATAAACCTACTTAGAAATCCCACTGCTTGGGCTATATCTGGTCTCATACAAACCATTGCATACATTAAACTACCAACTGCACTAGCATATAGAATTTTAGGCATTTCCTCAAAATCAAAATCATATTTAGGACTCATGTCTAAACTTAAATTCATGCCAACTGGTAAAGGAATATTAATTGGTTTACTTTCCATGTTAAACCATTTCAAAATAGTATCAACATAGTTGCTTTGACTTAAGCAAAGCTTTCTATTACCTCCATCTCTGCTGATCTCCATACCAAGGATATAGTTTATAGCACCTAGAATTTTCATCTCAAATTTGTTAGAGAGTTGTGCTTTCAATTCTTTGATCATTACCTTGTTCTTACCAATAAACAACATGTCATCAACATACAAGATAATAGTTAAAAGTTTGTCATCAATGTTTTTTATGTAAACACAATGATCTTCCTCACTCCTAACATAACCAATTTTCAATGCAAAAGAAAAAAAAAATTGGTACCACATTCTTGTTAATGTTTCAATCCATATAAAGATATCTTTAACCTGCAAACCAATTCTTCTTTTCCTTTTACAACAAAACCATCAGGTTGCCTCATATAAATCTCCTCATCAAGATTCCCATGCAAAAAAGTAGTTTTCAAATCCATTTTCTCTATCTCAAAATCATAAGTAGCAGCAATAGATAAAAGGAATCTAATAGAAGTTAATTTAGCAATAGGAGAGAATATTTCATTAAAGTCAACTCCCTCTCTCTAGGAGTAGCCCTTGGCTACTAATCTAGCCTTGTACCTTTCAATATTACCATCTGCTCCAATTTTCTTTTTAAAGATCCATTTACAACCAATGGCCTTTCTTCCTTTGGGATAACTCTCAAGACCCCATGTGTCACAAGTATCCAAGGATTCCATTTCCTCATGCATAGCTTGTGACGAAAGCTTGTTCTCATCTAAAGACAAAGCTTCCCTGTAAGATCTAGGTTCATCATTAGTACTCATCAAAGAAAATATACAACAGAAATCAGGTGGACTATACCTATCAACAGGATTTCATTGTCTTGATCTTCTCAAATGGGATTCTTCTTGTTCCTTAATATGCTCATCATGAGCATCTATCTCAAAAGAACTCTGTGAGCTCTCCTCATCCAATCCATCCAATTGTTCTTCAACATGTGCATCTTTGTGCTTCTCAATATTTATCTTAAAATGCATTGTTTGAGAAGTATCCTTCTCCTTTGTTTGTTCTTCTCCTGAATAAGCTCTAAATTCCCTAAAAATCACATCTCTGGATAAAAAAAATCAGGTTAGAGGATTCCAAAGCTTGTAACCTTTTACATTTTCACCATAACCTATGAATATGCATTTATGTACTTTTGGATCCAACTTAGATTGCTTTTTCTTAGGCACATGAACAAAATGCTCACAACCAAAGATCCTTAAATGTGCAACACTAGCTTTCCTACCTAACCATATTTCATAAGGATTTTTATCTTCAATAGATGAACTAGGAGATCTATTGATTAAATAACAAGAAGTACTTATAGCCTCAGCCCAAAGGCACCAATCTAGCTTAGCACTACTTAACATACTCCTAGCTCTTTCCATTAAAGTTTGGTTCATCCTTTCTGCTACTCCATTTTGTTGAGGTGTAAATGAAGTAGTTTTCTATCTCACAATTCTTGCATGCTTACAATAATCATCAAATTCCTTAGAACAATATTCACCACCATTATTTGATCTCAACACTTTTATCTTATGATTTGATTGTTTCTCAACCAAAGCCTTAAATTCTTTAAACTTATTAAACACATCAGATTTGTAATGCATAAAATAGATCCAAGTGTATCTTGAGACATCATCAATAAATGTGACATGATATCTATATTTTCCAATAGATTCAATATCCATAAGGTCCATTACATCTAAATGAATAATCTCTAATAATATTTTAGCTTTATTTGTTCCACTAGGAAATGAAGATCTAGATTGGTTTCCAAACACACAATGCTCACAAAAATAATTTTTGCCAATATTATAATCAAGAACACTGTCAACCAATTTCTTATTAAGAATGGTCCTAAGACCTTTTTAACCAATGTGGCCAAATCTATGGTGCCACAACATACATATATTTTCACCTTCAGTTACATTGGCTGATTTATTCAAATTGGAGGTATTAAGCTTAAATAAAGTCCCAATATGAGATCCTTTAGCAACCACCATATTCCCTTTCACCAATCTGCAACCACCTTTGTCAAATGTCACATGCATTCCAAAGTCATTGAACTTAGATACAAAAAGTAGATTTCTAGCAAGTCTTGGAATATGTAAAACATCATTAAGGGTCTTAACCCTACCATCACTGAAACACAACTTTACCTCTCCTTTTCCCACAACCTTTTTTTTCTATTATCTCCAAAGAAGACATTCCCTACATCATATGTAGTATACTTAATGAACCACTCCTTGTTATGAGTCATATGATAGGAGCAACTTGAATCAATAAGCCAAGAGTTATCAACAACGTATTAGATGAAATGACCAATGCATCATTACTATCATTCGAGGATTTCTTTGTAGAAGTATCAGAACTCTTTTTCTTTCTCTTACAATCCTTCTTTACATGTCCAAGTTTCCCATAATTCCAACCCTTTACCTTACTCGTACCAAGGGTTTTAGACCATCCTTTGGACTTACACTTTCCTTTCTTGTCTACCTTAGATTCCTTTTCCTTAGGCCTACTTCTTACAAACAAGGCATCTTGGGATCCCATTTTATACTTTCTCCTCATCTCCTCTGATAGGAGAGTAGGAATTATATTGTCCATCTTAGGATCTACACCACTACCACTAATAGCGACAATTAGATTTTCCTAAGATTCTGGTAAATAAAAAAGTAACAAAATGCGTTTATCTTCATCTTCTAGCTTTACATCTATGGATGCTAATTGACTTAGAATCAAATTAAAATCATTTAAATGATGTGCAATAGAATTACCATCTTTCATCTTTAAATAATACAACTATCTTTTCAGATACAACTTATTAGTAAGACTTTTGGTTTGATAGATATCACCTATCCTCTTCCATAGTTTATATGTGGTATTTTCATCTAAAACATTCAAGAGACAACATCAGCAAGACATAATCTTATGGTCCCTCTTTCCTTCTGATCAAGCTTAGCCCAATCCTCACCTAACATCATTGTAGGTGACTTTTTCTCATTACAAACAACTAACCATTGATCTCTCTCTTCAAGGAGATCCTCCATTTTTAGTTTCCACATCTCATAACTATATACATTGAATCTTTCAATATCTATACAAGAATTAGAACTCATTGTAACACACTTCTTTTACAAAATCAGCAATAACACAATAGTAAAAGCTCCCAATACAACCAAAAAACCTTCAAACTTTTAAGAGAAAGGCGTCCCAAACTCTAAATAACTATTAGCTCCAATACCACTTGTTGAAAATGGAGGTAATTATGTAGATTAAAACTTGTAAAACTATGAGATTGTAGATCTAATTAAGTGTCTTTGTTAACAAATTCTTTGTGTATGATTATCTGTTTAGATCAATTTTACCAATTGTAGAAAGAGACAGAAGATTGTAGAAGAATGAGACAAGAAGATAGAAGTGACACAGCATATACGTGGAGAAACCCTTTAAAGAAAAAGCTCCACCACAAGAATCAATAGTTCTTGTATTATTTAACCTTAGAACAAGATAACAATAATATTGTATCAATCCTTGATTGATATGCTTCTTTTTCCTTCAATAATTCTTCTTCACAACCTGCAATAAACTCTGATAAAACTCTCAACTTGCTGCAATTAATAGACAATAATGAGCATTAAAAACTCCAAAGAACTGTCAATTACAAGAGCTTGAAGCTCCTCTCAAAAACCTGTTGGGACTATAAATTTTTGAATATTTTCACATATTTTGCATAGCCCTAGGTTTCCATATGGTCCTCATCCTAAAGCACTAGGGTCTGTTTTCGTATCACTCTGCTCATTTTTCATCCATTTTTGCCTCATTGTATCCATTGGGTCTTGCATAATTCACATCGTGGTCTATGTCTTCCCAATCCATTTTACGTGTTTCAGCTTGCATGAGTCTGTATTGCCTATCGGCAAGACTCATTTGATGTCATAACGAATAGATTTTATCTGCATGTGGTTTTCGGCATGAGCTTGGGTCATCGATATAATGTCACAATGAGATGGTTTGTGTCTCGCCGACCAGTAAATGGGGTGCCTATCGGTGTGAGTCTTTGTATCGGTGTAATCTTATAGTGAATGGGTTTGTGTCTTACCGATTGACTCGCAGTGTTTCTTTTCGGCCAAACCAAGATGATGTCGGGGAAATGTCTCACCGAGTTCTAATTGTCTTACCGACTAGGCAAACAAAGGTTGTTTCAATCAAACAAATTAATATCAATATATGGTCATTGCGAACCTGTGGGTCTTGCCGACAAATTCCAGCGAGCAGCTTTCGGTGACATTTTGGTGTTGTCTTAGCGAAATGAAGGTGTGAGTCTGGGGTATTTCGGTGTGCCATAGCATACTCTACATGATGTCTCATCGATACTCAGATGTCACAGTGGCTAGTTGTTGCTACAGTTGAGGAGTTTGATCTGCATTCAAGGGATTCTTCTACCTCTTATGAAGATCTGGATGAAGTGGCAATGGGAGATGTTGATTCATCAGATAGTAAATATACAATACCTCCGGCTGCAATCGAAAGTTATGAAGATACATTTGATCATGATGAGGTTTGTACATTTGAAAATTGTTTCTAAAATTTTTCAAACTCATTGTATGATGAAAAGTTAAGTGAAGATCAGATGGAATTTTGCAAAGGTATGTTCGTGAAAGAGTTTCAGGTATTTTCGAATTCACTTTATGAAAGGGAGGAAATAGTTTTAGACAATCAAACTGATGATGAAATAAATGACTGCGTTGATAATGTTTTTGATTTCCCATTCTCTGATGGTCTTGAACTTCTTTTTGATGATGACAAAAGTGAGGAGTTTAATTGTAGTGATGAAAATGTTGAGACTTGTTCACTTGTCAATGAACAGATTGCAGATTTGTTAACTCTTGAATGCCGAGGATGTGCACATGAAGATGATCTTGAAGTTTTATGTCCAGCTTACTTTTGTTTTGACAGCGAAGGATCTTTGTGTAAAAATTCTCATGACTCCCTATGCATTTCTTGGAATGATGGTGAAACCTTTGGTGTTGATCAAAATTTTGTGTCCATTCAAGATGAGGTATGTGATTTTGAAATTTCTAATTCATGTGAAGAAGACATTTGTTTGCATACCAAGGCGGATAGAAGTCCATATTTTATTGGTTCACATATGCATGATATGGAGGATATGAGTCATGATCCATTGTTGTCTCCGAATAGAGATACTGAAGAGGTACAAAAGGTTTTAGATTTGCTTGTTTCAGATAGTGTTGGTTTGAAAGAGTTTTTTATTTTTCAAGAGAAGCACTTTGATGATGAATTTTCAATATAGCTGGGAGAATGCTTTATAATACATGAAAATGAGAAAGATAATGAGAAACATTTTATTGAATATGCATTCATTTTTTATATTGAAGATAGCAGGCATTTGTCTGATGATAAAGAATTTGAACTGCGAGATGGTATATGGATTTTGGGCCAAACTAAGCATGATGATTCCCTAGGAACTTGCAATAACAGTGATAGGAAGGATTGCATGAGTATCTTCAAGAGGAATCTAATGAACTCAAGACAAAACTAGGTGTTTGACAGGGGAAAGCTTGGTTTGAGTTTCAGATTGTAACAACTCAAGACAGGGGAAGTTAACACACAGAGGATTGAGGGTTGCCAATGCATGGACAACTCTTACTTATTCTCTTTAAAATTATTTTCCATGCACAGTAGTTTAGGGTTATGATTCACCTCCATCTTGCATTCATTTTGCATTCATTCCATCGTGCCCTGTGCCCGTTTCCATTTTGCTCATTTTGTGTCTGGTCTGCTCACCCAAGATTCTAGATCCTTGCAATGATCTCACTATCATTCATCCCCAAATGAAGCCACTGTTGGGACTATAAATTTTTGAATATTTTCACATATTTTGCATAGCCCTAGGTTTCCATATGGTCCTCATCCTAAAGTACTAGGGTCTTTTTTAGTATCACTCTGCTCATTTTTCGTCCATTTTTGCCTCATTGTATCCACCGGGTCTTGCATAATTCACATCATGGTCTATGTCTTCTCGATCCATTTTGCATGTTTCAGCTTGCATGAGTCTGTATTGCCTATCAACAAGACTCATTTGATGTCATAACGAATAGATTTTATCTATAGTTGGTTTTCGGCATGAGCTTGGGTCATCGATATAATGTCATAGCGAGATGGTTTGTGTCTCACCGACTGGTAAATGGGGTGCCTATCGGTGTGAGTCTTTGCATCAGTGTAATCTTATAGTGAATGGGTTTGTGTCTTATCGATTGACTCGTAGTGTTTCTTTTCGGCCAAACCAAGATGATTTTAGGGAAATGTCTCACCGAGTTCTAATTGTCTTACCGACTAGGTGAACAAAGGTTGTTTTAGTCAGACAAATTAATATCGATATATGGTCATTGTGAACCTGTGGGTCTTGCCGACAAATTCCAGCAAGCGGCTTTCGGTGATAGTTTGGTGTTGTTTCAACAAAATGAAGATGTAAGTCCAGGGTGTTTCAGTGTGACATAGCATACTCTACATGATGTCTCGTTGATAGTCAAATGTCACAACGACATGCAAGTAATAAAGGGAGCCTTCGGTGAAACACTATGTAGTGTATGTGAGGTCTCCCTAACAGATGGAAGCTACAGTGATATACATAATGGGCACTCATCGGTAGGAGATACATAATGTTGCTGCAACACTCAAGGGTGGTTATGAGCATTTGGTATAACTTGGGAACTCTATGTAACCTCTCCCCGACATTGTATTGTCTTGGAAAAAGTGGATGGGGAATGGTTTTTGAAGTGTTGCCTTGTTACGGCGACTGTGAATGAAGTAAAGGAGGCTTATCAGTGTGAGGTGTTCTATTGACAGGAGGTCTCGACGAGTGACCTTCGGTCTCACCGATGGAAAACAAAAGGGATGTCGGTGTGGGTTTGGAATTTTCTTAGTGATATAAAGTAATCCCAGGGCTTTCGGTATAACTCGGCGAGCTCTGTGGGACTTCTCCCCGACCATGTGTTGTCTTAGCGAAGGTGTCTAAAGATTATATCTCAATGAGAGTGTTGGAAACTTAGAAATAATGAATGTCTTTCGGCTTGACATAATGATCTCAGTATATGCTCTCCCCGATATTGCAATGTTACAACGACGGAACACAATGACACTCAGTGGCTTCAAGTAATGAACAAACTAACAATATACAGGTGGTAAGAGGCATATCGGTAAGACACCAAATGGTCTGTATGATATCTTACCAACCTGGATGAGCTACAGCGAAGGCGAATAACACAGGGAACAGAGGAGGACGGGTTGATCAACGATTGACGTTATTTTTCCTTCGGCATACTTATAGGGTGTCTCGGAGAATGGCTTGGAGATTATATTCAAATTTTGTGGCCGACATATGAATATTAAATGTTGTTGAGGGCTGACATGGGGATTTGCTCAAGTTCTACAGTAGCCGACGTGGAGTTTTGAATTGTTTTATTTCCTAATGCTGGTGTATAAATTGGCCTTCCCGATTGTAATTCAGGGAATCGGATTTGAGATTAGAGACAATAGATTAGGAATGGGCACAGTAGAATAAAGTTCTCATTCTGGAGACTATGTTGCATGTTTTAAAATGGTGAATTCAATGAAACTCAGCTGGTGTGGCAAGTTGTTTCTGGTGTCAATTGTATGTTGAACTTATTGAAAAGTATTGTTGAAGTTGTCTCCAATTTGACTCTTTTTGGTTGTTTGAATTGACATAATGAGTTTATGTTCGGTTTTTCAATGCACATTTGATGTATTTGTGTGATTAATCAATTGGTTCTTTCAAGCAAAGATTAAATCCTTTTTGTTGATCATAGTAATTAGGGAGATTCATCTAGATTATTAAAGTAGAGCTTAGTAGTCATAATCCTGCATTGTTTATACAAGTTATGAACAGATCATATGCCTGCAATTTGATTTTCTACCAGAATAAGTTTCCCACTTTTGTTTCTTTAACTCTGCACACCCAATAAGGCACTGGTCTCTGCATTTCATCATTTTGAATTCATTCAGTTTCTTTACATCTATTTATTAAGCATTTTAGGATTTAGTTCAGAAGGTTGCTATCAAGTTTGATTCCATTTGTTCACTTCCATTTTCCATTGTGGACAAAGCATTTCATAATGATAATCATAAGATAAGTCTGCTCAATTCAAAAGGTACACCAACCTGGGTTCAGTAGCACCTAAATAGTAGAAGGTTGAGTTCTCTTGGCCTTGTCTATTACCCTAAAGCGTATCAAGAGATTGGCATCCTCTTGAGGCATTCAGCCTACATTTTTGAGAGCTAACAAAACCTATGCCTATTTTGTACAAGTAGAGTTCCATCATGTAACATGAAGTCAAAACCCATGTCTCCTCAATTTAGGCGCCCCAAACTGAACTCTTAACTGATCATTGGTCAAGAAAATATCTTCCAATCTTCTCCTCAAAGTTGGTGCCCAAGAATGGGCACACTTAACTCAGCCTTGTAAATATCTTCTCATGCAAAAGGTGTTAACTCCAAGATTCCAACTTGGGCGTCCAAGGTGGGTCCAAGTCAATCTTTGTTAATTGAAATATATCTCTCCATCAATTCATGTAAACATGATGCATGATTGACCATCCCCACTTAACTGAGTGTATCACCTGTTATCTATCATAAAACTCAAGTCATTAGCATGCAATTGAAGTCAACTAAAGTCAACTAACATGCAACTCAAACTAACTACATGCAACTGAAGATAACTGAACCATAACTGAACTGAACTAAACTGAACTGAATCCACTCATGTAAATATCAATCCCTAACTTGTAGGATCTTTACATGCACTACTAAAGTGTTATGTATCCTCCAAACAGTTAACTTAAGCAAGGTGGGTTTCACCTTCCATGTGAGTGCCCCATGCTCTCTTATTTTGTAGGAGCTCTTCTTGGGCATCCCCACATGTTCCTATCATTTAGGAATAATTACAAATGTCAATTTACATGTTCATTTCATTTGAATTTAATCTCTTTCTAATCCTAGTGTTGGGGAACACTTTCCAAGGACTTAGGAGATACATGAAATATGTTTAGGATTGCAATTAAATGGCATCCTATTCCCAACAATAAATAGACTTAAGAAAATCAACAAAATTTTCATTTGGTAGTTCAAATGAATTTTCATTTGGTAATTGGAACGATAGGCACAATGAATACTCCTATTAGGCTAACCAACAATAGGTCTCAAACAGCTTTTCTAGGAGAGGTTTCTAGTAGGTGATTAAAGCGTATGACCAAGAACAAGCATTCTCTGGTGATAATTGCAATGAAATGGGTGTTGGGGAGGGATTGTATAGAGTACGAGGAAAAATATAGAGTAAATAATGACATTTTCTCTCATTTTGTTGTCTCTTTTCTTAAAATTTAGGTACCCAAGTAGATGATACTACAGCTCACCATGGAAATCTTCCCAAAGTGCTATCTCGGAGGCCTTGGAGAAGTTGTGATGAATGCGGTGTATGGTCTTGGTCTTCCCACAATAAGTGATCTCCGCCAACACATTGAAGAGGATGCAATGGTGCCCTAGGTGCCATTCTTGAGTGGATTTTTAATAATGATGATTGGAGAACACGGTCAAAAGGTTTCTCGTGCTTTCCACTTCCTACTAAGATGCTACAATGTAGTAGTTTTCTAAGATGTGGAGTGGTACACCGACTTCAAAAACTTGGTGTTTCTTCCTTCACTTGTTGTTGTTGATGCTCCCGCTACTGTTCCTGTTGCACCTATTGTTGCTCCAGATGTTGTTTATGTAGTTGTTCCTAATGCTACTGATGTTAATGCCACCCGAGTTTAAGAATGAATTTTTTCACCTATTTTTTTTGTATATATGCCTTGGAAGGCTTTTAATACACATACATGAAAAGCTTCTTAGTATATATATATTCAAAAAGTATAGCCTGAGATCCACTTTTCATTGTAATATTTCAAGGTATACATTGTTGTATAATGAATATAAAGCTCTTTCTGTCAATTTTCTATCTCTTTTACTCCTCTCTGCTTCTTGTATTATGGGTTTCATTTAAAAAATACTAGGTCGAACAAAACATAAAGAATATTTACATAATTACATATTTACATTGATAAAATGATAATGAAGCTAATTAAATAATTTGAGGTTAGTTTGGTTGATTGGAATTCCCAGTGCTTCTTTTTCCATATTTTCTAATTTGAATTCATTATGGTGCTTGCATTGAATAATGCAAAAAGGGCCTGCCCATAGACTATCACATTTTTCATGTTGGCTAGGCTTCATAGCTCTTTCATTGAACTTAAGCACTAAGTCTTCGCATTTAAGACCCTGGTCAGAGGTTTTCTTGTAAAACCATTTTTTAACCACCTATTGGTGGTTACACATGGCCATTAGGGATTTTCCTCTTTTCTCTTGCACCTCCAACAATTCAGCCAACCGAACCTCAATGGTCCTATTTTGTTCAACTTCCAGAGACTTGAGCAACTATAGTGTGGGAATTTATATAGATATAGGTAACAGTGCTTCCTTCCCATATACTAGCTCATACGAAGAAGTATTTAAGACTTGCTTGGGGGTTATTTGGTCTACCCAGAGCACTGCTTTGAGGTTATGATGCCACTCCCTTTGATGCTCCAACCTGATTCTTTTAATGAGTTGGACTAAATTTTTATTAGATGACTCAACTAGACCATTTCCCTACGAGTAATAGTTTGAAGATGTCTTTAGCAATATATTGTTCTTAAGTATGAATTGACATACCTTTGAATCCAGGAAGTCCTTCACATTGTCAGAGATGATAGTCTTTGGCGGTCTGAACCTTGTTATTAGTTCCTCAAGGAAATTCACAATCTCCGCCTTTGTCTCATTTTTCAAGGGCATGGCCTCAATCCATCTGGTAAAGTAGTCCATAGCTGTGAGGATCCATTTATGTCTAGTAGTAGAAGTGGGATTAATCATCCCAATGAAATCTAGTCCCCACTGTGCGAAGAATTCTTCAATCATTATCAGATTTAGAGGCATTGCTGAGTTTTTTCTCCTTCATGTAAAGAATTGGCATTCTTTGCAGGATTTAACCAGAGAGTATGATTCAATGAACAATATAGGCTAGAAGTACCTGGCACATATAATTTTGATGGTAGTGGCCTTTGCTAAGAAGTGTTCACCCTCAAGACTGCTATGAAAAATTTATAGAATTATTTGTGCCTGGTCTGAGGTGACGCACTATAGAAAAACACCATTGAAGTTCCTTTTGAAAAGGATTCCTTCAATGAGCACATATCTGATGTTCTACAATCTATAGAATCTTTTCTTCTAAGAAGGGAGGTGCATCAAATATTTCCCAGTCTACATGAATCTTATTCTATCCGCCATCCAGTAGCCTTTGAACTTAGATTCGTTTGTTATAACTAGCTCGAGTTATCCCTCCTCAGCTATTATTTTTTCATCATGTTCCAAATACTCACACAAACCTCTTCTCCACACAGTATTTGTGGGCCTGACCTCAATTTCATATTCAAGGATTTTAGTAATCTTGTTGGCCCTTTTTTCTATGATTCCTCCTTCCATAATGTATCTGTGCACACTGGAATGTGCGGCATATACAACCACTTTGTTGCAATATATGAGGTGTCAGAACTTCTTGAGCCCCTTAACAATGGAGAATTCTTTCCTTTAGATGAAATTATAGTTCATTTCATAATCCTTTAAGTTCTGGGAGTGGAAGGCTATTGGATTCTCTCCCTTTCCTTCATCATCCTTCTGGGTCAAAACAATAGCGATGCTAAATTTTCTATTGAACACATATATTATGAAGTCCTTTGATAGGTCTAGGTTTACCAGAACAGGAGCTGAAGAAATAGCATCTTTAACCTTCTCAAAGACTTATCTAGCCTCTTTTGTCCATTTGAATAATTGATCCTTTTTTAGCATTAGAGTGATAGGTCTAATTAAACTTGCAAAATCATAAATGAATTTTCTTCTGAAATTTACCTTTCCCAGGAAGGACTAAACTCCCTTCTTGTTGACAGGTAGGGGAAGTTCCCTAATTTCCCTCACCCACTCTGGATCGATTGTAATTCCATATTTACACACTACATGCTCCAATAATTTTCCTTGCAGCACTCTAAAAACACATTTTTTGGGGTTTAGGGATATCCCGAACTCTTGGAATTTTTCAAAAACCATTTCTAGATGATCAAAATAATCATCTTTTGACTTAGAGAACATCGTCATATCATCCAAGTATATTAGGATGATCTTATTGATCAATTCCCTAAAGGAAATGTCCATTGCTCGCTGGAAGGTAGCTCCCACATTTGAGAGGCTGAAGGGCATTTTTGCATAGGAAAACATTCCCCATTTGGTAGTGAACATTTTTTTGTGTCGGTCCTTCTCTTTTACCCAGATTTGGTTATAACCAAAGAAGTCGTCCAATAGAGGAAAAATTTATGAGCCAACCACTATTTACAATATTGACTCCATGGAAGGCAAGGGGTAGTGTTCCTTCAGGGATGCTTTGCTTAGATCCCAGAAATCAACACACAGGAGGATGTCTCCATTCTTCTTTCGGATAGGAACTAGGTT
Organism: Sequoia sempervirens; assembly: GCA_007258455.2. NCBI lineage: Eukaryota > Viridiplantae > Streptophyta > Pinopsida > Cupressales > Cupressaceae > Sequoia > Sequoia sempervirens. Next base: position 95,838,981 of record VDFB02193867.1, read on the forward strand.
GGACACCCATGTTTTGTGCTTAATTGAGAAGACAATCTGGGAGTGAATGAGCTTTTTCAACTCTTGCGCCATTTATGCCTCAATCTTTGGATTCACTGACCTTTGCTTCTAGCGGATTTTTTTTTCTCCTTCCATCAATTCTATGGTATGCTAGATGATTTCAGGATCATATCCCTTGAGTTCATCATATGACCAACCCACTAATCCTTCATATTTTTCACAAAAATGTATGAGCCTTTATTTATCATGATATGGGACATCTTTTTTGACCTTAAGTTTCCTTCCATCCCTGACCTAAAGATCTACATAATTGCATTTTTTCGCTACAAACTTCCTCTTGTCATTCCTTTCATCATCACAATCAAATAGATTTTTGAGAGTTACCAATCCTTTTGGAAGCTTGTTAGACCTTAGCTGAATAATTTTCCCTTCATAAGCTTTTGCAATTTTCAGTTGGAGTTGATCAACAAATTCTCCTTAATGTTGAATGAATGAGGTGATGTGTTCATCACTTTCGAACACTTGCTAGCTCTAGTCATTATTTGGGATTGTCGATCATACAATCACTTGCACAAAGTGTACATTATAAATTAGGTCAGAAAAAGGGTCAAATTGAGATCCTATTACCGCCATGTGATTCATAGCTACATTCTACTCTCTGGGAACTATCTAGAAATTAAAGGCTTCAAAGCTCTCAATCAAGTCCTAGACTCTATGTCTATAGGATCTCATGTGGACATTCTTTGCTGTAGAGACTCCTCAAACTTGATTAACTATTAGCTCAAATCTCTAAACACCATTATTTTTCTAATGCCCATCCGCTCTGTAAGACTTAAACCTTGCACTAGGTCTTCATATTCAACTTTTTTGTTCGAACAAGCAAACTGAAAATGAAAAGACCTGAGTGTCTTTTCATTGGATGGGGATGTCAAACATATCCCAGCTCCTACACCAAATTTACATCTTGCTCCATCAAAATGCAGAGTCCATAGCTATGAGGCTTGACGACCCTCAGGTTCCTTCATGACCTTTGGAATCCCTTGATCCTCATCATAAATGACATAGGTTCCCAATCTAGTGGTATGGTAATTTTTGAAAGAATCACTGTCTATGAATTCACTCGAGAAGACCTTTTCTTCATCCGCCTGGTCTCTGATCACCTTCTCATCCTTTTGTAACTTACTACAATACATTTCATCTTTGGTGATAGAAGTATGAGTAGCCTCAAAATTGATCATGGCTTCATCTGCTACATGTTCTGAATGTAAGGGTCCAAACACTATCTTCATTTTAGCTCCATGCTTGGTCATAAGAATCAAGTGTCACCAATCTAAGGAAAGATATTGGCCTATCTTGGAAGTGAACTCCTGAGATAAGCAAAGACTAAACATGGGATGAATGTCAATGATCATGGTAACTCGTGGAACAGTGATAGTAGGACAAGAGAATAGAGTCAAACGGAGGTTCTTAATGACACCTACAGTTTCAACCTTGTTCTTATCAAGCTGCATAACCCCTCTATTTAAATGTTCATAGCTAAGTCCTGAGGCTTTAGCTATCTTTTTGGGTATGATTGTGGTGCTAGTGCCAGATTCAATCATAGAATTATGCAACAACTTCTTACCCACAATAAGAGTTAGGAAAAAGGTTTCAGTTTTGACTTACTTCTAACTTCAGTAGAGGCTTCCTCTCCACTATTTGTGAGAACTTTGGCCTGAGGTAATGGATCAACAACCTTTCCCTTGGGTTGTTTCTCTGTTGGATCCATGCTTGTACCTTCCAGTAGGGCCTTCTACAACAATGACTTCTCTTCCAGAATAGCTAGGATATCCTGAAGAGATACATTAGTAGAGGATTTCTTCAATAGTTCCACCACATTGAATGGTGGAAAATTTGAAGGTTTCTACCCTAGATCTTGTTATAACAATCTCCTTGCATGGCTGAGATTGTTGTGCAATTATGAAGGTACTAGGAGCTTGGTCAGGGACACTTTTAGGCTATTGAGTGATTGGTTTTCCTGTGAATCTCCTCTTTGAGTGAGTGTTATAATTTGATTGCACTTGTGGGGCCTTTGATGTGGATGCATCATTTGCAAAAACTGCCTCTTCTTCTTCCATCCATAAGAAGAGCACATGGTCAGGAGCTATATTTCTTTCTTTCTCGAGGGACATTCCTTCCATTTGCACTACGAGTACCATGTTTTCCATTTGTGGAGAGGCATATACATAACCTCCTACATCTGAAACCATGCCTTGACTGCGTTGTTCCACCACTCTCTATTGTAGATTTTTGCGTGGACAATTTCTGAGCATATGTGCTTCATTATAGGGGAAGCACCAGGGATTGATATCATCAGTGAGATTATTCTGCCCTGCCACCAACTCTTGGTTTGAACTTGGGTGAAAATTTTGTAGCAAAGTAGGCACCAACACTATTTGATTATTTGTTTGATTATGTGGATTCATGTGCAAGCCCTATTGGAACTAGTTTTGTTGGTAGGAAGATCTTTTTCCTTGATAATTTTGGTAAGCTGGCTTTGGAGGCATAGACTGGTTCTGCTTGATGGTAGTTATTTCATTTGAGATGTTCTGCAACAACTCCTTGACATCACTTATCTCATCTTTTGAAGAGTTGGATGTAGAAGCACTGTTTTACGATGCACAAAGATATGCATACATAGATTAGGGAGGAGCAGACGCACTGGTAGAAGCTATCTCCTAGGTAGGAATTGATAACTCTACAAATATAGGCATAGTGGGTCAAGGCGGTAGCTTTTCAACATTGATCAAATCATTCTCCACCTTAACAAAAACATTGTATGCATTCGGTAAGGTGTTTCCACTAAGGGACTGGATCATCATCGAAGTGTCGGCATTGAGAGATTTTAGATAGAACATGAATTCCAAAGCTGCAGGCAAATGGATTGTTGGTTAGATCCTTTGCTAAGTTGTGTGAAACCAAGCATTAAATTCAGTAATGGCCTCCTGAGGATCCTGCTTTATGGTCGCCAACTGCTGAAATAGTGAAGATCGATCTCCATTGTTTGAAAACCACTCATAAAAAGGATCTTCGAGTTGATCCCAGGTACTGATAGTATTGGCTCCCATAGTGTGATACCAATCTAGAGCCTTTCCTTTGAAAGAGGTTGCGAGCAATCTCAATGCTACATTTTGATCAGTTACACCATGCACCAAACACATGTCTACCACATCTTGTAGATGTTTGGATGATTTCTTCAAGCCTTCTCAGGTGAACTTTGGCATAGCTTTTAAAGTAGAGGTTGGGATAGGAGCCCAAATGGTGAGTGCTAATGGTGCTATGAGAGGGCTTCCAATGTCCCATGCCGCATAATTTCTATTAGTAATCAGCAACATGGTTGGTGCATGGGTCAAGATGTTTACTAGACGGGTTCTTGTTCATAGTGTTACCAGTGATGGCACTAGCAGGCCAGGGTTGTTCATTGTCTAGGATCTAGTAACAGGTCTATGGCTCATACACCCACTTTTGAATTTGATACATTAAAACAAGTCCCACCGGGTGTTCCAAAAAAAAGAACTGTTGATGCCTAAAATTGCTAAGAAAACAACCTTATGGGAAACTTAGTTAATGGGGGGACCAATTGCGCTAAACTGAGTAACCTCCAATTTTTTTAAAGAAGTTGACTCCTTCTGTATTTGGTGGTGATTGGAATGGGAAAAGGAAGTATATGTATTAAAATAAGATCTAATCTAAGGCAATGCACCAAGAGTTAAGTATGGGAATGGTGAATCTTCCTTTTAGGAGGTATTTAAGGGCCCGTTCAACAATCTACATGTCTGAAAATAACATAAAGCATAGATAAAGAACCTAAGAAGTCTATCAAATAACATAAGATAACTCCATATACATTCACTGAAAAGAAAAGTTCAAGACATGGTCTGAATCAACAAATCTATATTTGAAATTATAGAATTCTTATAAATAGACTACTCAATACAACCACAGTATAGTATAATGTCTTATCAATTAACTAAGAAATGGAGAAGCCGAACAAATTGGCACAGTCTGTGAGTCTTAATGCAATACAAACAATACAAATGCCTATAGTCTTTTAATATTTTTTCAGTATATTCTCTGAACCCTTAATAAGAGAGTCGAAGCAACATATATAGATTATTCCCACCACCAGAGAGCCAGTAACCGAAAAGATTCCTAGGCAAGAGCAATGATGTCCATCACAATGATTTCCCAAGGCTGTTGCAATAGAAAGATTTTGAAATATAGAATTTGGTCGCTTCTGAACAAGATGCACTCCTCTGCAAATGATGACTATGGTCCTAGAGTGGGATTAGTGAAATTCCCATGAAGACACATGTTTCCCACCCATAGAGTTGGTTATGATATTTGGCACAATGTCAGGGCTTCATATTCATTCTTTCCTTCCTTGCGATCAAAATACCCATGAAGAAGACGTGGAGAAGTCTTAATTTCATGTGTTGACTATGGGGTTCACCAAAAGGTTTCCCACGGAATGTTGTGACATGGCAGGTAAGCGAAGCTCAATAGAGAAGCAAGGGAGAGAGGGCTCCCAAAGGCCCGTGCTTCTAACACGTGGTGAAAGGGTGAAGGCGCTTCAAAAGGGGCCCAAAGATATTCAAATATATGAGGTGCAAGTTGGGGTCAGGGCCGATGCAAAATTACCAATGACCACCCAGAGGGAGCTTTAAGGATTTCAATCCACATGACCATTTTAAAATATGCTTAGAATGATGCAAATTTGAGATTGGAACCCAAAAACCTAGGTGGGACTCATATGCCTAGGGTGGCGTATGAGTCCTAGATCACTAAATCTATGCCACACAACCTAAAAACATATGAATTATGATTGGATGTTGGATTATGTTAGGATTATTCTTGGAAAGATGCATTAACTAAGGCTTTTGGATGCAAAATAAGGATAAATAAGGCATAAAGAAGCCCAATTAATAATGAAAACCCTATAAAATTATGAAAGTGTGGAACAACACTTTACAACACCTTAAAATAAGGTACAATTAAGTTCATTTAGTTCACAAGGGTCTAATGTGAATGTGTTAAGCACATTACAACACTAAATCAAGGAAGTATTATTTTTCAATTTAACAAGGAGGGCCTAAACAAGCAAGGAAAAGTAAAGGGATACTTTTTTCATTGCCACTGTATGGAACATCTTGCTAAAAAGAAGGGAAGAAGCTATAAAAAAACATGAAAGGCTAAAAGATGAAGCCTTGGAGAGAGTTAGTGCTCCATTATTAGAAGATGACAAAGCCACATTGGCTATTGTATTTAGCAAGGAGCCGAGAACCAAACAAAGGGTTACTACCCTTATGGGTAAGAACAAAGATGACCTTAAAAGGATCCAAAAAGAATGCAATGATAAAGCTAAGGAGATTGTTGAGAAGTTATGATTGCTTCCAATAAAAGAAGAGGTAATGAATGTTGATACCAATGCTCTGGAACCCAATCAAAAATAAGAAGTGCATGCAGATGATGCTCAACATGAGCATGAGGTCAATGAAGAAGTTTCATTGGATAACACCCCTCCAAAAGTGGAGGATAAGACAAAAGAAAATGAAGAAGTAGCAATGGTCGAAGAAGGCATTGCAAAGGAATCTACTAATATTTCTCTAATACAAAATGTTACTCCTCCTCTGAAACAAAATGTTGAAGTTATTCCTCTAGTAAATATGGAAAACACTTCAAAGGAAGTGAATGCAGATAAAGATGATGATGAGGAAATGATTGAAGAAGAGAAAGGCGAAGAGCAGGAAGAAAAGCATGAAGAAAAGGATAAGGATTCATTTGGAGATTTAGAAAAGAATGAAACTATTGACTTCGGAAAGGTTACAAATGAAAAGAGTAAGGCACTACAAAGTCTCTTGGTGAATCTTTCAGCTCCTCCAATGATTCTTTATGAAATCTATTAAGTGTTCAACCTAGTTTCCAACCTATTGTGTCTTGTTAGTTGTAATTTCCCATGCAAAAAGGAAATGTTGATTTGAACAAATCTCTCCTATCCACAAGCTTCAAAAAGGAGACATGTTTCATACATCCACAATGAAGGAGATAATTGAAACTCGTCAGAATAACAGAGAGATAATTGATGAGATGGTTAAAGCATTTCAAGAGATCATACCAAGATCAAACATTGACACCACTTTATCTGGTATGGAAAACTTTAAGCTGATTATTGATTCCTTTGTCTTATGCATCCAGACTAAAGGAAGAGGCTGAGAAAGAAGTATAGAAGAGGTTGAGTGACAAAAGAATGATGGAGATAATAGAAATTTGTGTTGTTGCACACAAGAAATTTTTAGAATTATTGAAGGATATTGAAGGTATTGTACATGAGGTGAAGGAAAAACTCCAATATGGCATGAAGTTCCCTAGAGCCACGGAAAACATAAAGAATGAAATGGACTCTATTGAGTCATAGATTAATGCTACCTTCAATGCATATGACCTGACTATTGACCTCGCTGGTGTCACAAGGAGAAAAATTGAAGACCTTCATAAGAAATTTTTCCAACTACAAGCTCAAAAAGAACATATTATTCTATAGTTTGGAGAGGTAAGGGATCTAGTAAATCCCAAATTACTACTAGGTTCTAAGGCACTTCTCAGTTTAGACAAGGAAAAAGGAATGATTCTAGTACCTGGTTCATTGCAAGAAGGAGAAGAATTATTGTTGGATTTTGAGACTTATATTAGGTTGCTTGTAGAGGCCAAACATGAATGGGAAGATGGTAGGCCTACCTAGGAAGATCAAGTGAAGAAATTGCAGGCGTCAACCACCTCCGGTTGACTCATTTTCTATATTTTTTTGTATTTATTCTCATATTACTTGTATATATGCGGACAATAGAGTTGCATTTCAATATCTTTTTGAGATTTCTACTCTCGTACATGACTCAGGGGGGGTCAATTCTTTTCACAACTATATATATGGCTACATCATTCAAGGGGAGCTCTAGTAATAAATTAGAAAAGTGTATATAGGAACCATTTTCCCTTGATGTCAAATGGGGAGAGTATTGAGGAGATTTTTTGGAGGTTTTTGGCATGTTTCCATCAATGACAAAGGGGGAGATTGTTGGGAAGTTTGAGGAGATTGTCATTGATGATGCTAGTTGGAAACATGAGCATGGAGAAAGTTCATAATGATTTAATATAGTGTTTTTATTGATGTAAAAATTGTTGTGGATCACTTTGATCAATCCTAACATGTTTTTGAGGTATTGTGGAAATTTTTGCAAGAAGATTTGGTTCAAAAAGATCAATTGTGTGGAAATCTAAGTGTTAGAACTGCTAGTTTACTGTAACAGTGTATCAGTTTTTGGGTCCACACCACTCCACAAAGGAAGATCTTTCTTTGCAATTCTAACCTAATTTTTGTGGTTGTTAGATGCATCTAAATCCAACATTTCATTTGGTTTGGTAAATTATTTTGAGAGATATGAATAACAAAGTCCATTTTGGCATTTCACAGTCATTTCCTATACAATGTGTTTGTGTGGGAGATTCCACACTCCTCTACGAATGAGTGTTTGGTGTTGCGGTGTTGAATCTAAGTTTGTAGATGTTAGTTGAGCTTGAATTCTAGTTGGTATCATGTTTTTAGGTCCATGTCTTGTGAATTGGATGAAAAATTGAAGGATTTTTGTTTAGGTCCTATGGTGTGTGGACCTAACACATTTGATAAGTATGTGAAGGGTTAATATGTGTTGATCCTTTATGTGGGATCAATTTTAGGTCCATGCCAACCTATCTTAAGGAGTTTTGAATTTTGAATTGTGGCACGAATTAGGGAGAATATTTTTTGGGGCCAACAAGTTGAATTTTGTGTGCTACATCCAATTAGGCCGACCTAATTGATGTTACACTTGATGTGGATATATATGTTGGAGTTTTTTTGGTGTTTTGAGATATGATGTGATGAATGTGAGATACACGATTTGAATCTAATCAGAGAAGTGTGAAGTTAAATTGTGAATGTTGATATTAGAATTGTGTGAATGAAGAGCAAGGAAAAGTGTTGATCCAAAATCAGTGCGAAGATTGTTATTGTGCTTCATTGAAACTATATTCCTACATATTATAGATGCATTTGTAACAGTTCAAAATAGGTTGTCAGCCATCTTCTTTCTTCTATCTTTTTCTTTGTGGGTAGTGAGTCAACTTGGACAGTGAGTCCACCTGTAGTGAGCATTTCTATAATATGCTATAACTGGTTATAATATATTGTGAGCTAACCCTCATCGTGGTTTTTCCCATTTTGGGTTTTCCACATAAAAAATCCTAGTTTTCATGTGTTATGTGATATTGTGGATTTTTCATGCTTTCTTTCCTTATAACAGTTGAATATGCTTTGGTAATTGGATGACTAATGTTTGAATGGTTTAATAGAATATTGATTCACCCCCCCCCCCCTCACTATTCTGAGTGTTCAACACATAAAGTTGGCCCCATGATCATCTTCACCTCTTAAACATTAAAATAATATAATTTTTTGATTAAGGTAAAATAGATTTTCAAGTGACCCAAAACCCTTTAAAAAAATTTAGGCTTAATAAAATTCAAAGATAAAAATTTACAACCGAACAGGTTTTATACAGACCTGTAGCCCAAATATCAAAAGTAGTCTTAACAAAAAACCAAGAATCACAACACACTTTAAATTTTAAAGGAACGATCAATGTGACAAAAATGAATGAAAAAACCACTAGGTTGGAAGCTAGACAAGTATGTACCATAAAATGACATGGATGGAATGGCATCCCACACCCAGCCTTCTGCAACCAACTTTCCACAATGTTTCAAAACCTTCATTTTTTATCTAACTTATTTAGGTGTGTGGATACTTGGATATTAAAGGCACTATATTTTCAATACTTAACATTTTCACCCATTTCTTGATTTTTGGAAAACGTGATTGTAGAAACAAGAGGTTTGCGGCTCGAAGCAATGCAAAAGCTGGAGGGTTTGGCGCTATTCGACAACATACTCGCACAAAATTTTTGCAAAGCCATAACACAACAAATTTGAGTTTTATCAATTCAAGCACATGGGAGAATGGGTAGGATGAGTGCCTAGACCTAATACTTGATGATCTTTCCCATTTTAAGAAATGAAAAAAATGAAATTGTGGAAGTGGGGGGGGTCTCGTGCCGGTCGATGACATACCTACATAGAATTTATGCAAATCCATAACACTTAGCAAGTTTGAGTTTATCAATTCAATCACATGGAAGAATGGGTAGGATGAGTGCCTAGACCTAATACTTGATGATTTTTTCCATATTAAGAAATGCAAAAAATGCGATTACAAAAGCTGAGGGGGTCCGATGGCAGTTGATTACATACCTGCACAATTTTTTTGCAAATCCATAACACTTAGAAAATTTGAGTTTTATCAATTCAAGCACATGGGAGAATGGATAAGATGAATTCCTAGACCTAATACTTGATGATTTTTCCCATTTTAAGAAATGTCGAAAATGCAACTATAGAAGTCGGGGGATCCGGCGCCGGTTGACGGTATACCTGCAAAAAAATCCACAAAGACATAACACTTAGAAAATTTGAGTTTTATCAATTCAAGAACATGGGAGAATGGGTAGGATGAGTGCCTAGACCTAATGCTTGATGATTTTTCCCATTTTAATAAATTCAAAAAATGCAACTATGAAATTCGGGGGGGTCCGACATCGATTGACGACATACCTTCACAGAATTTCCGCAAAGCCATAACACTTAGCAAATTTAGTTTTATCAATTCAAGCACATGTAAGAATGGGTAGGATGAGTTCCTAGACCTAATACTTGATATTTTTCCCATTTTAAGAAATGTGGAAAATGTGACTATAGAAGTTTTGACACCGGTCGATGACATACCCATGCAAAATTTCCGCAAAAGGCTAAAACCTAGACTTTTAGTGTAAATTGACTTAGCATGCAGAGAAACCATTAGGAAAACTCCAATGATAAATTACTATAAGTTAAATTCACTGGTGAATAATCACACAAATAAGGCAAATGACCATAAAACCCAAAATGAAATACATAATGACTATCCAAAGGGAAAACTTATGTAGTCCTAGTAAGCACCAAATATGACCAAACACAAAGTAGAATTGAGAAGCCGAAGAGGGAAAAGCAAAAAGATGAGGTCCATGCTTTTAGTGAGGCCTGTGTGCAAAATGCACAAAAAATGGTGACTGGTGAGAAAATGCTCTAGAGAATTTTGATGACAATTAGGAATCACGAAACCAAAATCTTTGGTTTCAACCTCCACATTAGACCAAACAAATTGAGATACCTGATCAAAGGATCAAAACCACTAGTCAATCCAACCTTCTTGTTATTCCTTGCATAACCACTCGATTTTGTTTTTGGGTCAAAATGGGTCCCCCTAGTGTTTTTTTGTCCTTGGTGTTCTTGTTTGGGTCTTAGGAGTTGTTCTTTTTCCTCCTAATTCCTTGTTTCTTCTATTTTGCAAGCTCGGGTCGCGGGCCGAAACAGGACTCAAAACTTTGCAAAGTTCCAAGTCTGGTTTGGTTATGATCCTGGCCCTGTTTCTTGCCTTGTGGGCTTCTTTGTTGTTTTACTTGTCTTGGGCTCTTGGGTTTGTTTTATCCCTTGAGTTTTCTTTTGTTTTCTTCCCCTTTTATGTTTCATTTTGGTGGAAGCAAAATTAGAACAGAGTCTAGACCTAGAACTTTGCAAAGTTCCAAGTTCGGATTTGGTTCTGATCCCACTCCCATTTGTTTTCCTTGTGTTTTTTTCTCGTTTTGTGTCTCGTTCGAGATGGATTTCACTCTGGTCCCACTTCCCTTTGTTCTTTCTTTTTCATTTTCCTTGTGTTTGTGTTCTTTCCCTTTGTCGAGAGTGGGACAAGAGTCGAATCTGAACCTAGAACTTTGCAAAGTTCTAGGTCTGGATTTGGTTTTGATCTAACCCCTGTTCCTTTGTTGTCTTTTCCCTGATGTAGGACCGAAACTGAACCCGAAATGGAATATGGAACTTTGGTAAAGTCCCTAGATCTATTCCAACTCCGCTTCCACTCTCACTTTACCTCTGATGTGCATGATGGTTGTGTACTCTCCTTCGCTCTAATTTTGTGCCTGACCAACTGCATTAATTGCATCCTCACACATGTGAAATGGTTTTTTAAACCTTAATCGAGGTTATTTGGCTCATTACAATTATCTAAAGCGTCTTAATGAGCCATAATTGAAACAACTTGAAGGGGAGCATGATTTGGTCATGGGAGAGAGTTTTGTGAGTGGATTCCTTTCGGTTTTCAACCTTTTTTGGTTGCATTTTTAGGTAGGTGGGATTTCTTCCATTCTCTTTTTTGTGTTTTCTTATTTTGGTTCTCAGTCTATTCTTCGCACGTTCATGGGGATTTTCCCATGGATCTTCACATGCTTACGTTCATGTTTTTGTTTATGTTTTTGTTTTGTTTGGGTTTTTCTTCAATTTTTCTATTTATTTTTTGCTTCCCCTCATTTGTTTTCATCGTTCTATTATCATTTTCTTCATTCTTAGTGGCGGTTCCATTCCATCATTCCCTAGTTTCAATTAGGGCTTTGTTTTGAAGGATTCTAGATGCTTGAAGTTGTTTAAAATACTTCTCTAGACCCTTCTAATCTTACATCTTTGTCGGTCTTGCGAATTTGATTATGGGATTTTGATGCACTAGTTTTCATTTAGCTCGACTAGCCATACAAACTAGGGTTTTTTATGACACCCTTTTACATATATACCTTAACTCACTCGATCTCAATCCCATTTGTCTAGGTGGAGTCAAGCTTAAATTTTTCCTCCTTGCGCCTTGTTTTAACCTGAGTCCAAACTAATGTGGGCATGCAGGGAGAATCTTCTTAGCCTTTGTAATCTATAGAAAAACCAAAGCTAGAAATGAACTCATCAAATGAAAATTCACGTAGGAGTCTAGTTCTGAAAATGATTCCACCTCCGATGGGTTCTGATTTTGATTCTGATCTTGCCAGCCTAGTGAGATCGGATCATCAAATGATACTAGATATTGGAACTTTGATAGTTCTAGTTTTTGTACTTATCCTGGTTTTGGTTTTGCTTGAAGTTATTTGTTTCACCTCTTTGGTTCTTTATTTTCTCCTACCCCGCTCCCAACAAGTGTTTAAATTTTTACTAAGTATGGAGGGCTACCTAGGAAGAATAGAGAAGTATAAAAAGGTAGCGTTTTATGATGATTCCCATGCCTTATGTTGATCTAATCTAGGGTTGTCTTGTAGGAGTAAATGATGTCAAGAGCATCTAAAAAGGTTTCATAAAAGGAAGAGCAAGTTGTGGAAATATCCAAGGGAGTGAAGCCAAAGAAGATAAAGGTGGAGCAGCTACCTTATACTATGAGATATAAACACCAAGATGACACTCCTATAGCGAGAAAGTTGGATTCAGAATGGGCTGACATCACGGATACTAAACTGGGACCATTTAACTCTAATGAGTTAATTATAGACAATTTCTCGGAGGAAGTGATTGGGAGGACTAAAAGAATATCCCAATCTAGACTAGCACATGTCACTCTCTTCCCTCTCTCAATTTAGTGCTCGGAGCTTATACTAATAGTAGTAGGGGCTTACAATGCTACATTAAGGTAGTGTGTAGACACCCAGGGGAATGTGATCATTGATCTATCTCCGCAAATGATTGGGTTCTTGTTCAATGCACCTACTCCTCAGAACCCTAAGAAATTGAGTGAAGCAGAGGCATTGAAACTATTCAATAGGGACAAGGAAACTAATAGGTCCCATATGAACAAGAAATAGCTGAAAATTGAAAAGAAGTCTTTAAGCAAAGTTCCTGAATATCCCAAGATGGGAGACTTTAAAAAGGAAACTAATGACTTAATCATGATGCTTTCCAGGGTGTTTGGAAAGAAAGTTTCTACACATTTTAAGGAATGGATGTTTCCATTCATTGAAACAATTTTGGATGGTAGACAACAGTTTGATTGGGGCATTATCTTGTGAGATAACTTGAATAAACAAATGTTCAAGGTAAGGAAAAAAAAGAACTTCTTCATGACCTCCTAGGTTATATGTTTAGTTGCACAAATGGGTATATTCCCTGGATTGAATGCAGTAGGCATATTAGGGGAAGCTCCTAGACAAATGAAGGTATGGGAGTACTATGATCAATGGACCCTACAAGCATTAGAGCTACATCATAGGAGGGTTAATGATGCATTTATTTATGTCATTATTGAACGATTGATAAGAGATGTTGGATATAGGATGAGTAGGGAGGTTATGGCCTTCATTGCTGAATGGGGAGATTGGTATATCTAGTACCCCAAGTTCTCTTACTTTAGGTTGGTAGGTTTTGATGGAAATCCTCATCAACTACCAAGATGTTGCACTGATAGGATTGTGCCCATGGATTTTGTATATCAAACCATGGCAATTAATACAAGATTTTCCAATAAACATAAGCTAGGATGCCACAAATTCCCTATGAAGTTGGGGGAATATTGTTGTGCTCATAATTTGGTTTCCAAGGTAGTATGTGAAGAATTGAGTTATTTAAAATTAGGATTGTATACATGCTGGAAGCACTTTGACCTGGAGTATAAGATGAATGGTTTAGCCCCCACCATTTTTGAGAATCACTATAACTTGCTAGAAGATTTCTAGATAGATTTGTAGGATGAATATGATGCTAGGAAAAGGAACTATGAAAGGTTCACCATCCTGCAAACAGTTGAATATGGGTTAAAGGAAGACATTCCTAAAACACTATCAAATGATGGTGTAGTTTTGGACCTTGATTATGAAGCAGAGAATGTAGGTGCCAAGCACTTGGACCCAATAAATTGGGATGAAAATGATTTTATTGATATTAAACAAATTTCCACGACAATGATGGATAGGAGTATCCAATGGGTTCTAATGAGAATAAAGGAGCCAAAAGCTTAATCCTCTAAGAAGAGAAAGTCATGGGTTACCCAAGGCTATAGGAGAACCAAGAGGAGGATAGCCCCAAAGGAGCAACTAGAATATTATCCTCCTAGTCCTAGAAAGGATGTTGATCTAGGAGTACCTGTCCAAGACACCCATGAGTCACAAGATGTGGAAACCATAACAGATAGAAAAGGAACCTCATCTCAACCTTCTCTCCTAGAAGAATCTACTAAATAAGTACCTGCAGGCAGCCTCCATGAGCAAGTTGAGACTCTTAAGAAAAATGAGGTTGAGATACATGATATAGACACCGATTCATAGGCTACATAATTAGATAATGAGACTCTTGTGACTACACCTGCTGAAGATGTTGAGGACGTTGAGGTAGACCATGTCCTAACCCCAGAGGATCAATGGAAGCTCTTTGAGGAGGAAAAGGAGGAGGCTAAATCCAAGGCCAAAGTTGATGCAATTGCAAAACAGCAAGAGTTGGAAGCTAGAACCAAAAAAGAGGAGCTAGCAAGGAAACACAAGGAGAAGGAGGACCTTCTATAGTAGCAAAAGGAAACAAAATAGAAAGCTAATGCAGAGAGGGAGAATTTGGGTCTCCTGTAAAAGATTCATGATCTTCTAGAGGAGAAGGCCTGGTAGAGGAGAGAAAAGGAAGATCTTCAAGCCAAAGCCAAAGTTGTAGAGGAGGCCCAAATAAGGAAAGAAAAAGAAGAGCTCTTACTAAAGAGAAGGGATGAAGAAGAAAAAGCTAAACATGAACAGGAAGTAGCTAAAATCTGGGAGAAGGTTAAAGAATTAGAAAATCAAAGAAATAACATATTGGAAGAGAAGAGATTGGAAGAAGAAAAGGAGAAAGATGAAGCTGATAGGCTAGCTAAAGAGATGGCAGAAAAGGAGCAGCAACAAGAGGTTGGTTCTCAACCTAAGGTAACACTTTTGTAACCCCTCTCTTCTACCACTTCTTCTTCACCACAAGTGATTACTCCTCCTGCTGCCCCAATGTGGTTAAAGCTCAACTTGGAGAGGAAACAGATAGTCTAGCCTCAACCCCTAAATTGGGATGACATGATGAAGGAAATTGAGAAGGAAGGGCCCAAGAAAAAGGCTCGAGTCCTTCATTCCACCAAATTGACATATACTAGGGAAATTTTGGTTGAGTATGCCATTCCCATGGTTGACAAAGACAAACAAGAAATGTAGATAAGTGATTATCAATTAGGCATTGTCAACTTGGGGAGACCCACAAGGAACAAACAAATGGATCTTATTGATATTGTACCATCCTCTACTAAATCAAGGATGATAAAAGATAAGCAAAGGAAGGATGAGCTCAAAGCTCAGTTGGATCAATTGCATAGGTTCTTGAAGGACCTGTCCTCTCCTGTTTCTTTACAATCTACTACTCCTGAGACACCAATTTTGCTAAGAAAGAGGATGATGACCTTGTGGAAATGAGAAGCAAAGTAGGGATGTTGGATAGAGGGACTGATCAGTTGAACCAAGAGGTAGAGGAATTGATTGTTGAAAATCATAAGGCTCATAAAGGTGCATGGGAATCAGTCAATGACATGACTACATATGTCTAGACCCTCTAGAAAAAGGAGGAATGCAGGGAACATATGAGGAGATTGAAAGAAATTAATAAGCTACCTCAACAAACACTTCTAGAACAATCCATCCTTGAAGAAGGTAATATGGATTTCATTGAGAAAACTATTAGGATTATTAGATTTTAGTATTCATTCATTTTTTGAACATAGGAATGAAGTGCAACAAGTTGGGAAGGATTTGGCAGATCAAATTGTGGAATTAGAGGAAATTGTAGCCATGATTGTGAATGAAGATGTCCCTATAAAGGATGGTTTCCTTGTTGATGATCTTAGGAATAAATGGAATAATAGATTGCAAGCGGTAGTACAGAAGGGGAATGATGGTGATGATCTGCTAATAGATAGGTTCATGGATATTAAGGAGGTAGTAAAGATTGCTCAGAAGGACCTTGCTAAATTAGAAGATATGCAAAAGTTCACCTTTGGTGAGTTGAAAAGAACAAAATTTGAAGACAATTGGGTAGATGGGCCAAATGTAGATATGCATAAATAGGTATTGGATATTTATGATGAATATCTACCTGAGCAGAAGATAGGGGAATGAAGTGGCTATGGAATATTCTTTTTTGGATGAAGCATCAAATGGCACGGCCAACTGGGCAGCTCTCTCCTACTTTTCAAGGACATGACACAAGTTCAACTGAGGATCCCCAGTAGTTTGAATTTCTCCCTCTGCATGCAGATTTTTGATAAAGAGTTATCACTGGTTAACTAAAATATCATGATAGGCAATTACCTCGTGCAGCTCCAGTTGTTCCTTGATTTATGGATCTTCATTTTTTATGAGAGGAATTGGTGTTAAATTGCCTATATGTAGAAATCATCTCCATATTATAAAGGTTGGATAATTGAAGTGAAGATTAGCTGGCTAAAGAGAGATCTAAGATAGTTTCTATAGATTTTTTAGAATTTTTACAGTTTTATGCCAAGATACTTAAACATTTTTGCAATTTTTTCTACAGTTTATGTTATGTTCAGAAATTTATTATTTTAATGGTAATGTTGATGAATAATATTCCTTCGTATGCGAGTGAGTTTTTTGTGCATAAATGTCTCTTATTTGATGAAAATCAATAGAAGATTCTAAATCTGAGACTATTTCATTGAGTTATTTGTGAATAAGATCTCTTTATTTTTATTAATCTATGAATTCTAGTAATGAGCTAGTGATGTGTTCTTGTTTGAAAATGAAGTTTAAAAAAAAAGTGATGATGAATGGTTGTATATCTTGAATTTTCACTATGAATGAATGCAATGGTATAGATTACTCTATTGATTGTGTCATTTTATGGTTTTAGTTGTTTAAAAGAAATGCTCATTATGAATTTTATATGTCTAAATTAAAGGAAATATGTGTTTATACTTTGTTCTCTTGAGCGTTGTTCTATCTTTTGTTGCTTATTTTCTCCCCCCAAACGTTAGATTAGTTTGTATTATGAAGTTTGTACCCCTTTACTACCAAGCCCCTTGAACATTACAGTTTTGTAGGCCATTGAGAACCAACTACAGAGACCTTGGAAGATGGGTAATTTATATTATTTGTCTTTTTCAAGAGAAGTACAGTAGAAATATTCTATTTTAACTTTGTTGTGTTAATTTTCACCATCAACAATACTGGTGCTAGGAGGGCCTAGAGGAACAAACTGGCTTGAATCGAGTCCTTTTCACCAGAAAGGTTTGAAAGATTTCTCAGATCTATTGCAAATCTAGAACCATTAGTTGAACTCCAGACTCCAATTAGGGCCAGAGCTTGTAGGGTTTTGATCACACCATCATTAACATGACCACTTACCCCACCCAAATTTCCACCAATACCACAGCTGCCAAAACCAAATCCACCACCACCACCACCTATGGTGTTCTTTGTCAATAATCCCTCGCCACTGGGGGTCATTCTTGGTGGCATAGACGAAATGCCTAAGAATCTAGAGAAATTTTTCCCCAGATATTCTCATGGAGATTCATAAAGTGTTGAAGAGCACATATAGGAATTCAAAGATTCCTATAGTCGGGCTCAAATTGCTCACCATGATTTTGTATGTAGATTTTTTCCCTACTCACTGGGAGATATGGCTTATAATTGGTATTTGAATCTGCCTACTGGATCAATATTGAGCTGGAAAAACTTAGAGGATGCATTCATTAACCCATTTTAGGTTTATGTTGATCCTACAATATTATTTCATTAATTTGCCACTATCAAGAAAGAGCCACATGAACCATTGCCCCTGTTTAATACCATATTTCAGAGGATGTATAGGAGGTTACAAGACCTATACTTGGTGGCTAAAAATATTGCTATCCAATCTTACCTAAAGGCCATAGATCCCTTAATTGGCCTGTTTCTACAAAGGACATACCTCGCAAATGACATTGATTCTCTATCCAAGGTATACCACCTAGCTATTAAACTGCAATACCAAATTAGTTCACAACCAGGAGGACTAGGAGGGGTTTTCCCTCCTCTAGGATACTCCTAGGTGCCTAATCCTACCTCGATGTTTAATATGGTCCCAAGAATGTCCCACTCTGCATATGAACCTTTAGCTGAGCTACAAGCTCCATCTCAACAATTATTCTTTAGTGGCCCAAATCTTGACTCCTCGCAGCAAGCTCAAAATTCCCATAATCATGCTGGAGGGTCTAACCCCATGACACATACATCAACTATAACCACTGCAGCAAGTGAACGTACTGCTCATCTAACAATCGAGTTGGAAACTCTTAAGAAAACATTGTCTCAAGTGACTAATGAGATGGCACAACTCAAATATAACCCCCCTCAAAATCAAAATCAAAATCAGATAATTACCAAAATTGGGGAGGGTATTCCAATCAGGGTAGTTATTCCAATTAAAATCAAAGAAATTTTCAAAACCAAAATTCCCCCAATTAGAATTACCAAAACCAAAATAGGGGATACAATTAGAGATCCAATAACAACAGGCAATGGAATACTAGATGAAACAATGGGGGAGTTCCCCATAAGTATCAAGTCAGTAAGGATAAACCACACACTGCAAATGTTGCAAATCTTTATTTCATGACAAATTGGTGTAGGTTGTATGACATTGCAACACATTTTGAGGTTAACTGTCATGAAATGGAGAAAGTGGTTAAGATAGCACAAGTTTATGCTCCACTGCAAGGTGCTCCCAGCAAGAATAGTGGATCCACTAATACAACCATGGCTTATGAACTCTTTGATAAAGGATCTTCTTTCCCAAGACAAGAGGAAAATGAGCCAAAGGAGGATGTATATGATGCTCAAGCCTTCCAATCCAAAGGGGGTAATTTCTTGAGAAATCAAAGTAAAGGTCCATTCACCACATCTGCTCCTCCAAACACTATAGTTCCACCCAACCAAAATGTTGACAGCAACCCACCTCCATCGAAAGGCCCACCTAAATTTCAAAATAAAGGTAATTCATCTTTTGTTCCTAAATATCAGATGAAAAATGACGTGGAATTTGACTTCATTTTAGAGATGCAGAAACAAAAGACCTCATTGTCATTATTTGACATCTTGAAGTGGTGCCCTACCCAACACGACATTGTGTTGAGAGCTTTTGAAGAGGTAGATTTGTCAAAAGGGAAGAATAAGGTGACTCCAACTACTAACATGAATGTGGTCCTATACAAAGGTAAGACAAGGACCCCACCATTTCTTTTAAGCCTGAGAATCTTCAAGAAGAATTTACACAACTACCTCTTGGATTCTAGAGCCTCAGGTAATGTCATGCCCTTTT